>CM037854.1:121941865-122541865 GCA_021234595.1 Delia radicum
TGATGTTAATTGCAATTATTTAGTAATCGAGGGAGAGTAATAATAAAAAACAGCTTCAAAAATATTTTCATAGTGCAATATGTACCCGTATTTTTCTTTTTATTTTTTGTTTTCTTTTAGAAAATAATCTTTTAAAAGCAATTAATTTAAATTTTGTTATTGTTAAACAATTCCTTGGTTTTTTATTTTAGCTGGTAGTTAAAGAGAACATAGTTATTTACTATGGCATCATATTGCAACATTTATTCTATGCACTCTGTGGCATCATGCATTATAGTTTTCTTAATATAACTAGAGCAAAATATTAATATTAAAAAAATATAGGAGGATAGTTTTCTAATGATATCAACCTCTTGCTTGTCTAGTGGTTTTTTTTTATGAATTTTGTAACATTAACATTACGGTGTCCCTTAAAAATAGATTTGTCATTACATCCCCAGTTTCATTGCAAATAGATGAAATCGAGCTGAATTTCGGTCGAAAAGGAGCTATTTGTGAAAAAGTGTATTTTTATTAAATATTTCCAAAATTCGAAATTTTGAAAAATTTTATTTCTAAGTTCATTAATTAATTTGCACTCTTAAAAATGGCTTGAGATTTACAACGATATTGGGTGTAACTTTTTATTTAAATTCACACATAATGTCTTAAGCACAATATAATTAAGCACAATAATGTCTTAAATTTACATATTTTTGCGTAGTTCTAAAATAGCTTTTGTGTAACTAAAATTTTTAAAAAATTATTTCTTATTGAAAATATATATATACTAGGGTATACAAATTACTCGGGTTTGGTTTTGTTCGAGTAAACGAGTAACTCGATTTTGAGGTTTTTAACTTACTCGATTAAGCGAGTAAGATTTTAAAATTACTCGAGTAACTCGAATAATTTCAAGTTTTATTTAACTAATTTTTCCTTAAAAGTGCATAATAAAACCCAAAATAAATACAAAATCGGGAGTTGCGAAATGTATTTTATCAAAATTAAAAAAAGAAAGGTTGGGAAATTAATTTAAAACTAAAAAAAATATCCAAAAACAAAATACAATTGAGGGGTTTTAAATTATTTTCTGTCGTTTCTATAAAGTTCGACTTTAAGAAGACATTAGAGATATAACATTTAGAATTTTTTGTAAATATCAAAAATAATATAAAGAAAAAGTAGGGTGCATGAAATAACCCCCACTGAAATAACCCCCACCGTCGAAATGAAATAAGCCCCACTGAATTTGTGCCCAATGAAAATGAAATAAGCCCCACCGAATTTGTGAACACCAAAATGAATTAATCCCCACCAAAATGAATTATTCCCCACCAATGAAAATGAATTAGCCCCCACCAAATTTGGTGGGCATTAAAATGAAATAATACCCACGTATTAAAATGAAACTTTGCCCACCAAAAATGAGATAAGCCCCACTTTACATTATTTATATTTTTATTTTATAAAATAAAACTTTTACAAAAACTTCATGTAATTGATAATAATAAAAATAAATAAGTTTTTCTGTGTGGCGGCCTGCGGCCGTTCTTAGGGGTTTTTTCCTCCAGTAGGACGCGGCAGGTGGCTTCGCTCAATAAAGTTTTCCTGCCCGCGACACAAAACAATAAACATTTTTTTTTAAATTTTTTTTTTCAAGTTGATTTAAATTGGATAACACGATATTCTTTAAAAGGAAATATAGCCAACTTGGTTTTATTACCATTTTTGTTGGAAATAAAGTCAACCTGTGAATTTGACTTCATTTCCATTTTTGTTTTATTTCAGTTGGTGTTATTGGACCCCAACGTGCCCTTCTAAAATATTGATACACCTTTATGTCAACATTCTGTAAAAGGGCAAATTATTAGTTTTTTACCAACTAAGGAACCTGGGGATATGGGCACGAATGGATTTTTAATAAGAAGAAATGTGTTTTTTTAATTGAAATAACGTATTCTTTTTTCGTACTTTCTAATATCACCTTTACAAAATAAAACTAGTAGTGTAAAAGTAGGAATTAATTCACCTTTACAAAATAAAACTAGTACTGTAAAAGTAGGAATTAATTCAAAAACCAAGAATTGATATTAGAATTAAAATGAATTCAACCCCACCAAAATGAATTAATCCCCACCAATGAAAATGAATTAACCCCCACCAAATGTGGTGGGTAATAAAATGAAATAATACCCACGTATTAAAATGAAACTTTGCCCACCAAAAATGAGATAAGCCCCACTTTAAATTTTTTATAAATTTGTTGGGGCTTATTTAATTTTGGCGGTGGGGGTTATTTCAGTGGGGGTTATTGCATTGACCCGAAAAAGTATAGAGTAAAAGTCAAATAAATAACATTAACTTTTAATTTATTTGATTAAGTCCCGATTGCTGAATGTCCAGTTAGAATTTAACAAACAGTTAAATTGAAAATATATATATGAAACAACAACAAATGTGTTAGTTAAAGTCCCAGTTAGTAGCTAACAGGACAATGTGAAAATGAGGCTAACTTGAATATACATACGAATTGAAGAAATTATGTTAAGTTAGGTACAGTTCGAATCTTTCAAAAAAGTTAACACAATCTAATGGTTTTGCGATTGTTGCGAATTTTATTGAATATTTAACATTTCGCTTAATTTATGGAAATCGCACCTTTTGGTCTTAAATTTTTTTATATTTTCGAGCATATATTTGAGTATAATAATGTCTGTAATTGTTCAAGGATATTTTGAAAATATCTTTAGAAATTGCTAAAATGTAATATTTTAGGCATTGGTCTCGGTGCCGAAAGTCTTTTATTCGCGTAAAAAATGTATTACCCTACTGTGCGTGCTGGCTTATCAGTGCGGGGTGCGTGGTTTCGATTCCCACCAGAGATATTGGTCTGTTTTCGCTACAACGAGCAGAAGGAAATAGTAACTACTGCTTGGTAAGGGTAATAGTATTTGTATTTGTATTTATTTAGTCTATGGAAAAAAATCCTTACAGACAATATCATAAAAATTACATAAGTAGATACCTAACATAATATCACAGAAATCAGACATTCAAAGTTAAAATTATACTACGTTTAACAAAGTTACCATTATTTGAAAAATCGATACAATTATAAAAATTATTAAAATCATTGCTCATTCGTAAAAGAGGATCAGCATCAGCATAATTTTGACGGTGAAATGGAATAAATAGAGGAATATAGTACCTCGTTGGGTGTTGAGGAACATTAAATAACAGGTTATTGACGAGGAATTCCGAGCAAATTTCACCATTAATCAGCTTGAATAAAAACGTAACATTCATCATTTTTCTTCGGCTTTCCAAGGTTGGCAGCTTGATGCGAGCCAGTCTAGTAGTGTAGGATGGAAGATCAGCTGCAGCCCCCAAATAAAAACTCCGTAAACAGAATAGCAAAAATTGTTTTTGGACGGACTCAATTAGTTGGATACGAACATTTTCCTGAGGATCCCAGATTATGGAACCATATTCCAAAATTGGTCTTACAAGGGAAGTATAAAGTTGCCTTGTGATATTCGGTTCAATGAATTCTTTTGCCCATCGTTTTATAAATGAAAGCACACCGCGTGCTTTATTTGCAGTCAAAGTAATATGTTGTATAAAAGTTAATTTAGGATCCAAAAGAACACCAAGGTCATTAAAGGTATCAACTAACTCCAACTGATAGCCCCCTAAAGAATAGAAATCGGAAAACAGAATTTTCTGAAAAATCTCATATGTTTGCATTTTTTCAGGTTTAACTCCATTAAATTTAAACTGCACCATTCGTTAAGTCTGTCCAAATCTTCCTGAAGGTATATGTGATCAGAAAAATTATCGAAGCTATGGAAGATTTTCACATCATCAGCGTACATTAAAACATTTGAAAATTTAATCACTAACGGTAGATCATTAATGAATAACGAAAACAAAATAGGTCCAAGATGGCTACCCTGAGGTACTCCTGATTTAACATCAATATTCTTAGATAAAGAATTGTTAAATAGAACGCGTTGTTTCTGTTACTTAGATAAGATTTAATCCAATCCAAACCGTTGTTTGTGAATCCCATTAAAAATAACTTTTTTACAAGAAGATTGTGATTTACTTTGTCAAAGGCTTTGCTGAAGTCTGTATAAATAGCATCAGTATGTTGGCTTTTGGTAAATCCCCGGTTAACTAAAGTTGTAAGGTGTAACAGGTTTGTAGTTGTAGAGCAACCTTTTCCGGAAACCGTGTTGAAATGGTGACAATACGGAGGAGATATTATGACATAGTTGTTCTGTTAAACATTTCTCGAATAGTTTTGGGATATTACTCAATTTAGCAATACCTCTATAATTTGTTACCGCCGATTTATTGCCAGATTTAAATAAAGGTATAATGTAGGACTCCTTCCACTGTTTAGGAAAATAACCGTATTTTATGGATACATTAAACATAATCGATAGAGGAGTAGCTAAAGCATGAGCACAATTAATTAGCATGCAACTGGGTATGCCATCAGGTCCATGATAAAATGAAGATTTTAAGCTTTTAATACATTTTTTTATATCTGAAGTGGTAAGAAGTGAAAACGATAACGACTGTTGTTCAGTTAAAGGGTTTGGATAATTGACAGAATCATCATAGCGACCCTCAGAATACGTAGTTGCAAAAAAATCGGCAAACATGTCACTTATCAGTAAATCATCGCTAGACTCATTAGATAAATATTTCATGACAGGTGGATATCCACAAGACTTCCGCTTTGAATTAGCAAATTTATAGAACGCCTTCGGATCTCGTTTAAAATTTAGTTTCATATTGTTTAGATATTCATTATATAATTTCGTATTAAGTAAGTGATATTCAGCTCGTGTAACTGAATATTTACCATAATCTGTAAGAGAACGAGATTTCTTGTAGTTTTTATAACGTTTATTTTTTAAATTTTTGATTCTCGATAATTGTTTAGAGCTCCACGGCGGGCCAGAAAGTTTACGAACGTATTGTTTTGGGATGCAATCTTCCATATACGTAAAAATTGTTTCATAAAAAATATTAATCATGTCATCAATAGCAGTTAAAGAATTGTTGGAAATTGATAACAATTGTAGCCAGTTTGTATTACATAGAAGAAAATTTAAATCGTTGTAATTAGCACGTTTAAAACAGAAAGTTTTTACGGGTTTGTCCAGTTTTTTACGATTAAGTACCAGTGGTAAATTACAGCTGATTTCAATAGTAGGATGGTAACAGTCCTCAGGTTTTGTAATTGGATCAGTTCGTTTTAGAGAGCAGTCTGCAGGTTCATTAACAAACACTAAATCCAGCAATCTTCCAATATTGTTATAAATACCGTTAATTTGAAAAAGGCAAAGCTCAGATAAATTTTCCAGAAATTCATCAATCCATTCATTTGACTTTAATGGTGAATAATAGAAAGAATCAGATAAAAAAGTCCAAGATATCAAAGGTAGATTAAAATCGCCAAAAACAAAAATTGAATCTTCAGGATTTGCTCTTAACACGACTGACTTAATACACTTCAAATGCTCAAAATATAGTGAACTATCAGATTTTGGGGGGAATATATGAACAGGTTATAAAAACTCGTTTACTTATCAGTTTTATATAGTAATTTGTAATTATATGATTATTAATTAATAAAAAAGTATTGCCCTACTACACATATATAATATGTAAATTAACACGGTAAGAGACGCATTGCTCTAGCTTTTATACTACCCCAGCAAAACCACACATTACCAAATCATGGGTAAAGTAATGTATCGACATAGGGCTTCACGCATTACATTACACCTTACTTCACTGATGAATTTTACAGGCGATGAGCCTAAAAGTAATGGGTGGACTCATTCCCTTGTAGGGGGTAAAGTTACTGGTTACTTATATGGTTACATGGTGGGAAAAAGTAACGTGTCTATAAATAGGTGTTCATAAAAAAAAAAATGCATAAAAATTTTTTTTATAGATATTTTTTTTAATTAAATAAATAAGTTTTTTTTTTATTAAATTAATTACGTGGTCATGCTGTGATTCGAACCAGGGGTCTCTGGTATTTAACAATTAGTTAGGCGAGAACTCTACCGACTGAGATATCGATACATATAATATTTTATTGCTTAAAATGTAAATGAGTTGTTGTGCTTCGTGTTTTCGTTCGTGATATCAAATATATACACCTTACCCTCATGCTTACAAAAAATCACAAAGTACTGTGTCTATAAATAGATTTTCAAAAATATATATTAATAATTACTTTACGTTTATAATTCATGCATTATGTAATTGACGATCGGTAAGTCATTATTTTATGTTTTGAAGTAATGCAAAATGTAATGAGGTCTCATTACAAGGTAATCCATGAGTGTTCAATTATCGGTAACTCATTACTTCTTGTTGGAAAATAATGTTACAGGTAAGGAGTACACATTACAAGGTAATTCATTACTTTATCGCACCCATTACCAAAGTCTTGCTGGGACGTTCATATTGAAAACCGAAATACGTTTCCGATTTGAAATACAATTATTTGTAAAAAACACGAAACAATTTAAGTTTTTTTTAATGAAATATAAACTAAAATAGAAAGCTCTGCTATTATGGAGGCTCTAGCTTTTCTGATGAGATCTTTAGCCAGATCGAAAATACTAGTATCAACCTAGCTAATTTGTTTGATTTGCTTTATTTTTAAAAATATGCATAGGTTGAAAGCTCGTTATAAATTGAAAAGAACATATTTTGATTTAATTGATTAACTCGATTAATCGACCAACATTTTTCGAGTTATTCGTTACTCGAAATTGGCCATTTTAATTGACTGGAACAGTTGTTTGATTAAAATTCATCGATTAATCGCGTAACGGTTAACCGATTGAATACCCTAATATATACAGACTGTAAAAGTGCTAACAAATATAGACTAATCTCGCTAATATTATTGAATCCAACTGTATATGCTTGAGCAGGTTTAAACCTGTAAATTATAAGTTTATATTAAGTATGTTTAATATTGTGTGGAGAACAAAAAATAATGTTATAACTACGATTTTATTTCCTTCAGCTTCCTGTACGGACGCATAATAGTTTATAAAAGACGGGGGAAAGAACAAAGTATTACCATTCAAGAATGCCTAGTCGTCATTTCGTTTAAGATGAATTATTTTAAATAATGGGCCAAATATTTAAATCTATGGCAGATTGGGGGTTTATGAATTGTAAAATTATAACTAAAACATTTATTAGTTATAAATAAAATGTGTAAAAAATTTCGTGGTGTTTTTCTTTTTAAAAAGCAGTTGTAAACCAAATTGTAGATAGAAAATATTATTAAAGTGTTTCTCGGCATCTAAATGTATCTATTCTCATTTATTTGTGGTTTTTTAAGCACATAAATATGAAATTTACACACATGTAGTTAAACACAAAATTCCCAAATATTTAAATTTACACACTTTTAGTAGTTTTATCGGTTTAAAGGTAGACATTAAGTTACTTCCATTTTATGGCATTGATTTGGTTTTATGGTTTTGGTTGAATTGGTACGTAAATAAGCAAAATTGTCGCATTTTGAGTGAGGAGAATCCACAAGCTTTTGTCGAAACACCATTACATTGGTGCGCTTATGGGCTGGCGGAGTCATTGGCTCATATGTCTTCAAAAACGATGATGGTCAGAATGTTACCGTCAATGGTGAACGGTATGGAAACATGATTCGAAATTTTTTCGTACCTCTATTACGTGGCATTAATCTTGCTGATATGTGGTTCCATCAGGACGGAGCCACATGCCACACAGCGGGCACTACAATTGATTTACTCAAAGAAACTTTTGATGAACAAATAATTTCATGTATTGGCATAATTAATTGGCCCCCAAGATAGTGTGATTTAACCCCATTGGATTATTTTCTTTGGGGTTATGTTAAGTCACTTGTCTACGTCGATAAACCACAAACAATTGAACACCTGGAAATCAACATTCGAAGAGTTATCGGAGAATTATGGCCGCAAATGCCGTGAAAAATTGTTTGAAAATTGGGTGTTCCAGATTGCGCCTTCTACGCCCCAGCCGTGGCGGCCACATGGTCGAAATCATATTTAAACATTAATTTCATAAAATTTTCTTTCCAATAAAGCCCGTTTCATTGATATTAAAAATATATTTCCTTGTTTTATTATGATTTAAACTTGTGTCACTCTATAAAAAACTCTTTAGTAACATTTAATTATGATCTCAAACCTGACAATTGAAAATTAAATATAATTTATTATTTTGTCAAAAGTTGAACAAAATTTTTTCATAAAAGTTTACATAATTTTTGGAAAAATGTTACCTCACTTTGATTAGACTTTTGCAATTTACCTTTATTTAACAAATCTTTAACACTTAGTGACCCGATGACAAAAAGACCCACAAAACATTATTTACTATTACATTATTATACTACAAGAGTGTAAATTTTTTTTTCTTTAATTATATTATAAAAATAGCAATCGACATCTTTAAATTATGCAGTCTAAAAAATCTTTAAGATTAATTTTAAAAAAATTGTTTTTTTCATTTTTATCAAATTTGTGCGTCATATTTTATTCCACGTTAATTTATTCCAGGTTAGTTTATTCCACGTTATTCCAGGTTGTAGACAGAATTCCGTATCTGAGCAATGTTCAGTGTATCACAGGAATAAATGATATACAAAATTTAATTTTTCAAAAATTTTGAATTTTGGAAATTTTTAATAAAAATACAGTTAACGTTTCCAAAAAAAATTATTTTTTTTTCCATTTGGAACACTTTGCAATAAAACTCATAGTGTGTAATGAACGAAAATCGAAAAATCGTTTTTCAAGAGACATCCCAGTGAACATTATATTAGTTTTGGAATTTTATAAAGTGTTCTGTTCTGTTTTATTTTTTTTTTTTTTGTAGTTAAACAAATGCGGTCGTTAACATTTTATTTCTCATATTGCAATTTTCTTTTGCAATATCACCGCCACCAACATTACCGCCAACAATAACAACAACCAAATAAAGAGAATACCTAGTAAAGCCTTCCTGGTTGCATGCTGTTGCCTGTCAAGGCTTCAACAGTGATATTACATTCCTCTTCTTCTTTTTCAGCATTTACCACTAATATTATTATACTACTATACTATTTTATACTCACACACATACTAACTACATATACATTGACTTAAGTATGCGAATATTAAACATTGCACCTACTTTAACAGGCAGCTAGGCAGCCAAGCAGCCAGCCAGGCAGGCATCAGTTTAGTCATAGAACAAGAATGATGCAACATCTGCCACAGTCTTGTGTAGCTAGATGGCAATATTAAGTGCCATCATTAGTTAAAATGTGTTAAGGAAAACTTATGAGTTTTAATTTTGTTATAAAAAAATTTGTTTAAAATAATAATTTCATCTGTTTCGTTTTCTCTTTTTTATGATTTTTAAATTAATGAGTTTTTAATTGATCTCTGATGTCATTTCTGTAGTAAATATTAAACGCTGTATTACTAATATACAGGGCAGCTACTTTATGTGAATGTATGTTTGGAATCAGTAACAAAAATCGATTTTGTGAAAGGCGTGGTAGAGAAGAATGACGGTCTGTTTTTGTAAGACGTGTCACTCAAAAAATTCGTGTAAATGAGTGAAGAAATTCATTTTGGGGTTTTGTATCGCAAATGTCACTTTGAATTGAGTGAAAACGTAAGAGTTGTCGTTTTCGTCTCTTTTTTTGGTTTCCACAATGCGATTTGAAACGTCACAAACGTCAAAAACAGACGTTCACAAAAAAGTATTCGTCAAAGAAAAAAGGCAACACAATTTAATATTAAAAAAAAAACAGTAATACTCGGTTAAGACGAACCCTCGGTTAATACGAACTAATTTAAAAGTCCCGACGTTTTGGCAAAAGTTTTCATATAAAATACATCTTATAATACGAACTCGGTTAATACGAACCCTCGGTTATTACGAACTGTTTTAAGCAGTCCCAAAAACTCGTTTTCATACAAATTACCTTGTTTAGTACACTCTTTTAACGTTTAATGGGATAGACCTAATATGAATTTCATATCCGTGGATGACTTTCTAGATATAGATGCTAATGTTTTGACGTCACATACTTTATTAGGTGAAGAAATATTGGAAATTGTTAATCCTGCCGATGTTGAAAATTTGTCAAGTGATATATTCGAACAAAATCGTGTGCCGAAGAAGCTGACAATCATATTTTGGTAATAGAAAAACTTATAACGAATGAAATCGTTAATTCAGTCATTCAGAAAAAAATAACAGATTTTTTTTTTTTAATGAAGAATTTTAATTGAATTTTTAATTGTGAATGCATGAAATGCTAATTTTATTTTTTATTTATGTAAAAATCTTGTTTTTGTTTTAATAAATACATATTTTTATCGTTAAAAATACCCGCTTAATACGAACCTCGCTTTAGACGAACTAATTTATTTGGTCCCTCGGAGTTCATCTTAACCGGGTTTTACTGTAATACTTTTTAACAAAAAATTGTAGTAAAAAAAAGAATAATGATTTTTATTTTTATTTTCATTTATATTTATATTTATTTACATTTTTAGTTTGTAAATATTTTTGTTTTTTTTTATACAAATTATATTTTTATATCCACTTTTATTGTTTTCTAAACAAAATAAATTAATTTTTTTTAAGCAAAAATCAGCTGTTTTTGTTTATATTTCAATTATAGTGTTGGGTTGCCATCTAGCAACGAAAAATGAGTTATTTGTATATGAAATAAACTAACAGAAACCGAAAAGCAATGTCATGGCAATCTCTACTGTTTGACATAACATAAAGCTTAACGTACTCAAACGTAAGTCAGGCGAACGAATTATAAAAACTCATTTCCTTACGTATTCGTTCGGGTGCCTCACGTTCGTCTGAAATTATACACGTATTGTAAAAACAAGCCGTGAGTGTATTTTCTAAAAATCATAACTACATTGCAAATTTTCAATTTTTTCTGAATCAGACTGCGCAGTTTCTGGTATTGAACTTTCGTCAGTAACCCGGTTTTTAAATTTTTTTTTTTTGAATAATGTAATATTTGTTATATTTTTATTTGTTCGATTGCGTCTATATGAAATTTTCTGTGCAATCACTGACCGTGGTATAGATAAACTGATTTCTAATGACACATGCACTCGCACTACACGTTAGACAGAGCGCTTTAGCCCTATGAGCTATCGTCAGGTCGAGTTTTGTTGTGATTAAAACTAGTTTGATTTTCACCAAATACTTTTCGATTTGTTTTTGCATATTGTGTTATAAATGCATATTTTTGCATATTTTGCTTTAAATGCTATAAGACTTAAATGGGTAAGGACTTTTTTAGACGACATTTACATTAAAGAAAATGCTAAGTTTAATTTTAAATAAAAGCTTTTCTAAAATGTCGGGTTCTGATGAGATCTTTAGTCAGAACGAAATACTAGGATCAACCTAGCAAATATGTTTGATTTGTTATATTTTTGTAAATATACGGAGGTTGAAAGTTCGTTACAAATTGAAAAGAAAAAAATGTAATGTTCGATTGAGACATGTTTAAAAAATGTTTAAGGGCAAGGACGATTTCAAAAATGCGACTTTAGGTTAGGTCGAAAACAGGATTCGAAGAAGGGAAATGCTTCCATAATCCAACTCAAGTTCCTGAGGATTTACACCTAAGCCAGAATGTCGACTTGTTGTGTGCTCTAAAAATCGGCCCCCATGTCATATTCCTACCTCAGGAAATCCGTTGCACTGACGAAATTCCTCAACCTCTTCCATCCTATGCCCCTAAAATAGCCCAATGTGGATATTGGGTCACTGGATAGTATTTCGACCCGAATCCCCGCAAATGACCGGCATTCGGCATTCACAGAGATACTGCTCCAAGGTCTCCTCATCCTCCCCACAGGCCCTACACACTCCCGAGTCTGCCCTACCAATACGATGGAGATGGACCCTCAGTGTCGAGTGTCCCGTGAGGATTTCCATAAAAAGACTCAGTTCCTTCCTACTGAGATTCAGAATTTCCCTCGTCCTGTCCCTGTCCGAGTAGTCCTGCCAACCCATGCATTCTCTCAGATGGTCCTATGCATGGTGTCAGCTCAGTCCACCAGCTGCGCCTTGACAGCTCGAAAAGGTCTAGCGTTTCCCAAAGTGACTAACTCCAGGAAAGATCCTCCGCTAGCCAATTCATAAGCCATTTCGTTCCACGCTATTCCACAGTGTCCCGGCACCCATATAATCTCAATGCGTCCCCGTGAAAATCGTTTAATTTCTCCTTTACACCTGAGAATCGTCATTGATCCCACAGAGTCCGTAGATAGCGCCCGGATAGCCCATGATATTCACCTGCCTAATGTACTCCGTAAATGCGTCTAAAAACTGTATTTGCATCAAAACTGTCTTTTTTAAGTATGTATTTTTTTTATTGTATAAGTGTGAAAGAGGACAACCATAGAAATCAAAGGCCTTTTGAATGAGAGAAATCCGAAAACAACCTTGGAAAATATGGCTTTCTAAAGTTACATACTTTTGGGATTTTTTTAATTTTCGTAAAAATTAAAAACGTAAAACAAACGCGATTTTATTTAATTTTGAAAATTGAGTATGGAAATGTATTAAAGGCTACCTATAGTATGTGATGTTTCAAAGAACTGATGATATAATAAAATATTATCCAATTAATTGCTTACATGAACTTTTCATAGTTAAACGCAATAATGTTGTTCACAAAGGTGTGAAATAAATGTGGTATATGTTATATTAGGGTCATCTTTCCTTGTATGGGCGAAAAATCAAAATGAGATTTTGACTGTACCCTGTAATTTATGCCCATTTTTCCAAGGGGCCCGATTTTCAAGGGCGATGCGGCACATCTTCCCGTTATGCTGGAACTCTAATTTTTTTGCGCGGCGTATTTTGACACCCTAACAAATCTTTTAAGAGGGAGGCAGCCCCAAAAGTTGAAAAATAAGGACGACCCTAATGTTATATAGTCTAAACTATACAACAATAAACGATAGTATGATACAACATTTGTACCTATGTTTCGTGTGCTATGTTCAAACAAATCAAAAATCTTCGTTAAATTGTAAATAAAGTTTTACCATCTCCATTTTTACAATACAACATATGCAACACTTAGTACACCTTGTGAAAAACCCTTATTTGGAAATAAAAAAAAAGAATTTTTTAAAAAATCTTAAACAAACCATTTTTTTCTTCCATAGTATATGAAAAGAATTTCCTTGCCGCAGTAAAATAAAAGTTCATATAAAGAAAAGCTGATTGAAAAGAAACATGTTAAAATTAAATATTTTTAATTAACAGGCATCAGTGGGTTTTTTCCTTTATCTCGAGTCGTTTATTGAAAAAAAATGAAAAGGCTGATATAAAAGTTAACTTTTAACATGACACAGTGGTACTAGTACACTTAGAAAAGTTCTGCAGTTACAATATGACGGTTATTTGTGTAGTAATGCATTTGTATTTTACCTGCAATTGCTATTGTTTTACTTAGAAAAATAATTTTTAAAGTTTTTGAGGGTTGATTTTTTGAACAACCTACCAAAATTACTGCACTGAGGCAACAGTTATTTTATGCAGTTGCCTCGACTTTTTGACAAAGTGTGTGCGTATTAAAAGATACAAAAACATAGCAACAATATGGCGTCTGCAACAAGCGGCTTGTTTATATATTTTTTATTTTTATCTTTAGTGTAAAAGAAGATAGACAAATAAAATGAAAACGCTGTTAAGTTTATTAAATAAATAATATATCAAGGTAAGATTTGGAATAGAAAATAAATCTTTTTTCTAGAATATTATTAAATATTGTATTTCTTTTCTTGTCGCTTTTAAATGTTTGTATATTTAGTCAATGTGACGAAAAAAAAGCGAAGAAACAATATTACATCTCTTAAAGACAAACATAATAATAAAATCAGGTTAAGAAAAGTTACAAAAAAGTGTTTTTATTAATATTTGTTTTAAAAGTTTGTTGTTTTTACTACATTTGACAGTTAATTTTTAACGGTTAAACATTACTACACATTGCAGTTGATTTAAATGCAAATTTAGTGTACAGCTTTTCAACTGCAAGTGAAGTTATTTTAACTGCCATTTGCAGTTGATTCTATGTACATATTTTTTAAGTGTACTACATTTTTTTTAATATTTTTGCATATTCTGTAAAATTTATTATTAACATTTAATTAAAAATATGGACTTGTAACCCTTCACATAGCACCTCATAGAAATAAACATATTATAATAGCAGAAAAAGCTACTAAAAATAAGTTAGCAGAAAAAGGTGCTTAATTCAGATGATTTTTTTTTTTTTTGATAAAAATTAATAAAATAAGAATTACAAAAATAAAACTATTAACTATACAATATTTTAGTTTTATACGAGTTAAGTTTAAGTTAATTGAAAATCAGAATTTACTGTGCTAAAATAAGCAAAAACTTTACCAAATATTTCGAGACTACAAAAACAAATTAAAAATGTAATATCAAAAAACAATTTTTGTATTTTTAATACACAAATTAAAACACTTTTGAACAATTAGTATACCTCGGCTCTTCTCATGCAAGCATTGTTTGTTGGCATATATGTTGTTTTTTACAAATTGTAACACAACAAACATACATACTACATATAATGATGTACAATGGTATATTGATATGTAAAAATGGTTGCTTTTCAAATAGATTTGTTTTTATAATTAGGTTTACCAAATCAGCCAGTTTATACACTAATGCCCGATTACTGAATGTCCAGTTAAATCTTAACAAAGAGTTAAATTAAAAAATAATATGGGAAACAACAAGAATTGTGTCAGTTAAAGTCCCAGTTAGTAGCAAACGGATCATTCAGTAATCGGGGCTATGGCAGACAAATTCTCATAAAGTTAATTTCGTCTGTTGTATATAATGTCTCGGTTTGAGTTAAGCCAATTATCGACAACTGAAGATTGCCTATGCAGGCGATTAAAAATAAAATATATAATACAAATAAATTGAAAAAAAATATGGATTGGTTGTTTAAATCGTGGTTAAGTTAAATAGGTTTGCGCAATCAAAATTTGTTTTGTTACCCTAGGCTTATTGGGAAAAATTAAAGTACCAATTTGGCAAGAAAAACTGCATGCCGAATCCAAAAATTGATAAAACTAACCGTTGATTTAGGGTTTTTGTGTATAACGGTTTCAATAAGAAACAGTAATGAAGGAATTTACAGTCGTTTCTTTAACATAAAGTCTCCGAAATTTAATTGCTACAAACATTTAAAAAAAGTTTGATATAATTTTTATTAAAAATAAAAATTTTGTTTTTTTTGACTTTTAATTGTGCATTGAAAATGAAATTATTCAAGTTCGATGCCATACTCTATATTTCTTTATTAGGATATTGTCCTAACAAATAATCTATAGATTTTTTTTGTTTTCAAATTTATTATTTGACCCTTTCAAGAATGTGTTGATAGATCTATTTCAGGAATTTTCTAGGTTCCCATCATCAGAACACGTTTTGAAAGAAATAGATCTATCAATACATTCCTGAAAGGGTCAAATAATAAATTTGAAAACAAAAAAACTCTATAGATTATTTGTTAGGACAATATCCTAATAAAGAAATATAGAGTATGGCATCGAACTTGAATAATTTTCATTTCCATTGAACATTTAAAAAATATATATATATTTTTAAAATTGACCCTTAACATATGTATGTACAAAGGTTGGGCTTAATATATATTGTATACAAATTTTAACGAAGAGTCTAAAAAATAGCTTATTATGGCAAGTTTAAAAAATGGCATATTTACAAAATTATTGGAAAAGTCGCAATAGGGGCTTTTAACGGCAAACGCCAAATAGAACTAGCCCTACACGCAAAGAAAAACATGGTTGAGGGAACCATATTCGAAGAGCATCATACATTTTTGGATTTATGATTGCGAAAACCATATCACATAATATCATAATTATATTGCCATATTATTGTTCCAAATATATTCCAATATTATCATTATTATGGTTCTGGAAATTTGTATGAGTTATCATAATATGAGCCCTACAGTATTCTCCCAGCTTCTGTCGAGGCTGGATAAAGAAGATATCCATGTTTTTTAATAGTATATTTATTTAATAATTCAAATATTTAAATAAGCTTAGGTTTAAAATAATTTAAGTAATCAAATTTTCTTTGCGCTGAAGAATAATCTTTGTGATATATTGTGTCAGATATACAAGATATACATGTGATTAAAGAATAAAGCACGCATAAAAATATTGTTAAGAATACAATTTCACAATACATTTATAATGATCAAACCATGTTTGCAGCAATCATAATAATTTCATTATAACCATATTATAGTCCTAGTTATCATATTATGATCATGGCCACGAATTTCGTCATCATTTATTACCATGTTATGATTATTGCAAACATATTATGATTCTTGCGTACTACATACTTAAAAGCACGTGCATTTTCCTTAAACATTTTTTTCTTTAACGACATTTTTTTTTGCATAATTACAAACAATTAAAAAATTAAGCACTTTTTGATCACTTTTTTATAATAAACAATAACTTTATTTAACGGGTGAGCGACAATAAGACTTTTGCCTAGACTTCTAGGGTAGACCGCGTTCAGACTACAAACTTATTCCTTTTTCCGCAAAACAGATCACCATTACAAGTAACACCACTACGTTGTTTGTCCATTTATAATGTCTTTTTGTTTAATATTATTTAATTTGTTTGGGCTGACTGTTTTTTACAACTTCTTTTCACAAAATCTCAAACAAGAATGAAATTAAAAGAGCTCATGAAAAAAACCGACAGATCATCTTCTAGTTGGCGCAACTATAATATGGCTGCAGTTAGATAGAGGAATATGATAATAAACACTATAGTATGATTGTAGACAATACAATAATAAGATAGCTGAAAGAGAAATTTATACTAGAACATGATAAAACCAACCACATTATTGATGAAATATGATTGATACAATAGTAGTTTAATTGAAACAATAATTTATTGCTGTATGAAACATAGTTTTGTGGCCGCAATCATATTGCAACTATTTTTTCTCTGCGGATTTTTTATGAATCACAAACTCTTATATTTTTTACACAAAACTGGATAAAGCCCTACTCAAGAGTTCCTGCCTACTAAAAAAAAGTTGGCGTAAAAATTACTAGTTTAAGAGTTACTTTATTTGTATACATTCTCATAATAACTGTAGTTGCCTATCACAGTTACATCAAGACTGAACTGAAAATTGAAAAAAAAACCTTCCATTTAAGAGATGTGTCTTCTTGTATAACAAGTTCTATTTAATTTTATTTTGAAATGTCTTGAACTACCGTTAATATAACCCTAAAACAACGAAACGCCAATTTATAACTGTCATTTGTAGATATAACAAAATTTAATCGGTAATAGCCATGCCTTGAATTTAAAAGTTTAGAATTTTTAAAATTATAACATCAGAATATGTAAGAAATCAAGTTGCTTACTAAGATATTTAAAATATCTTTCATTCTCTTTAGAACAAGTATTAAAAATCGAAAACAAAATCAGCCTTTTTCCTATTTCACATGACATTTAAGCAATAAAATGTACATTTTATAATATATCAATTGAAAGCTATTTTAAAGACAAATTTTATTTTACGCCCATACATTGCCTACAGAGATAAAGGTTTGAATATGAAAAATTCTGAGTTTTTACATTTAAGGTCATCAAAATGACACTTAAAATAATAGTTTGATCCGCAAATAATTATGCTGAGTAGCCTCGAAATCTTAAGAAAATTTTTTAACACAAGAAAATTTTTCAAATTGTATGTTTTCATAACCGCATTTTTTGGATATAATCCATCCCAGAAAAATTTCCTAAACATTTTCTGGGACATAATCTAATATATTCAGCTTCGAGAGTTACAAAAATAAAAAAAAATGTTTTCGGTAAAACGTTGTGGTGTAATGGTGGGCGTTGTGGTGTAATGGTTAGCGCGTTGGACTGTTACACAGATGGTCCCGGGATCGATTCCCGGTGACGACAACATCAATTTAGAAAAATAATATGTATGAGTTTTCTATCACTTATATGTATCGCTGCGCCCAACTTCGGTGTTCCCATAGCACTTAACCCCACCGAAGTAAAATAATGAATCAGGGCTATGAAACAAAAAGCTTCAATAAATTCGCCAACTCTACATCAGGTGGCAAGCAACAACTGTTCTAA
This sequence comes from Delia radicum, assembly GCA_021234595.1. Taxonomy (NCBI): domain Eukaryota; kingdom Metazoa; phylum Arthropoda; class Insecta; order Diptera; family Anthomyiidae; genus Delia; species Delia radicum. The sequence goes on from CM037854.1 coordinate 121,960,159, forward strand.
GACTTATCATCTCGCGCAATTACAATGTTGCCATGTTTGAAGCCCTTCATCTTTCACCACCTTTCATCTCTCCACTATCCCCTTTCCAAAGAAAGCAACACATTAATTAATAGGAAGAATTTCCTGAGTGTTGCTTCTCTTTACAAAAAAAAAAAAAAAAAAAAAAAAAAAAAAAAAAAACTTGATTAACATTTTTTTTTGTGTACTATAAAGAATTTGAGTTTAACTTTAACTTAACGTTACCTTCATTTATTGTGTATTCTAATTTTTATAGTTATTTTATTTAAAAATTTAATAAATTAGAGTTTTTTATGATCATAAACGATTTTAATTTTTTTGTACATTTATTCAATAATATCGATGTTTCGGTAATACCGATTCCGCATAAAATACCGACACCAAGCGATAAATTTTTACTAAAACCGTTTTCGAAAATTTTAGAAAATGTTCAAAAAATTTTAGCAGTTTTTCTGCAACATCATTCTTAACTTTTTTTTAGTAGTTTTAGCAAAAATCTTAACTAATTTTTTTCAATTAGTGTATACTTTTATATTGGATTTCATTTTTAAATCAACGCTCTCGAGTAATAAACCGATTTTTAAAATTCCACAAAATTTAAGTGCATTTTTTTATTTTTAGTGCATATTTTTTTGGTTTTTAGAGTATCCCAGGAAAACTTGCTATTACCATAGAATGGGAAATGGAAGAAGAAAACAAGAATCAGAAGTACTTATAGTTGAGGCCAAGAACACCTGATTTTAACATGGGGGTGTCATAGGAGGCAAGGCCTTGCCTTGTGCTTACATATAGGGACAAAAATAAGACGTTACAAAATATGTAGTGAAATCACCAGTTACACATAAGTACTTATTTCATTTCTTATTTGTAGCATCAAAAGCAATGCTTAAAGCCATTATATGACGTATTACTTGTAAGGATGTTAATAAGTAGTTATTTATAGGTGCACAAATAAGTACGTATTAACATGTACCTAAATAAGAAGGTATTAATAGGCAATATTGCATAATTTATATATATAAATAAATTAATAAATTGCAATAAATTGCATTTAAATTATTAATTATGATATATTATGAATCTTTATAAATATACCTTACAAAAAAGGAGTTACTTATTACCTTACAAGTACCTTAATTCTTTGGCCCTTCCTAATAAGCCGGTATATAACACAATATTAGTAAGATATAATTGTTTAGCTTCCAAAATAAGTAGTGATGTATGTTCATATCAGTAAGGTATTATTTCAGACCTTCAAAATAACAACAAATGTAATGGATAGTCATTACTACGAAAGGTCTGAAATAAGTGATAATAAGTAACTTATTATTTTTGCTATTCCAAATAAGCAGATATTTAACACAATATTAGTAAGGCGTTGTTTTTTATCTTACAAATAAGCAGTTACATATATTCATATTAGTAAGGTATTATTTCGGACCTTCAAAATAACAAAAACTGGAATGGATAGTCATTACTTTGGAAGGTCTGAAATAAGTCCTACCCATTACCAAAGTTTTGCTGGGATATTTCGATAAGTACAGATAATGCACAACGAATTTATTGTAAAGGCATTTTCGAATTTAAAGTAGACGACTTTTTAAAAAAAACTTTAAGTCATTTGTATCACTGTATATCACAGTATTACACAGATTTTATGATATATTTTTTATAATAAATCATTTTAGTCTCACTTACCATTTCCGACTACTGTCAATGTATGTTTGTATGTGTACTATCTACGTGTGAGTGTGTGTGTGTTTGTGTATGAGTGTAGTATGCTAGTAATGGTTGAAAAAGTTAGTAATTTATTTTTATTTAATTTAGTGCTTTTAAACATTATGTTCTTGTTGTTATAAAATATTTATTACAATTACCACATGCTGGACAGATAGATGACCATGTAGTAGTTTATATACGTATGTTCGAATGCCCAGCAAAACTTTATATTACACGGTAAAAAGTTTGGGAATGATAAATTAAGGTCGGTAACTTGTTAATTTTCTGTTATAAGCCCTATTATTTTAACAATAGCATGTCCATTCAGGCATGTCCTTACAAAACACATATTACCTCCAGTATAAATGTAATTAGTTTTTTAGTACCGTGTTATATTAACGTCATATAGACAGTCGCAATTAATTTTTAATTAGTATGCATTTGACAAATCTAATTTAGAAATGTCGAGGTTAAGAAGAAGAATAAACGTGTACTAATTTATGAACTTTTTCATAATATTTATGAATAGTTCATAAAAAATACTGGGAAAGTTTGTGTCTCGTAAATTATGACAAGGTTCTTAAAAAATATGATTAAAAAGTACTTACAAAATTTGCCAATGTACAAAATCCTAATATTTAAGAAAACTTGCACAAATTGCAATAATACTGGGAATTTTATGTACCTTTTCATAAATGCTATTGAAACTATAAACATTTCATAAATAGTAAGTAACTTTCATAAATAGTATGAACTTTTTCATAAAATATTATGAGTTTTATTTTTATGTGTGTATTAATTTTTAAATCAGACTAGACTAGTTTCTGCCTTTTTTTATGGACAGGCTCATCAGTGATTTTTCATTTAAATTGTATTATTATTTGTGTCTTATAATTGCCAGATTGTCTCTATATGATAAATTTTTCAACAACCTGCGGCTGTAAGAATCAAACCTGCGCTCATCTTACATTACAAACGTAACAATACCAAGTCATGACCGTTTAGCGATCACACCCAAGTATGGCCTCGAATCTAATGCAGCTAAATTGCAGTTTTCTTTCCCATTAGCTTTTTTCTGTTATTGTATATTATACTCAGAAGTGACAACACTAACAACACAAATATTCTATTTTTAGATTTTTGATTATTTTTCTAATCTAATCCGTCTGTGTTTCACAATGTTACCAGATTGACGTATGGTTTTTACGTTCAGGATTGACAACTTTTGCGTTTTAAGTTGAGACATCGCCACAGGCAAATTTTATAATGTATTTTAGTACAGTGTTATATTAACGTTTTTTTTTTTTTGAAAATTTGATTTTTTTTTTTTATAATGCGTATTGAATTAAAATTTAAAAATTTGTAACTAAAAATTTTATAAACGAAATTTTTTATAAGTTTTGGTTGGAAAAATAAACTTTTTGCAATAAAGAGGTAACTTGTTACTTTTCTATTACAAGCCCTATTATTTTAACGAGGGCATGTCCATCGTGAGATAAGTTAGCAGGTCTAAAGCGAATATTTACTTTAAAAATATCAAATTTGTATCAAATCCAATTTGTAGTTAAATTTGTATCAAAACGAATTAATTATAACATAAACTCATTTAAAAATGTGAATTTGGTATTACAATTTGGCACGAAGAAAAAATTATTAAACTGAAATATCTATTTAAAGATTTGATTTCAATTAAATTTGTTTCTTAACAAAAATTTAATTGAATCAATTAATACTTTAATTGATTGATTTAATTTCATTCATTCAATACATGAAACTAATTAATTGATGATTTCATTACAATTTCATTAATATCAATTGTAATGAAATTATTTTCATTAGCATTTGTTTAATTAATGATAATGAATTTCATTGATTTGATTTCATTGACTTATGGTAATGATTTCAAATTTTATTACCATTAGTAATGAATTAATTAAAGGAAGAAAAATGCAACTGACTGAAATCAAATATAGTAGGTTTGGGAAATTTCCGAAAGATTAAAGATAAACAATTATTTGTTTACCCAAAAACGTACGTGAAAATAAAAATTTAACCACTCCGATAGTAGAATGGAACATTGGTCCAAAATGGAACGATATGGAATTAAACGGGGAACGATTGGAATCAGAACACTGTACACTTTTGTGTTGTCGGTGAAACGTTTTCTGTTGAAGCTTGCAAAAATTTTGTCCGTTTTGCGATTTCATGCTTAGTTTTCGAAATACAGGCCATTTTAGAAAATGGCGATATTTTAAAATGTCCAGCATCTCCAAAACTAACCGAGAAAGACCAAAACGAACAAAATTGCTCCATAGGAGTATTAATATACCCTTATAACATAAATAGGCTAGGTCAGAGAGAGATCCCGAGTGATTAATTTTTAAAAAAACAGCCACAGGGTGATTTCATTATTTTACTTATTTACGTGATAATATAAACATAAACATATGTTATCGGATAACAGAAAGTTAGTTCCTTGTTAAATTTCGTATTCAGTGTTACAATTTACACTCCATTTTTTTTGTAAACAAATGCTTTTTTTGCTCAATTGCAATCAGTTTTTCAGGGCAGTAGTGTGATTTCATTAGCATTAGTAGGAAAAATGCTAGTGCCAAAAAAATTTCATTGCAATTAAATGGTAATGAAATTTTTTTTGGCATTAGCATAAGTTAACTAATGCTAATGAAATTCCAATGCTATTGAAAAAATCCCAAGTATGTTCCATACACTGTTGAATAGAAAAACTTTAGCATAAAATACTAAATGCATTTGAAGTCTACAAAGAAAACAAGCACACACACAAACAGACGCAGCATTAACAAAAACACACATACCAACGTATCGTTCACACACTTTTTTGTGAGTAACATATTTTTTTTGTAGGAGTTATTTATAACTTTGTTCCCTTTTTAATTTTCAATAAAAGTTTTAATTGATATTATCACTGCCGTGATAGGTGCAAAATCAATTAAAATATTAATTGATTCAGTAAATTTTTTAATTGAAATCGTTTTTAGTTTTCTCTGTGTACAGTGTATGAAAAAATAATTTGAGAATTACGTTTAAAAATAAACTATTTATTTATATATTTAAAAGTCAATTAAAATATTAATTCATTCAATTAAGTATTTGTTTAGAAACAAGTTTAACCCATTAATGCCTGACCCCCGATTCCATTGTCCAATATCGATGAAATTTCACACATTCTTTACTTACGGTTATGGAAGTTATTTGATATAATTTTCTTTTCGATTTCCCATACTTGGGACTTATGAATTAACCACTGATATAAAATAATTCCTCTGTGGTTTTTTAATTAAATTATTTTGTTGTACTCTTTCATGTAAAACTCTTTATTTTTACTTGCAAATAATCGATATTTCAAGCAAGGGTACTTCATAAAACTGTAAAATACGTATTTTAATGGTCATGTCATGAAATCATACCTGTAGCCCAAGTGAGTGGTCCTACCCAGCAACAAATTTTTTGCACTTTAAACAATACATAACACTATTAGCCAACAATAAAGTGTTCCGATGTGTCGCTTCTCCAATTTTTTAGAGGCAATTTCAATTCTTTCTTTCAGTTTTTCAGAATATGTAAATTTGCAGACAATTGATCGGATAATTACCAACCCCCAATAGTACACCAACATTTTCCTAAAGTAATTTAATCCTTTCTCCACCTATTTGTAAAAATCAATTTGATGTAACTCTTGCCTGGCTTTAGCTATAATTTTTTTAAGATGGCTCCTTTTTGGGTATTTAAATACCCAGTAGGCAGGAATGGGTTAATTAAAATCAAATCTTTAGATATTTTATGTCGATATTTTTTTTCTGTGCAGTCAGTAATAGAGAATGTTGTTAAGTAAGGAGTTTAACTTATTAACAGGTAACATTTTCCGTTATATCAACCTATTACCTAGGTTTTGCTGGGTGTATAGTAAAGCTTATACAGGGTGGCTGATAAATATTGCTGCATTAAGAAAATCAAATAACTTTTTTTTTTTCAATACACATAAATATTTTTTTATTTTTTCATTTGAAAAGCAATACATTTTTATTAAGTATTTTTCCGCGCTCGATGACGTCAATTACAAGCGAAATTCCGTGCAAATTACAGAGAAATAAATGAAAATCCTTAAGCAGAACTGTCCGTATTGACAGTCTTGTGATACCTATTTGAGCAAAAATATTCCTTGTCGAAACTATAGAATTGACTTGTATTACAGCAACTATAGCAGCAATTGTTTCCTGCATCCGAACTGAGGAATTTCGATGAAAAGGCGTCTTACTGATTGTCCCACGATTGACAAAATAATTTACGAGCCCAATCTGCTCGGATTGCCCCTAAACTTTCTTTGCTGAAACGCCAGCCTCCAAGGCATTGTAGTGGCGCACAATCAAAATATTCGTTTCATTACCCCAACCGTCAATTTTCCTTAAATTGAAAGACCAATCAATGAAACCAAAAAAAAAAAATGGAACCGATTAACAACTCAGAGAAAATGCTATTACGTTTTTTTTTTGTACTGGCTTTCATTAGCCACCCTGCATAAAAAAGTAGACCTTTGTTTGATAACAAATGCATAAATATATTGATTAAAACCATAAACCGATGCAGGGGATTTTCAGGGTTTAAAAACCGCATGCGGTATAGTAAAAACCAGTAAACAGATACATAGATATATGCATACAGACATACGCTTATATTAAACTCATATATAAATAAATAGGCAGGCTGTCAAGCTACCGTGCCTAGTAGGCTTCCTGTTGTTGGTTTTTGTTTTTTAATTTTTGCCACATGTCAAATACATTTTATCTGTGGAAATTCTATTTAATACATAAAGGCAACTCACACACATACACATATACTCACAATATATAATATATTGTTGTACATAGCCCGACAAACATGTGGATAATAAATCTACAAAATGAAATTAAGCCAATATCTTTGGCCGACGAAGAAACCGTAACAAATTCTCAGGTTTACGTTTAAAGCAGAAATGCATTTATTAAGATACTGGTCGAGTTCTTGAGGATTTAGAGTTAAATTTTATGTATTTTAAAATCTACTTATTTTCCATAAAAATGTCATAACTTTAAAATTTCAAAGCCAAGACCCTAACAATCATGAATTTTATTTAAAAAACTCACCATGTAGATTTACTTTTGTTTTTTAAACAAAATATAGATTAATAACTTTCGTTTTTGATTTTTTAGAATTAATGCACACAGAGAAAAATGCAGCTATTTGCCAACTGAAATTCGGTTATTACGACTCAAATTCAATTATAACGAATTTCAGTCGATTGGCACAACTTATCATTAGTTTTTACAACAACGTTCGGTTAATTCAACTGAATTTTAGTTGCAACACCAAAAATAATCAGAAATCTAATGTAAATATCGTTGTACCAACTGAAATACACTTTTCAATTCGGTTGGCATTTTATTTATCTGTGTGTGTTAAATAATAACAGTTATTTTGATTTTTATTTTAACATGCACGTATGAAAACTTCACTTGGTAAAGCTTTAAAATTGTAAATTTATTGTGATATTCTTTACTTGTGGGCAGTGCTAATATTACATTCATTAATAAAGAATTTTTAACGTAACCTCAAAAAAAAACAACCCGCATAAATAGTTGAAAATTCAGCTACGACAACAGAAAATAGTACCTGAATTTACACCAGCAAAATTTTCATTGAAGTTGAGAATCATGTTCTGCTACATTTTAGGTAAAAAATGTAGTTGAAATACAATAATTTAAAGGAAGTCTTGTTAAGGGGGGACATGACATTGGCCGTTTTTTTGAAATCGACTATTTTATAATTTTGTATTTTAGTAAATATTCTTAAGAAAAAATTGCATGGAAAAATTTCTACGGGTTCAAAAGTTACAACCGGATTAGTGAGAGTGCATTTTTAATTTTCGCGCTACCTACGTACGGCAGCTGGTATATACTTGTTTTACTTGCAGCCTGATTTTTGGTGGTTGTTATTTCGTACCTACTTGAAGGGTGGCTTTTTTTTGTTTTTTTCGAATTTCTTGAAAAAAAAGGCATCTTTATACCTCATACAGGCATACAGTACGAAACAGGCATGGCAGATTGAAAGTAACCTTTTTTTTTTCTTTGTTCACAAACTTTGAACGCGTTTATCTCGAAACCATGTTTTTCGTATTGGTTGCGGCACTAGCGGGTTAATTTTTTGACGATTTTTTTTTTTTGTATTTTTTAAACTTGATTTGAAATCGTATGACACGAGCTTTTTTTAAATTTTTTTTTCCATTTTTTATGAATTTTTAAAGTCAATATTTTTTATTTGGAACATCACCAAAAATTTAAAAAAAAGCTCGTGTCATACGATAACCAATTTTGTTAAAATTTAAAAAAGTAATTTTTTCCAGATCGGACAATTTTTGCACTGCAACCACGAGGACCCATTTTTTCCTCTGCCGCCAGTTTGGAGATCTATAAAACCATGTTGGAGTGAAAAATATATTATTTTGAATTTTTTTCTTGTAATTTGTTCAATTCTCTACAATAATAATTTTGGAAAAATGTTTGTTTTTGACTGAGTAATGAATTTTTTAAAAAAGGTCTGTTTTCTCTGCCGCGAATGTAATGTCCCCCCTTAAATGGAAATGATAATAAATCAGTTGAAATTATCACATATTTTCTGCTCAATGTTAGTTTATTACAATTAGGTAAAGAATTCAGTTAAATTTGCTAAATTTTCTGCTGAAATTTCTATCACTTTTATAAATTATTAATTTAATTAAAACCAATTTAAATAAATTATTTACAGTTTTATTAGGTTTTTGTTTTTATATATATTGAGATTATTTTCATGCTACAAAAATAATATCAAACATAAAAGTATTTCGATCTGGCTAAAGATCTCATTTGAACCCGAAGTTTTAGAAAATCGAAAGCCTCCAGAATAGGCGGAACTGTAACAAAAAAAATATTTATTATCAATTTTGCTCCATTATTGCGTTCTTTGTACTCAAAAACGTGGCTAGGTCTTTTCTTAACAATCATCATGACGTTAATAAACTTTGAAGACCAAAAATGTTTTATTTATATAAAAAAAATAGTTTTTACTCTGGCTCAAGTAATATTTTTTATTTAGTTATTTTTATTTAAATATTTTTTTGTTTAAATATTATTCATTTAACAGTTATATTAGTTTTTCCGTTTTTATATACATCGAGATTATTTTTATTTTTATGTTATTTTCAATTTCAATCTCCGTATATTTACAAAAATAATGCAAATCAAACATATTAGCTAGGTTGATACTAGTATTTCGACCTGGCTAAAGATCTCATCAGAACCCGAAGTTTTAGAAAAGCTAGAGCCGCCAGATCGAAATACTAGTATCAACCTAGCTAATATGTTTGATTTGCTTTATTTTTGTAAATATACGGAGGTTGAAAGCTCGTTATAAATTGATAATTATTCAATTAATTTTATTCTCGTATATATTACAAAACACTATATAAAAACTCTGGATATCACTTTTATTATTTATTTTCCACTTTATATTTCTTGAGCATTCTTTTTAAGTGTATAGAAAGAAAAAAACAATATTTAATACTATTCACATTAATAAATATATATTTTTAATATAAATGTTACCATATGATTTTATTTATTTAATATTATTTGCTATTGAAAAATTTTCTGTCTGCTTTCTTTCACTCTTTTTTTTCGACTAGGAAATAAAAAAATTCTTTAAGATTTTTGATTTTTCTACGAATGGCTCCATGCACACTAACAAAAAAATAAAACGCAGTCTATCTAACGTTTAATAAATCAATGCCCGCACACTACACACACACTACCCATGCAATCCTTTGCCTTTGAAAACGCAGCCGTACATTAAAAAGGTTACAAATAAATATTTCTATATTACCACATGCGTTCTTAAAATCATTTAAAAAGGTTAACTTAATATCTGAAGACAATATTAGTTTAAGCACGGCTTAAATTTATACATGTGGTGTAAAATGGTATAACTACACAGAAAAAACTAAAAACGGGTTTCAATTAAAAAATTTATTGAATCAATTAATGTTTTAATTGATTTTGCACCTATCACGGCAATGATACTATCAATTAAACCTTTTATTAAAATTAAGAAGGAAAAAAAAAGTTATAAATAACTACTACAAAAAAAAAAAAAATTATGATACTCACAAAAAAAGTGTGTGATCTATACGATGGTATGTGTGTTTTTGGCAATGCTGAGTCTGTTTGTGTGTGTGCTTGTTTTGTTGGTTAACTTCAAATGTATTTTATATTTTATACTGAAAATTTTCTATTTATGCATACAGTGTATGAAAAAAAAAATATGATAATTGCGTCTAAAATAAAATATGTACACTCAATTCTGTTTTTATGCGGTAGAGACGTTCCTGAGCAAAACGCATTAAAAAAAACGCATAAAAAAAGACACTATCTACATTGAATAAATAGGGATAGGTTCCATAACTCTCGAAAACCGCGTAAAACCAAATAAATAACCAAAAAATGCATAAAAAGAATGATGTTACCCTTTTTGGAGTGGATTATGGTAGGTACCTAAAGGTGTTTGAAGAAAGGAGGGTTATACATTTAAAACAAATTTAAATCACGAGTTAAAAATTAGTTTTTTATTACACTTTTCCTAGAAATTAAATGATAATTACACCTAGTCATTATCTTCACTTGTTGACAATGTCCGTGACAGTTTTTGAGCTGGTACTAAATCGCTATCATCGCTGCTGTAGCTAGTCAACAATTCGGGTGATGACACTAATTCTCCCTCATTAGACCCAGTGCTAATTTCAACGACTGGTGGTTTTGCTTCTTTGACAACAAAATCTGTTATTAAACTTTGCAAAGATTTCTGAAATTGTTTAAGAAGTTCCTGATAGCCAGAAATGCAGGTCTCGCTGGAATTTAAATGCCCGTTCAGAATTCGGGTCATTATTAATAAAATGATTTTCCAATGAATTGCAAAGTTGAAGACCTTCTCGAATTATTTTTGCAGTGAGCGGTAGAGGTTCACTGTCTTCTAAATCACTATTATTTTCTGGATCTAAGACCGGATTCAATACTAATTCGATAATATCATCATTACTTAAGGACTCGTCAACAAGCAATTCATCAACATCATTTTCTTTAAATGTTTCAAAACCTTCGCCACCAATTTCATGTGCTAAAGCAATAATTTCAGTAGAAACCTTCGATCTTTGATTTGATCCAGGCCATAGTGTTTTCCAACACACATTTAAAGTTTGTGGTCTTATTTCACCAATAGCAGAAGTTGCATGAGTTATCCAGTCTAAAATCGAAAACTTTTTTCAAACGTCTGTAAGTGTAACTGGCTCATTATCAAGTTGACTCAAAATAAATTGGAAGGTTCGTTTTACATAATATTTTTTAGAAGTAACAATTATGCCTTGATCCAATGGCTGAATAAGACTCGTTGTATTAGGTGGAAGAAACACCATTTTCACATTTGGATGTTCTAAATTCGGATGCGACGGAGCATTATCAACAATCAGCAGAACTTTAAAATCAAGTCCCTTTTGCTTCAAATAAACTTCTACTTTTTTTGTCAACTTTTATGATAATGCATCTTCGACAATTAAACTAGCAATTTTAAAAAAAAATTAAATTTTTAAATTGAAATCGTATAAAAAATTCTTATAAAAAGTTGTACTAAAAACCGCATAAGTTTAAAATCGCATAAAAAAAAGTCGCATAAAAACAGAATTGAGTGTATTTATATATTTAAAAGTCAATAAAAATATTTATTGATTCAATTAAATATTTGTTTAGAAACAAATTAAATTCAAATCAAATCTTTAATTAGATATTTTAGGTTGATAATTTTTTCTGTGTAATAACTTTAGTTAGATAACGGATATAAACAAAAACAGAAAAAAAATTAGCAAAAAACTTTTATTAGAAAACGTTTAACAGACTTTTGAACTTATTTAAGTAAACAATTTCAATTATTAATTTAAAAAAACAATTTGAATTTTTCAAGTTGATTTTTTTAGATAAAAATCGAACAATAAATTTGAATAAGGAATCTTTAAGAATACATCTTTAGAAGTCTGTCTATATGTGTATGTAACATCTTAATAAGACCACATTAATTAAGTGATTTTTTGGAAACTAAAATTATCCTCCCAGCAAAATCTCAGCAATGGGCTCTCATTATCAGTATCTAAATAATAAGCATTATAATTAAGGCCGACTGCATATAATTCGGCGTCAAAACTCATTTGTTTTTACATATTTGCTTCATGAAAAAACACGCAAAATCAAAAAAATCATTACAAAAAAATAAAATAAGGAATTGAAAAATATTTTATTTATAAAATTTATAAATTGTGAAAAATTTATTTGTAGTAAAACTTCAAAATTTTTTTTTTTAAATATGCACTTTAATGCAAAGTATAAAAAGATACGCATTTATTTGCAAAATATGCAATACAAAATTCCAAAATATGCATTTATAGCAAAATATGCATTTATAGCGAAATATGAAAAACATATGCATTAACAAATCGATTCAAATTTGTTGATTCGCAAAGATATTTGGTCAACATTGTTGTCCAGCTAATGGCAACAACCATGCATTATTTACATGAAGTTCCGAGTCCTACTTATAAGAAACTAGAAAAATATGTAGTTACAAGTTTTTAAATAATAAGGCTTACCCTTATACTTATCAGTAATTTAAAAATAAGTTGTTGACAAAAAAAGCATTATATTTGTAATTAAATAAGTAGTCGCGGGTAAGCTTGACTGCTTATAAAACAAAAATTATTAGTGCTGCCGCCGAATTATAATGTGTTGAGATATTTATTTTCATTATATAACCACCTACGTGGTAATGCAAGTTTTTGCTGGGCTTTAACAGTTATTAAAGGATTCTGTTTCAAACATATTTTGATAATTTCAAAAACTAACTACATTTAAAAGCTAAATTCCTGTTAATACAAATCAACCTGACCTTTGAATATTTTATTAAAAATCTAAAACAAAAATTATCAATCATATCTCTGGGTAATTCCAATTTCTATCCGACAACACATTTAAAAACCTTTCTTTGCATTGCCATGTTTGTAGTGATATCAATATATCAGGGCTTTTGTTTGTGTGAGAATAAGTTTTTAAGTTTATATGAAGTCCCATCATATGCCACTGTTAAGAATTAATCGGCAACATCAAAATATAAATTGCAACACATTGCGGTCAGCATTGCAAACGCCCAATTATCATTCTCATCAACAACATCGTCGTTGCTTGATCCTATATTGGGGTTTCAATGTTAAATTCATACTTATCGAAATAAATATTATAAAGACACTAGGAAAATCTGAGAAATTAAACATGTAGAACAAGGATTTTTTTTTTAAATATTATGGTTTTAAGTTATTTTATTTTTTTTTTTTAACCATTTATTGAAAATTATATTATACATATTCACAATAATTTATTAATTTAAAGTTAAGAGATCAATCTGTACAATTTTTCACCTTAAATATTAATATACCAAGTAATAATACATGTTCAAAAAATATAATCTATTTTAAGAAGGGAAAAGTTAATACAAAAACCCGTTGAATTATAAAGAAAAAAAAAAAAAAATTATAAATAAATAAAAAACAAAATCGTTTAAAAAGTAAAAAAAAAAAAATTATAAGTTTAACTTATAAACATAAGGAGTTGATGTGGGAATAGCTAGAGTATCGACAGCGGTTCGCGAAGTTTTAAAGTTATTTTATTTGTTAATTAAATTACCGTTTTACTTAATTTTTCTGAAATCAACTTTAGAATCCTAAAATTAGTTAAAGAATTATCTGTAATCAGGCCTTATCCAGGTGGTTTGGGCTAGGGCTCACGGGCCCTCCAAAATGATTTCACAAATTTGTTAAACATGTACTTAGAGAAAATATATTTTATATTTTTTAGACTGTATTTAAGGTTTGCTAAATTTTTAAAACTTTTACAACGCTTAGCCATTTGTGGTAATAAAACGCTCTAATTTTTTGGGGTATAAGTTGACAAAACTTATGGAAAGTTAAGATGTTTAATTCAAAATGTTGGGAAAAAACTAAACACCCAGGTTTAAATGATAATGTATGGTAATGTATGAACATGTATGAGCATATATTGTTTTATATATCAGCACGTATTAAGATTTATGACATGTATGGAACCATATGTGGGTTCATACATACAAACAAAAAGTTCATATATGGTAACTGACGCTGATTCAGATGGTACACTCAAAAAAATAAGTTAGTACAAAAGTTAGTAAAACGTCTTGTAAGTCACGTGTACTATTTTTTAGCAAATTTTTTGCTAAAATCGTGTTTTCAGCTAAAATTTTTGTTATACTTATTCAGCACTTAATTGTTATATACTAATGCTTTACTAATATACTAACGTTTTACTAATTAATTTTGCTAAAAAAAATTGTGCTGATAATGATAAGCACATTAATAGTGTGGACGAGAACCAGATTGAAAGATATACGCAGAATGAAGCAGATGTCGCGGCATGTCAAGATGTAGTAGAGAAGAGGAAAATGATACTAAAAAGTACAACTCTAATAAGACACGTAAAAAAATCAACCATGGAAGACTTTTGTATCTGTTTTTCATACATAAAACAAAATTGAGGATTAAAACAACGTAAATTTTGAGTTGTCACCGGCTTGTGAAAATAATTGTCTTTTAATTAAATAAAAGACAAAATAAAATATTTAAATTTAATGTGTATTTCTAAACTAAATGTTTATAGATTAATAATCTAGTGTGGTCAAATTGCAAACAAACATATACAGACATGTAGACAGAGTAAAGCGAAAGACAAAGACACACATCTTAGGTAGATTTTTATGGTTCCTTTTTCTTATTGCAAAAAAATTGTTGTTTTTTTCGTTTCGTTTGTTTTTGTTTATTTTTTCCGTTTCGTTTCTATAATTATCTTCGGCAGTTGCGTCCTTTAAAAGAAAGCATCATTTATACAACCATTGATGTAAGTAGTTGAAATAAGATTTTTGTTATGTTATATATATTTATTTCTATATATTTTCAGATATTAAATTAATTTATGTCGTCAATGTGGGAAAAAGAAAATTTTTATATTTCGTAATTATTGTAAATTATTTTTAAAAGAATCACAAAAATATGTTTTATGATTTTAAGCAAATAAATTAACTAAATTACAATTTTTCTACAAATTTTTTGCGTTTTTTTCAGTCTACTAAAATTTATTAATTTTTAGGAAGGCGTTTTTATTTCTAATCCACTAAGTGTTAGCAAAACTTTTGCTGAATCTACTAATTTTGTTGCTAAAAATCAGCTCGCTGATTTTCAGCAAGAGATTTTGCTGACATTAGCAATTTTTTTGCAAGCACCCTCCTGACTAAAATTTTGCTGACTCAGCAAATTTTTTTGCTGACTTTACAAACTTTTTTTTTTGAGTGTAAGAAACAGGACAGGACATTTCCTCTGTCAAAATAAAAAAAAAAAGTGTTAAAAGAAATTATTGTATTTATGTTTGTAATACGAATATAATTGCTTATTTTTTCAAATTTATTGAAAATTAAATTAAATTTCACACCATGTTCCGGAATTTTAAAGCCTAAACAATCCAATTAAGGGCGAATTAATATCCATTATTTTTTGTATGGAATGGGCAGACATAAGTACGCATTTTTCTTCAAAATTTAAAATATTGCAAGTAGCTTTTAAAAATCAACCTTTTGGCACTGCTATGACAAAAGTTGCTGTTTCAGGAAGGTTATTAAGTATGCTATCTATATTTTAAAAGATTTTTGTTTTTTAAATATATGAAAAATATTCAAAGTATAAAAATATGAACTTATAAGATGTAAAATATATGGTCATGTATGAGCCATACACGGCCGTATACTCTCGAATCCGAACATATATGACATGATATATACACATAATAATTAGTGTCCGACCGAACTTACTTTTTTTGGACAAAGCCGCAGTCAAACTTCGGCCAAATTTTCAATGTTTGGCAGAAAGCGTAGCCGAAATTTTAAATTTAATTTTTTATTTGAATAAAACGTTAACATTTGACAACGAAATTTGTTTAAAGTAAAATAAAAAATATTAAAACATGAATAATTCTCAGATAAAACGGTAAAGTATAATTTTGTTTCAAAAATATGAAATAATGAGTTCAATTATCTTAATGTTGTCTTTAAAAAAAAATGGAATTGCTTAAACTTTGTTATTTTTAATAAAGTATATAACGAATTAAATGCAAATTCTTGTGTTTTCACTGGAAATTAAAGAATTTATTCAGAAAATGTACTCAATTTCTTCGAAAGGCTGAACTTGGCCGAACATCACTTTCTAGCCGAACTCCGAAGGCGGAGCCGAATACTCTGTCGCACACTAATCATAATGTGTGATCATGGGTACCCGAGAAAAAATAATATTATGTAATCTTGTATAATGTGATCCAGTTTTATAAAATTTAATAAAGTTAAGTACGACATCATGTATACATGATACATTAAACGGCATATTTAATTGTATCTAACATTATGTTATTCCAAACGTTATTAGACGGGATATATATAATTGTATTGTCAGAATTAAATTAATATATGGGATTAAACAAAACAATGTATTGCTCCATGTAAAAAAATAAAAATAAAAATTTAAGTTGTGGAAAAGTGACGTTTTTGTTTTGAAATCCACAACATCCTACTATCTACTCGATAATTTTCATTGAAAATATCTATTGAGATTATCTAAAATGAACACCACAATTTAAAATCCCAGTGTAGAAAAGCATTGACATATAAGCTGTTATATAAGTACATATTTGGTAATGGCCAATATTTACAATTGTTATTACAAATCTCATTACTTTAAATGGGGATGTCGAGCAAAATAATGACAAATAATTACTAAACACCTTACAAATATAATATGTGGAGTCTAAAAATAAATTAAAAAAAAACTAAATTTAATAAAATAATATTTTTTTATTGAAAAAATTCGTTTTTAATAAAAAGTTCCCACACGGGATTCGGACACGGGCCTCCAGGTTGTCAGTCAACCGGTCTATCATCTGAGCTATCTCAACATGTTATACTGCATAGATAAAAACTTAAATGACTTACTTGTACAAAATGTAATTACTTTCCAGCTACCAAAAAATCAGTAATAAGTATTATTTATATATGTACTTACTACAGTTGAAAAAATAATGAGTCAAAATAGATTTTCAAAAAATTTAGAGATCATTGCTTTATATTTAAAATAATGATAGAAATAAGTACTTATGGATAAATAATGGGAACATTATTTCGTTATTATTAAGCCCTTATTATTTTTGTTAAAGTAATACATTATTGCTAGTGAGAAAAAGTAATGACATGTCATTACCGGTTTTACACTGGGATATCACATTTCAAAAGTATTAGTTTAACATAAACATTTTTATTGGTAAGGCTTCATTAGTAAGTTAGTATAGGTTAGGTTAGGTCAACAAGAGGATTCGGAGAAGGGAAATGCTTCCCTAATCCGACTCAAGTCCCTGAGGACTTACACTTAAGCCAGAATGTCGGCTTGTTATGCGCTCTAAAAAATCGATTCCATGTCTACTTCCTACCTCAGGAACTCCGTCGCACTGATGAAATTCCTCAACCTCTTCCATCCTATGCCCATAAGATCCGCCAATGTGGATATTGGGTCACTGGATAGTATTTCGACCCGGATCCCGGCAAATGCCGGGCATTCACAGAGATAGTGTTCCAAGGTCTCCTCATCCTCCCCACAGGCCCTACACATTCCCGAGTCCGCTCTACCAATACGGTGGAGATGGGTCGTCAGTGTCGAGTGTCCCTTGAGGATTTCCATCAAGAGACTCAGTTCCTTTCTACTAACATTCAGAATTTCCCTCATCATGTCCCTGTCCGGGTTTCCCCAGAGAATCCTCGTGGTCCTGCCAACACCCGCATTCTCCCAGATTGTCCTATGCATGGTGTCAGCCCAATCCACCAGCTCCGCCTTGAGAGCTCGAAAAGGTCTAGCGTTTCCCAAAGTGAGTAACTCCAGGGAAGATCCTCCTAGTTAGTATAGTAAAAAGAAGTATCTATAGGCAATTTAAGGCTTCATTAGTCTATTGGTAAAGAAAAAACGTAATTGTGTACAATTAATGTGTAAAAAAGTGCTGAAATGTTTTTTGTTTTTTTTTTGTTGTATTCATTGAAACTGTTGTATTCTTGAAAATAGAAAAATGTCTACTTCTATACTTTACTTCTATATTTAACTCTATGCACAAGAAAAATAAAAAAATATAATATTTTTATACCCGTTTTACTCATTACACGAATGCTACTATACTTTTTTTACTTCTACCTCTTAACTAATTTAGCCTTACATGTGTTACAAAAGAAAAGAAATATTGTTTTGTTTTTTTTTCTATGCATTGAAACTGTTGTCAAGTAAAATTGTAAAATAGAAATTTTCATCTTCTATACTTGACATTTAACTCTACGCACAAG
This sequence comes from Delia radicum, assembly GCA_021234595.1. Lineage (NCBI taxonomy): Eukaryota > Metazoa > Arthropoda > Insecta > Diptera > Anthomyiidae > Delia > Delia radicum. The sequence continues at coordinate 121,978,477 of CM037854.1, forward strand.
AAAAATATACGAGGGTGGATCAATAAGTCCGAAAATTTTTGAATGAAACGCAGTTTTTTTTGAAAAAAAAAATGTTTTCAACATATTCTCCTTTTACCTCAATACACTTAGTCCAACGTTTCTCCAATTTTTGTATCACCTCCAAAAAAATTGGATTTTTCAAGGTCCATAAAATAGACATTTCTTGGCCATATGGGGTCGTTTTTTTTTTAAATCCTCGTTAAATCGGTTCCATAAGTTGGCATAATATTCGCCGTTTATTGTTTTTTTTCTTCCGCGTGCATCCCAAAAAAATGTTGCCATCGCCTTATTGGCCACGATTACGTTTATTGTCAATTGAGGGCAAACGCGGCACCCATCTTGCAGACAGCTTTCTTAAACCCAACTGATCATTTAAAATGGAAACCACACTGCCATATGAAATGCCTATGGCATAAACAGTCTCACGCACTTTTACTCTTCGATGGGCCAACACCATATCGTGGATTTTTTCGACATTTTCGGGTGTATTGACCTCAATTGGGCGTCCAGAACTTTCAGCGTCATTTGTACTTGTGCGACCACAACGAGAGTCAGTAAACCACTTTTTTACCATTGAAATCGATGGTGCAGAGTCCCCATAGTATTTATCAAGATTTTCCTTGGTTTGATTGACGGTTTTTTTTCGCAAAAAATAATGTTTAATGAGCACTCGAAATTCACTTTTTTCCATTTTTAAAAAAATCCACGAGTTTGTATGTTTTGAACAGCTGTTAAACGCAAAGTAAATGACGGAACCTGCTCAAAATTTGACAGTAGTCTATTACAGGTGGTACTTGATGGGAGCAGTGTTGCATTTCATATAACATCTAGGGAAGTTCGAAAAGTCAATAACTTATTGATCCGCCCTCGTAACAAAGCTATTTTTATACTCTATTACAACATACGTAACATACGTTACTTTTTTACTTCTACTTTCGAACTAATTAAGCCTTTAGCATATAAAATTTAAATTTAACTGTACTTTAAATTTGAATTGGGCTCTTAATAATCGGACCATAATAGCTAGTCCCATGTATTAAATTTAACAAATTTATTTTCACTGAATTCGGTCCAGTTCGGGGTAGTTTGATATTTTTTTATCAAAACTGATAGATATGTCTCATGTTTAAACTGCTCTAACTTTTTAAGCTTTTATCCTTTTTTTACAAACCTTACCTCATATGAAAGATTGGATCTTTTAATTTAATATTTTTTTTTTTATAAAATTATACATTATTCCAAAAAGTTTTGCGAAATATAAAATTCGTGTGTATTATTTAATAAGTTTTCTTACATCGTATAATATTAATATATGTTGCTGCAAATATAAATCACTTTGTGCCAAATATCTATAAGAAACTAAAGCTCAAAATTATATTTTATTTTTATAAATAAAATTTAGTTTAAAAGCGTTGATATTTATAGATTTTATGGTAAATATCTTTGAGATTATTCATGCCAAATTTCAGAATTCTATCGCTTCGAAAAAGTTTTTAGAGATTTATGATACCAACATTTTCCGCTGTGCGTCCATCGACCAAAGTTCTCGATTTTTTGAAATTTTTTTTTAATGTTAGAAATTTATAGTTGACCTGTTGTTTTAATGTGATGAGGATTTTTGGTTTGGCTCAAGGTCATAAATTAAAAATAAAATTCAAATTTTTAAAGTTTTATTTTTAAATATTTATTATCTTTTCGATATTTCGAACAGCTTCGCTGTTCATCTTCAGGAAAAACTAAAAACAATAATACAATTTAATAATTTAAAAATCTTTAAATTAATAATTTAACAAAAATGTAAAATTAATGATTACATACATTTAAATATCTTTTAATAATTTTTTTTTAATTACTTTACTAAAAATATAATTTTGGAACATGAATTTTTAAAGTCAGACCAACGGTTTTTGAGATATAGCGATTTGATTAAAAAAATTAGTGTTTTCCTCCATTCTACAAATTTTTTAGAAATTATACTAAATTTTACACTCAAATAAAAAAGTCTATAAAACATACAAAAACAACAGTGGACATTAGAGTGAGGTAAGTTTCTGAAAATAGAACTGTTGTGTTATTGGAGTTGTACTTCTGAGATTATGTATGCAAGAACAAAAACACCTTGTATTGAATAAAACTAGTTTTAGTCACAACAAAACTCGAAGTGACGATAGCTCAGTGCGCTAAAGCGCTCTGTCTAACGTGTTGTGGGAGTTCATGTGGCATTAGAAATCAGTTTATCTATACCACGGTCAGTGATTGCACAGAAAATTTCATATAGACGCAATCGAACAAATAAAAACATAACAAATATTACATTATTCAAAAAAACAGGGTCACTGACGAAGGTTCAATACCAGAAACTGCGCAGTCTGATTCAGAAAATTGAAAATTTACAATGTAGTTATGATTTTTAGAAGATACACTCATTCTTCTCTACCACGCCTTTCACAACTGTACAGAAAATTTTTTATTATCGTTCTCTAATTTTAGCAAAACGTGACTGTAATTTTTTAGTAAAGTAAAAGTGGTAACAAAATAAGTAAAAGTTACTAAAATTTAGTAAAACTTTAGTAAACTTTTAATCTACATCAATTTGCTAAAATCAACCTACTTTTTGACTAAATATTAGTGAAACCAATTTTATAGAAAAAATAAGTAAAAATTTTAATATATTAGTAAAATTTTTGCAAAATAAAAAATAAAATAAAACTGCTGAAATCAGCAAAAACAAAATTTACTAAATAATAGTAAATAGGAGCCTTATTAGTTTAATACAATTGGAAAGTTTTGATTAATTGTTGTATTGAAATTTTCCAGTTTAAATTTCAACAAAAAATTCAGAAAATTAAAATTTACATATGTTCAAAAAACTAAATTTTTTATAACACATCAAATAATATTCAAAAAATATCAACTGAAATTAAGAAAGCATTATTTTTAGTAAAAAGCACTATTTGTGGTTCAGAAAATTCTGTTTAAGATGCGGAAAACACCAGCGAAAATTAATATGAAGTTTCTGATTTTAAATTGAAGTTCCAGAATATAAATAATTTCTTTTGGAGTTTCCAAAATAAACCGAATTACAAATAATATATTTTTAATTTCAAATGGAAAATCCAAATTTCAATCGATGTTTCTTAATATAAATGAATATTCGTAGTTTTAATTCATATTTAGAGAAATTTCCAATGTTGTAGATTTCGTTTAGATAAATTCAAAGAATTGGTTTTTTTAAATTAATCCAAGACATCAACACTTTTAGTAAATTATATATGCTAAAAAAACAAACAATATGTAATTTTACAGGAAGAAAAATAAAACATTTTTAATGAAAAATGTAATGCAAGTTTCGTCCCACCTAAGGACTCGTCAGTGGCGAGTCCTTGAATTGTACGAAACTGCTCCAGTCTGACATATCCCTTGTGTCCTTTAAATTTTTCAATGAAAATGTGTTTTTCTTCTTTTTCCTGTAAAATTAACTTTAAAAAATTCTTTAGTAATTATAATAAAATTAATTACGATTGTCATTATAGGACGGTTACAAACACTTTACCCATAAAAAAAATATATTTTGATCTAATCTTATAAAATTAATTTACCTTGAGTAAAATTCTTTTCACAAAGCTTATGAAACTTTTTTATGAAATGATGGATATCTATGAAGCATTTGTCTTCAGCTTTTATGTAACTCTTAATCGTATTTATGAAAACTTCATTATTATGAAGAATAACTGAGGACAAACGATTTATGAAACATTTTCATCAATGAAAATTAAAATTATTCAAGTTCGAGGCCATACTCTATATCTCTTTATTAGGATATTGTCCTAACAAATAATCTATAGAGTTTTTGTATTCAAATTTATTATTTGACCCTTTCAGGAATGTGTAATATTTATTTCTAATAAAAATTTTTTATTTTTAATAAGAATTATATCAAACTTGTATAAAAGACAGTGTATGGTCTTGTTTACTACTTCCCATGTACACTTTGTTTAAAAAAAAAACAAATGTACAAATCAAAAGAAAAAGGAAAAGGAAAAGAAACAAAAACGTGTATTGAATATTTAAAAAAAGCAGACATACACACAAAAAACAAGTTTTCAATTTATTTTTTGATCTTTTACTTCGAGCTCATATATATATTAGTTCTCATGTAGTGAGTAAACTAGTTGAAATGAATGTTTGATGTTTGGCATGGCATTGTTACCTTTCTGATGATGGGAACCTACAAAATTCCCGAAATAGATCTATCAACACATTCCTGAAAGGGTCAATTAATAAATTTGAAAACAAAAACTCTATAGATTCTGTATTGGAAATCATAGAATATATGGCAAAAATTGTCATATTTATTTTTACCTTACTATTCATTTGTTATAAGCTGTTTGTTAGCTGTTGTAGCAATATTCAAAAATAAATAACAATAAATATTTGATTGAATGAAAAGAAAGTAGACAAGCTTGGAAGTGATTTATCATTTATTTTAAATTACATTTTCAGTTAATTTTAACTACAAACTGTATTGAGTATACAAGTTATTCGCAGCCAGTCTGAAATATCATTTCTAGTTAGCTGAACACCAATACTTAATAAAAGCTCAAAAAAATATTTTAATGGGAATCAAACTCATGATCAACAAACCGATAAGCAGAAAAATTTAATTAGTTTGTAGGCTAGTGTAATTTGAAATAATGTACAACTAAACATAGAAAAATATATAATATTTTAATATCAAAAACTAAAGAGACAAATAAATATGACTACTTTTAAAAAAAAGTCTATGCATTTATATACTTTAAGAAGTGGATTAAGTTAGTGATTTATATACAACAAACAACAGATGTGACAAACATATTGTTCTAAAAAGTTACCAACAACTTTAACATTCAAGTTTGAAAAGGAAACTGAAGAGATGCTTAGAACTATAAACACAGTTGAATGCAACAAATGCAGCAAACTTTGAATAAATAGTAGTGTTTCCAATTATTCGACGTAAGCGTCTAACCGGTTAAAATATTCGAAATATCGTTTAAATAGATTAACCAGTTATTTGCGTCGGTTAATCGACTAATCCTTAAAAATGTATTTCGTTGGTTTTTTATCAATAAAAATACAAAAAACCGATTGTTGTTGTTAAATATCAAGTATCAAGTTTGTTAAATATCAAGTGTTTGTTGAGGATGATTCAAAGCATCCTGCGATGTTTTAATGAAACAAGCTTTAGAAGTTTAATAAGGGTTTTAATTTGTTATGATCTACAGGCTTTTGAAAAACAAAGTGTTATCTGCAGGACAATTTTTTTTTTTTTTTTAAATTTTGCCATTAAATGCCACTTTTGCCACTTTTCTGATTACTTTGTAAAAATTAAATTTTTTTTCTTCTTTTGACCCTTTGTTAAAAAATTCTGTAAAATATACTCCAAACTCAAAATTTGTAAAAATTTTATTTCTAAACATTTTCTTTGAAAGCAACGAAAATTTTAAAGTTTTAAGTTCATACTAATTTACAACGATAACAATATGCAGTCTAACTGTAAATTTCGGGTTCGGGTCGAAATCCTGTGTATAACAAAATCCTGTTTTCAAAATCCTGCTTTTCGTAATACTGTTTCACAAAATACTGCAGTTCATAATACTGTTTTACGAAATACTGTATAACACAATACTGTTTTCCAAAATCCTGTTTTACTGGGCTGCGATTGTTGGGAGCGCTTTTTTGCTTTATTTTTACAAAAACTTTCACTGTAATAATTAGGTAAAATTTATCTCAATTTATATATGATTATTAAAATAAACCATAACAAAACCAAAAGACAATTCTAATGTATTCAATAAATATTAATAACAGCTGATATCAGGCAGTTGGGTAATGAGGTCGTAGTAGCTGTAAATACCATTTCAAAACGCGCGAATGGAGAAAGACGTTATATAAATTTAAAGAAAATAAAAGCGTACACAAACATTAAAAGAGTTATAAGAAAATGGTGTGAATTAAGCCATACAGGCTACCTAAAGCGAATGGCAAAAAATCTTGTACTAATTTAAATTTATAAAATGCATTGAAATTAATTTATTTTGTTAATTTTTGAAATTTATATACTTTTGTTGAAGTTATTTTTAATAAAATAAATTTCGTAAACCAGCATTATTACTTCAGAGTATTGTGAAATCCAGTATTTTGTAAAACAGTTTTATGAAACACAGTAGTTTGTAAAACAGTATTATGAAAAGCAGGATTTTTTAAATTTTTGACCAGTATTTTGTCTAATAAGTATTTTGCATAACAGTATTATATACGTATCGCGTAAATTTCTTCATTACTATTATTTTTTATTGACTATAATATCCAAAAAATCTTATATTAGGCAATTTTTGGAATTACATGCCAATTTTGCACTTTTTTTCGTGCCATTTTTCCTGCCATTTCTAGCTTTTTTGTCATTTTAAACTTGACCTTCAGTGAAAATAAATTCTTAAAGTTACACAGTTTTTGTTTTAAAATTACATAAGAATATACTAGTTTTTTTTTTATATAGCGTTTATTTTTTCTAAGCTTTTATTAACAATTTTTTAGCCAAAATTAAGAAAATTAACAAGTTTTTGGAAAAAATCCATATACAAAAATTTAACCGGTTAATCGACCTATTTTAACCGATTATTCGGGTCGAATTGTTTGAATTTTAAATTATTTGTTTCGACATTAACCAAAATAAAGGCGATTAATCGATTAACCGGATTGGAAACACTAATAAATAGTAAAAAATCTTTGTTACCAAAAGCCTACCAACAGAAAGTAAAATACTTAAACTTCATTGTTTAAGATAGAAATATAAACTGGAGAACAGGCAAATATTGTGGCAACACATTGAAGCAACCACAAATGTTGCACAACACAAGAAAAGAGTAGACAACATATCGTTAGCTAAACGTGCAAAGGTCGTAAGTCCATATTTTTTCGAAATTGAGATTTTGATGCAGAAATGTTTAACAGGTTGAAGTATATTATTTACAAAAAGAAAAATTTTAGATATGTCATTTTTAGTTGTCGTTTTGCAGTGATGTGCAAAAGTCGTAAGTCCAAATGTAACAAAAGAAAAGGTCGTAAGTCCATTAAAAAATTACATATTGAAAATGTCAGTCAAAGTATCAATTTTATTGAATGATATTGAGATCAAATGGTCAGACACACTTAAAAATATACTATTCTTTTTTAGTCTCATCAAATTAAAGGACTTAGCGATGTCCGTCTGACACATCGATTTTCTGTTCGTATCGTTGTCTGTTGAAAGCCTGATAGATATTTAACGAAAAACAGAAACGATTATAAAACTATCACTTACTGTTTGCAATTTTTTCAATTTAGTGTGCGTTGCAATTTATTTTAATGCGGTGAATAAAAAATTGTGGAAAATTATTAGTTTCCAAAATTTGTGAAAAAATTATATTCTACTAATAATTTTATTTAAAGATTACGATGTCTTCTTCTAATAACAATAACGTGCCCCTATCATGTGAAAGCGGAAACATTGACGATTATGAATTTCAATCAGACCATGGAGTTATAAGCCTGGTTCCTTATGGATTTCACAGCGATTCCGATAATTCAGATAATTTACCTACTAAGTCGAATGAACGCAACAAGAGAGTTCAAGTGCAAAATTCTGGTTGGTTTGCGTCTAAAAATAATAAGTGCAGAGAAAGTGGTCAACGTTATTTTGGAAAGCAAAAAGAGTGTGCTGGTTGGAATTATAAAAAGATAAAAGAGTCCCGGAAAATTAAAGAAAGATGCTGTTGCAAAGAAAATGGAGCCATAAAATGCTCAGAGATCAATGACGACAACAGAAAGAAAATATTTTCCGAATTTTGGCAATTGGAATGAAATAAAAAAAAAAATTATGTAAATAGTTTGGTTGACGCATATCAAATTACTAGACCACGAAACAGAAAAGACTACAGGAAATCCAAAAGATGCCTAACATATAAATATAATCTTAGATTTCAATGCAAAAATATTAGAGTGTGCAAAAAGTTCTTCTTAAATACGTTGGATATTGGAGAAAAAACAGTGCTTAATTGGATCAAGAAGACCATAGTTTCAAAACCAATTTCAAAAACTACTGCTCAAAATAAACTAACTAATAAAAAGCAATGTCTTCATGAATTTTTTGATGCGCTACCTTTAATAGAGTCACAATACTGCCGCGCTGTTACGCAAAAAAAAAATACCTTTTACCAGAATGGCGATCAAAAAAAGAACTTTACGACTTTTACGTGAATAACTGGTGTAAAAACAAAAACGTACAGCCACTTTCAATAACAGTGTTTAATAAAATATTTCATCAACGAAATTGTGGATTATTCGCGCCTAAAAAAGACCAATGCGAAATATGTGCTCGTTAATTAGTCGGTGACCTGTCTTATGAAGAGTACACAATCCACCAAGATAAAAAAGAAGAGGCTAGAACAGAGAAGCAAAAAAAAAAAACGAAGAAACACATGTCTTTACCGTGGATCTTCAAGCAGTCTTAATGGCTCCAAAGTCTAATGTCAGCAGTTTATACTACCGCGCAAAGTTGCAAGTTCATAATTTGGAATTTTTTAATCTTAAAACCCAAAAAGCTTATTGTTTCATATGGAATGAAGCTGAAGGTGGTGTAAATGCCGAAGAATTCGCTAGTATATGGGTTTACTTTATTAAAAAAAAAATTCTTAATGAAAATAAAAACCCTGTTAAAATAATTTTTTATAGTGATGGTTGTAATTATCAAAATCGGAACACTGTCATCAGTAATGCCTTACTAAATGTAGCTGTCAAGCGTAATATTTTCATTGAGCAAAAGATTATAGAAGTTGGCCACACACAAATGGAAGCAGACAGTGTTCATTCCACAATTGAACGTGCCATAAAAAAAGAAATATAGATGTCCCTAGTGAGTACATTGAAATAGTTAAAGGAGCACGAAAAAATCCTGAACCATACGACGTTATGTATTTGGAACACTCATTTTTTAAAAAATTTTGTGATGTTCAATATTACAAAAATATTCGCCCTGGCCAAGGTAAAGGCTATTATAAAGTGACAGATATTCGTGGCATCCAATATATCCCAAATGGTCAAATAAATTATAAAATAAGATTTCCAAACAAGTGGCAAAATCTCCCTCAAAAACTAAATAAAAATATATTGGCAATGGATTGTTCCAACTTGCAACAACTTCACCAGAATAGAAGAAAAATAACAAACAGAAAATATCAAGATTTGCAATTTTTAAAGTCAACTTTAAAAAAGAGTCACCATAAATTTTATGACGATTTACCTCATGAATAATTTTATATCTTCCTATTTACCTTAATAAGTGTTCTGATCTTGAATTTGTAGAATTTTTCTTTTTTGTACTTTGTAATTTGTTAAACAGCAATGAAATAAGACTGTGTAATTAATGTTTATGTTAGTTATTATTTGTTTACTATTTTAAAAACAATGAAAAATTGTATTATTTGTATTAATATTTTTTATTAAAACAATATAAAAAAACACACACACACAGAAAAAGTCGTAAGTCCACAAAAAAGTTCACAATTGAAAACAGAAAAAGTCGTAAGTCCACAAAAATTGCTATAGTTTCTCGAGAAATTATTTTTTTCATATATTTTCTGCTTCAATTAAAGAGCAAGAACAATAAACACGTAACTGTATTTAACGATTTCAATAATCTTTAAAGGAAAGAAACTGAAAAGTTTTTTGTCTGTCCTGTAAAATTTAAAAAAATGGACTTACGACCTTTGCACGTTTAGCTAACGATATTTTTTAGAGACTATTTGATTATAAATATGCATAAACTTTCATAACGCTTTTGGTTTTAATCAAAAAAATATATACAAAATTTAATTAAAGAGTAATTTTTATGTTTATTGAAACCCGATTGGACAATTTTTTTATTACACAGTTTTATTGTAAATGTTTCTAAATAAAAGAAAAAGAAAAAGTGCCGACTATCGACTGAAAATGTCCCAATTTTGAAAAAAGTATATTTTTATTAAAAATTCCCAAACTTCGAAATTTTATAAAATTAAATTTTTTGTTTCATTTATTCATTTAATATACTCAAAATAATTCAGATGTGGTGATTGTTTTTTTTTTGTAATTTTCAATTATGGCGATTTTCGTAATTTTAGTGTTTTTTCAGCGTTTTTTTTTTTCTTATTTTGATGATTTTTTTAATTTTCGACATTAATTAGAAGGTTTTATTTTAATTTTGGCCACTTCTTTTTCAATTTTAGCGATTTTATTTTTAAGTTTTTTTCAGTTTTGCCATTTTTGTATCGGTTTTTAAAATTTGGTGGTATTTTTCAAATATTTTCGATTTAATAGATTTTTTAAGTTTTTCTATATTTTTGTATGTTTTTAAACTGAGGTGAATTTTTAATTGAAAGTGAGTTTAAAACTAAACAAGAGTTTAAATAAAATTTTGTTAATAATAATTTTTTTCTGTGTTGCAACTATTTGCAATAAAATGACAAATAAATTTTTAAGGGCACCCTATTATTAATATTATGTACTATGAAATTGTAACATTATTCAAACATGTTTTAATAATGACATTTTGACCTCATATTTTTTGTATTTAGATAATTAAATAAAAGTAAATTTATTTAATTTTGGACGTGTTTTTATTTAAAATTTGATAACAAAAGTGTGTGTAAAGTTTAACAGTGTTTAACACCTCTTCTATTACTATCACTAGTAATGAATTAAATATGTGGTCTAATTCTGTTACCATAAAATTTTATCCAATACCACGGTTTATCATACTCATTATTCAAAAATATTCTAAACATTTTCCATTTAACAAACATGCATAAACATGCCTGCACTTGAGTGTTTATTAAATTTGTTATTTCAAAAAAATGTTGTACAACAACTAAATGGACTTTTCCTGCGCTTCATGTAATTGGTCACTGTTGAAGTGTATTTTGTTTTATATTTAATTGTAATTATTTCATTATTATCATTATATTATTTTATTTAATTATATCAAGTTATTTTTTGGTTACAAAAAAACCCCAAATATTTAATATTTTATAATTTATGCACACACAAAACAAAATGTGGTTTTTATTATTCACCAAAAAAAGCTTATTAAATTTTAAAATATATATAATAAATGTGGATTTAAATGGCGCCAATTGTTATAGAAATTTTAAAAATTTAAGCACAAATTTTAAATACAAAATTACATGGCAACAATTGATATACGAGCCCTGTGGCGTATGAGTGTTATTAGTAATTACATCAATAATATCAATCATACGTATCATATTATACTATACTATCATGCCCAATATAAATTTTCAAATTGTGGAGTAGAGATTACAATTTTTACTTGCAATCAAGTTTTGGAGATTCAATGTATGGGGAGCATGGGGATTTAGACTATATTTTAAGAATTTAAAATAATTTGTTTCCGTTTAGCCTAATTTTTACAATCCCGATTAAAAACAATTGTATGACAACATATAAAATTTCATCCGAAAAATGGGCGCATATGCTTATTATTTTTTTTTTTTTTAAAGACAAGCAACACTCAGGAAATTCTTCCTATTAATTAATGTGCTGCTTTCTTTGAAAAGGGGATAGTGGAGAGATGAAAGGTGGTGAAAGATGAAGGGCTTCAAACATGGCAAGTCCAAGTGCACTTGTTTATTCATAATTGTATTTGCATCATATAAAATTGTATCCGAGTTATGACGCGATACGATTTTGTGAAATTGTGTAAAAATTTATTTAATTATATCAGTTTAGAAGTTGACTGATAAAAACATATATAAATCAGATATTTTATACAATTTTGTAACTGATACAATATCTCATAAAATCAAGGACTCTCTATTAGATACAATTCTATAAGGATACAATTCTATATGAGTTATATATAATATTATCAGTTTTCATCAAAACTGATACATTTAAATAAAATTATAACCATCTCATACAATTGTATCGCACTATTTGTCTAATCTAATTACATCTGATATATATAAAGTTTTATCAGATAAGATCCAATTAAATTGCAGGTTTTTTCAAAATACTTGTATGAAGAATGTAATAAAAAAATGTATATCTTTAGAAAGTTTAATAATAACTGTATTTTTTTGCAGATCCAACAACCAAATTTTTTATTCATTGGCCACTTTCAGAAATGTGTTGATAGATCTAGTTCGGGAATTTTCTAGGTTCCTATCATCAGAATACGTTTTGAAACAAGTGACAATCCCATGCAAAACATCAAACTAGTTTTCTCTCTAAATGAGAACTAATATACGAGCTCGCAGTTAAAGATTATCACCAATGACCAAAAATAAATTGAAAACTTGTTTGTTATGTGCACCCTCTACCTTTGGTAGATATATAATACACGCTTTTTGGTTTTTTTTTCTCCTTTATTTTATCACTCTTGTTTTGTTTTGTTTTGTTTAAAAGCTAGATGTAAAGGGGGAGTAAACAAGACCGTACTTTGAACATCTTAATGGGCGCTTCGCGTTTCTGATTCTTGGGATTGTACTAAGCCAAAAAGTCCACTAGACCATACGTCTACGGTGAAAATTGAGCTTCCAGATTTTGTGGGATGGACTTCCAATGTGTGGGATGGACATGTCAGGAAGTAGGAGGAGCTTATCCAAGATTATGGTATCAATCTCTTCTTTGGAGGATTCTCTAGCAGATTAATGCATCAATCATATTTGTGGGTGGGGTTTAAGGGGTTAATTTTTAATTTCAAAATAGGGCTTTTTGCCGTATTTTGTGAAAGTAACAATGTGTGGGATGGACATATCTCAGGAAGTAGGAGGAGCTTATCCAAGACTACGGTATCAATCTTTTCTTTGGAAGATTCTCTAGCAGATAAATGTATCAATCATATTTGTGGGTGGGGTTTAAGGGGTTAATTTTTAATTTCAAAATAGGGCTTTTTTGCCGTATTTTGTGAAAGTAACAATGTGTGGGATGGACATATCTCAGGAAGTAGGAGGAGCTTATCCAAGATTATAGTATCAATCTCTTCTTTGGAAGATTCTCTAGCAGATTAATGCATCAATCATATTTGTGGGTGGGGTTTAAGGGTTTAATTTTTAATTTCAAAATAGGCCTTTTTAGCCGTATTTTGTGAAAGTAACCCTGTCCCTTTGCACTTTCACAATGCCAAAACTGCCTGAAGGAGCGTTCCAATGCTTTTGCGATGTACTAGAGAGTTCTTAACTATTTTCTTGGCTACAATTTTGTCTTAGTATCTCAATGGTTTGGCTGTTATAGGCCAAAATATAAAAAAAAACGTGACAAAAGTCTGAGAAAAAACTGCAAGTCAAAATCTGGAAGCTCGATTTTCACCGTAGACGTATGGTCTAGTGGACTGTTTTGCTCAGTACAATCCCAAGAATCAGAAACGCGAAGCGCCCATTAAGATTTTTTTTCCTTTCATACTAATTGCCCCACCCTAATCAACACATTCCTGAAAGTGGTCAACTAATAAATTTGAAATTAAAAACTCTCTAGATTATTGATTAGGACAATATCCTAATAAAGAAATATTGAGTATGGCCTCGAACTTGAATAATTTTTCATTTTCATTGCACAATTAAAGATCGACAAAAACATAATATTTATTTTTAATAAAAATTATATCAAACCTAATATATTCGGATATATAAATGATAAATCACTTAAAATCCGGTCTACTTACTTTCTATTTAATTCAAATGCTTCTTGTCATTTAATTTTAAATAATGTTTAAATAACTACACACAGAGAAAAATTTAGCTAATTGCCAACTGAAATTCGGTTACTACGACTCAAATTCGGTTATTACGAATTTCAGTCGGTTGGCGCAATTTAACATTAGTTTTCACAACAAATTTGCAACACCAAAAATATTCAGAAATCCAATGTAAAAATCGTTGTTCTAACTGAAGTTGTTTCCTTTAAAAACACTTTTCAATTCGGTTGGCACTTTATATCTCTGTGTGTAGCAAATCCGCAAGAACAAATAAATAGTAACTTAAAAATAAATGTTTAAATTTTAACTAGAGATCAGTAAAAATAAATGGTCGATTCAGTTATTTAAAATTTTTTCAGTTGTTTGTTTTTGCTTGTTGTTTTTCTACAAAATGTAGACACGAACACTACATACACAAATCTTCTTTGAATGCAGTATTTGTATAAACTTTTCAGTTTGTTGCAGTTTGAATTGAAATGCTTTTATATATAATCAAAATATTTTAATAAAAAACACACTGGAATTTTTTTCAATAATTAAAATTTATACTAAATGTAATGGAAACAAATAAACCACAATATTCTGTTTTTGTGCTAAAATTTTTATAAAATTTTAAAAAACTTAAAATAATAAATTAAAATGATAAATTGAAATAATAATAGAAACTAAAAATAATGTAAATTATTGTGAAGAAATTTATAAAAAGTTGAAATAAATATTTATTTAAAAAATTTAACTCAACTGAAAACTTTTTTATAAAACTGCAGATATTAAACTACGTAATATTTTCAGTGTATTTTTTCAAATTTTATTTGTTAATTAAATAACATTTTACGTAAATTACTTTTCCGCGAAGCCTTTTGGCTTGTCTGCGGAGTTATAAACTAGTTTTAATTTTAGATAATTGACAATTGTTTTTTAAAAAATTTTTAAGATTATTCATTTTTCATATTTTTAATTCATTGTGAATCTATTAAGAATTTTCTAATTTCATTTTTTCTTTTATTAAAGTTAGTAATATTTAATATGTTGACGGGTATTTGATTTAGGATCGTTGGTAAAGTGACGTGTAATGATCTTTTGCCATAATTGTTAGAATGACGTTCAACTTTAAAACGTCCTTGTGCTCGCTGTCTTGTATTGTGCGCGTAATTAATTGGTTGAAGGAAACGTGAGTCATTATTAAACTCATTTATTAATGTTGAACAGTATAAACTTTTGACGTTCATTATCCTTAATTCATTTGCGATATTGATTGGCGTTTTGTTTTTGGTTGGACGGTTATATTTTGTGTTGTTGTTGTTTATGTTGCTCCTGTTGTTGTTGTTGTTTACGATGGTGTTGTTTATGTTGTTGCTGCTTACGTTGTTGTTGATGTTGTTGCTGTTTATGTTAGAGTTGTTGATGTTGTTGGTGTTTACGTTGTTGCTGTTTATGTTGTTGTTGTGTGTGTTGTTGCTGTTTCTGTGGATGTTGTTGTTTATATTGTGGCCGTGTATGTTGTTGCTGTTCATGTTGTTGTTTAAGTTGTTGTTTGTATTGTTGCTGTTTATGTTGTTGCTGTTCATGTTGTTATTATTTATGTTGTTACTATTTATGTTGTTGCTGAATATGTTGCTGTAGTTTATGTTGTTGCTGTTTATGCTGTTGTTGTTTATGCTATTGTTGCTGTTTATGCTGTTGTTGCTGTTTATGTTGTTGTTGCTGTTTATGTTGTTGTTGCTATTTATGTTGTTGTTGTTTGTAATGTTGTTGACATTGTTGTTGGTGGTGTTGTTTTGTAAATTTTTTCGCCTTTGGCTCTTCCATAGTATCTTCAATATTCTATTTTGTGTTTTTGAAGAGATTCACAGTACGTTGAATTTCCCCACGCGGTGATGCCATGTCGTAAATATGATTCACCAAGTGCGAAATAAGCTTGCTTTAAAACATCAAATGGAGCACAATTACTCAAATGATATAAGCTATATGCCGATTTACGTAATTTTTTTTGTATATCTTCTATTTGCGTTAGCCATTTAAAGTTTTGATCCACGTATATTCCTAGGTATTTATAAGTATTTACCATTTCTATTCTGGTATTGCAAGTTGTGTTTGTACATTTAGCATCTTTTTCAGTTTTGTGCAGGCAATCATAATTGTGAAACTTCAAATCGATATTTGTGTGTAGAAAATGTGGCGCTTTTATGTGCATCAATTTAGTTTTGGTTGCATTTATCACTAGACCATTATCGCGACACTATTTTGTCATCCATCTAGTAGGTTTTGCATATTTTCAGAGGCAGTTTTAATGTTTTTATGGGTTACAATTACCGCTGTGTCATCTGCATAAGCATATGTTGTGCTATTTTAAGCATATTCAGCATATCATTTGCGTAAACGAGATAAAGCACTGGTCCCAATTTCGATCCTTGTGGTACTCCACAGCCTGTTGAAGTTTTTGCACTCAATGAGTTATCGATTTTTACACAATACGATCTTAGATCTAGGTAATTTTTGAACCAATCCAAGCACATAACGTCATTTTAAGAAAAAATTTAATATTAGCTGTTCATGATAAAAACATTGGGTAACAATTAAACTGGATTAAAGAATATTTTTGTTTATTTAATTTGATTGTAGTTTTGGTTCAATTTGTGCCAAAAACATCGATTTTGACTGATTTTATTCCAAAATCTGTATTTTTAGAAAATTTGTCATAATTTCAACCAAATTGAAGTCGAAACTTGATTTTTATCTCAATAAACATCCTTATTAGATTGAAGACATAGAATTTTGATAGAAAACAGAAAGTTCGTCGGTTCTTTGGATTATAAAGGCCTTAAATAAAGGAACTGCTCAAAGTAGTTGGTTAATCAAGTCATTTTGAAACGTGTTCATGTAATGTTCATTCAAACTGTCTTTCATTTCAAATTGTTATTTGAAGCTAAAATACGTATCCCAATATTATTGGTTTTTAAGTTAGAAATTGTGTTTAATTTTTCCAATTTCTGTATGCATTCTGTTAGATATCGACACTATTTATAATATTGTAAGTAAAATTTCAACTTTCTAAATGACACACAAAAACCCTGGGACTCGTAAACTTAGTATTGGTTCGTAGAATCCAGTGGTATAATCCATTTTAATAGGTCAGGCCAAAATAAAAAATATTTAAATTTTAAGTTTAAATTAAATCAAGCGATTTTTATTTTATATAAAAGACATCGAAATATATCTTTAAATTATTTTATTTATTTTTTATCGATACACAGTTACAAAAGTTACACGCCCCAAAAGATTCTTTATACACAAGGTAGTGAACTTTGGGAACCCGTATGTATCAGTTCCCAAAGGTTCGATTTTTACCAATTATTGTTGCTATTATTCTAGAAACTGGCACCCGCGAACAAAGTTTTCAATTTTTGAAAATTTTTCTTAAACGACTTGAAAAAAAATATGTCTTGCGAAATATAATTTCTAATTAATTTTAGCATGCTTAGCACGAATTTTGATCAAAAACGTCAACATTAAAAAATTTTATTTATAGTAATTAAATGTGCTAAAGTCCCAAAACTTATTTAACAAATTGTGAAAAGCAATCTGATGTAGGCGTGTCCCTATCCGGATTTCATTCCTGCCTAAGAAAATCTTCAGGGGACTTTGTTATTAGAGTTTCTAGAGATAATTGTTATGTTAAATCACAAACTCAATGAG
Source organism: Delia radicum (assembly GCA_021234595.1). Classification (NCBI taxonomy): domain Eukaryota; kingdom Metazoa; phylum Arthropoda; class Insecta; order Diptera; family Anthomyiidae; genus Delia; species Delia radicum. Next base: position 121,995,965 of record CM037854.1, read on the forward strand.
AATTTCTTGTCCTCGTCTAAGAGCGAGATTCAAAATTTAAAATATCAAAGAAAAACCAAAACAACAACAAAAAATTGTCACAATTGGCTTTGTCATCTTCCAAATACTACTCTGTTTTTTTTGACAGACCTAGCAATGTAGTGACGTTTATTCAAGTAAATCAACAATAGAAAATCATATGTTTTCTATTAGTGTCAGTTACATTTAAATTTGCACAAGCACCTGCATATTTGTTATTTAAATTTATTTTCATCGGGATAAACATTAATTGCATTTATAGTAATTAAATGTGCTAAAGTCCCAAAACTTATTTAACAAATTGTGAAAAGCAATCTGATGTAGGCGTGTCCCTATCCGGATTTCATTCCTGCCTAAGAAAATCTTCAGGGGACTTTTTTTAATATTTTTAATAAAGCTTTTTTTCATTTGAAAGCATTAAGTTCAATCAAAACATTTTAGGAAAAACCATTTCGTATTTAAGAATTTTTTTCTCCCATATAATATACCTACTGATTTTTTCGCAATGTCTTTAGGATTTCATTTTTTTTAATTTATTTTTCCTTACCTCTTTGGCAATAACAAATCCATTAAAAAAACAAAAAATAAATTCTTTGAGGATAAACTTTTTCGAAACCGTGCACTAAAAAGATATCTCATTCTTTATTGATAAAGCACATTGATTTATAGTCGTGAATTTCCTCTGAAAGCATCATTTTGTATTCAACATCTTTAAAGATAAAATAATTATTTATTTTGTAACCTTAATTCATAAATTTCAAATGTAGTCTTTAATTTCAAGTTTAACGTTAAAATCCTAACTGAGTCTGCAAAACACAACAGAATTAAGTCGTCTATTTCCTACACAGAGAAAAATTTAGCTATTTGCCAACTAAAATTCAGTTCATACTACTCAAATTCTGTTATTACGCCTTTCAGTCGGTTGGTACAACTTAGCGTAACAAAGTTCGGTTAATTCAACTGAATTTTAGTTGCAAATGCCAAAATATTCAGAAATCATTTTTTGTGAAAATCGCGTTAGTCCGAAAAGCGTTAGTCCGATTTTATGATATATCGCACGATATATTTGTATTAAAGGAATTTAAGAAAAAATTTTGAAAAATCGGAAACTTTGTAGTGGGATGCCACGGGTTAAAGCTATCTAATTTTTTTCAAATTTACACCAAATAACTTTAATACCTAATACTACAATAAATGAAAATTTTTCAAAAAATGTTTCTTCATACAAAAAATGTCGCTCTAATGTACACCCTGTAACAAAACAGGGAGACACAATTACAATATTTCAAAAAAATAACACATCTTCTACAATTTCCAATTTGATTCATATCGATAGGATCAGTAGTTTAGAAGTTCTATATTTCTTAGCATTATTTTTCAAATACCCCATTCTGCATGGTAAACATTGTTATACTATGGCGCATGAGTGTTATTTGTAAAAGCATAAATCATATCACTCATACGTACCATGGTCCAATATATATGTATATAAACAATACAAATCTACATGCAGTGTTTCCAGATAAATATAGTAGGATTTTAATTTCTCTGAGGACAAATTTTAGGAATATCAGATGAAAAAATGTAAATGATGAGAGATTTTTTGTTGATTTAGATGTTGTCGAAATTCTTATCCGTTTTTAAATTGTTTAATTTCGGCTTTAACTTTTTACTGCAATGTGTCACATATATGTAATGAATAATTTGACGAAATGCAACGCCTGATATAAGTAACCAAGATACATTTGTTTATAAAATTAAATCTATATTGCAATATTCAATCGCTTATATATGCAAAACAGTGGTAAATTTAAATATTTTCGGGTTTTTTGCGATAAGAAAATGTCAGAAATTAAAAGAAAACGATGATTCCAAAAAAAAAAAAAAACAATTTTGTATAATTTCTAATAATTACAAATTATAGGCAGTTAAAATTAAAAAGTTAAAAAAATAATTATAGTAGAGGGCCCCAGATGGACCTTACAATTTGTGCATAAGGCAGCAGCACCTCATGCTTTTCGTCATTGTTGGGTTTTATATAGATGCAGTTTTCTATGCATACTCGAAGATAAAATATCTGCTAGTTTCTCTTCTGCAAAGAGAAATAAGTTTGTTGTTCAAAAAGTTTTTGAACATAATTTTGTTAAATATATATTTATCGCATAACCATATTCAAAAAAGATTGTAGCAATATCTTGTTCTTGTGCCAATTTTTGGTATCTCTCAAAAAATATGGAAATTTTCATGACCCTAAGATTGTCATGTATTTTTTTGCATAGATGTTGAACAAAAGCCTATAAGAAGGTAAAAAATGTGCTTGTGAAGAAAAACCGGCAGTATCAGGTCAAAAAGTGCATAAAGGAAACAAAAAACCACAACCAAAGTTTAAAAAAAAATTCAAGTCGTCGGAAAATCATATATCCTCTTCAGACGAACATGAATGAAGATTTTTTTTTATCAAAAAAATTCCAAAAGTACTGGAATTGGCAGCACCGATTTAAAAAATTCAAGCCATTTTTAAAATACTTTAGTTTAATATTTTAAGACTGTACCGATTTAGGTATAAAAAATCATTTCTCTCCAAACGAACTCTAATAACCAGGCCAACCAGAAATATGCTGTATCATATTTTTCCTGTGAAGAATTTTGACATCGATTTGTTAGAGGATTTGTTAGAGAATATTTCGCTCTCAAGAGCATATTTTTGCATATTTTGATATTAAGGGCATATTTTTGTTAAAGAGTATATTTAATACCAAAGTTTTGCACTTTTTAGAACAGAGGCATGTTTTTAGGGCATATTTTAATTTTTTTTTTCATTTTTTGTTATAGAACAATTTTTTTTTTCAACAAAAAAAAATCCAAAAATACTGGTGTTGGCAGCAGTAAAATCGATTTTTCATTAGCATGGTTTCCCTGGTAATAACTATCTAGAATTGGTCGAACATTTTTACTTGTTCTAGCAGAAAAACTTTGGAGTTGATTTTTTTAGCTCTTAGCTAAAAATTGATTAAGACTTTGCAAATTGCCATTTTATTTTCGACTACTTATTGGATTAATGGCAAATTAGCCTTAAACAAACAAATCTGGATTCACAATTCTGAAAAAATCAGGCCCAAAATATTAATTCCTGTCTACGGCCCTGGAATACAAAAAATTAAATCAGAACTTATTGCAGAGAAGACAAACTTTCCCTTTTGCCATTTTTACTCATATTTGCTTATTTTAAAATTTTTTTATTTTTAATTTGTCGGCTTAAATTCGGGTATTACGAATTTCAGTCGGTTGGTGCAACTAAACATTAGTTTTCACAAAAAAGTTCGGTTAATTCAACTGAATTTTAGTTGCAACACTCAAAATATTGAGAAATCTAAGGTAAATATTCTTTTTCTAACTGAATTTATAAGTTGATACTATAAAACTTCACTTTTCAATTCGTTTGGCAATTTTTTTCTCTGTGTATACCTGTAGGAATTTCCAAAAAACTTTTATCAACGTGGGATACCTCTATTTTTACCACGATCCTGGACAAACATTTTAAATTCCAAATTTCTGGCCAATGTTTGTCCCTCTCTAAATATTTCCAAAAATACTCTCTATTCGGATGTATAATCGTGTTAAGTGCCCACAAACCAAATTTCCAAAAATCCACTCTACACAGATGTCTACTCCTGATTAGGCAAAAATGTGAGACTTTCCGCTTCTTGCCTCTCCTTGAGGGAATTTTCAACAATCAAGTCAATGTAGATGTCCGCTCTATACAGATGTCTATTCCTGATAAGGAACCCACATACCAAGTTTTGAGTTCCCAGCTTCAACGGTTTGGCAAGGCCGCCAATGGGAGACTTTCGAACTTTAAGCCTCACTTCTCGTGATAAGATACCCACATATAAAATTCTACGATCCTCGCTTTAGTGGATTGGCCTGAAGTTCCTCGCTATAGTGGTTTGGCCAGGCCGCCAAGAAGCAGACTTTTCCCCTTACTGCCCCTGCCTGTAGTAATGTCCAAAAATAAGCTCTATACATATGTCTACTCCTGATTAGAAACTCATGTACCAAATTTCTAGTTCATATCTTTGTCGGTATTCCAGGCAGCCAAGGGGGAGGTTTTCCCATTTCTTGCCCCTCTCTTACTCGTGATAAGGTACATAGGCCGGCAAGGAGGGAGACCTTCCCCTCACTGTCCCTCCCCATAGGAATTTTCCAAAAATCCTCTCTATACATATGTCTACTCCTGATTAGGAACCCACATACTAAATTTCGAGTTCCTAGCTTCAGAGGTTTTCGCCAAGTCACCTTATTAGACCCTATTTAACCACGTTTCTGGACAAAATTCCAAAAAGTACCATAGCTGAGAGTTAGGTCATAGCAGAAAGAACACATAGTGCAATGTTCAGCTTTCTATCCCAAGGGGTTTGGTCACGCCAAGCCTATTCCCCGTATGAATTTTCGAAAATCCCGTCTTAGAGGATGGACGTCTACGCTTGGGGATGGACCTACATGCCAAATTTCAAGTTTCTATCTCCAACGGTATTTAGTCAGTCAGTAAGTAACGTTATTCCTTTATAAATATAGATTTAAATTTAAATTTAATTTTATTTTTTTTTTTAATTTAACCAATACTCAGGGGATGCCCCCTACTCATGCAGTACATTGTATTGATCAGGAAAATTGGGTATGGGAAGGAAGGAAGGAAGGAAGGAAGGAAGGAAGGAAGAAGGATATTTGATTTAAATTTTTCTAAATTTTAAGTAACAGGGAAGGCTTCTGCGGGAAGTTTGTTCCACATATGAATCGTTCGACTAAAAACGAATTTTCTCTGTAATGCGTTGTGCGAAACACAGGACAATCAACTACAAACGGATGTGCTCTACAAGATAAGCGAGTATTACGAATAAAAACTCGGGCTCGTGGAATAAGTTCTCTTATCTCAGATGAGCACCTCCCATGGTAATATCCATAGAAAAGTGTCACACAAACCACATTAATATTTATTAAAAAAATTACATAATTTTATTATTTTGTAAAGCAATAGATGTATTAATTTTATCATATATATGCGCATGCACTTGCGTTATTATTTATATGGAAAATTCAATATCTCAATAGTTTTCCCCATGTGTATTTTGCATAACATAACTCACCGTCCCGTCTTTTAAATGCTGTTCACGCCTTGTGTTTTTCTACACTTTTTAAACTAAAATCTAGCTTTTTCAAAATGCCAGATATCAACCTAATGCTTAAATTTTAAAAATCTAGTAGTTTTTTAATTGAAAAGTGGTCTTTCAATTTAGTTAAAGTTTCTATAATTTTTATTTGAAGTTTTCTTTAAACAAAATTTTATATTGGAAGCTGCCAATTTGGCAAAAACTTCTCCTATAAAAACTGTAGTATCTCAGAATTTAAGTATTTTTTTTTTGTTAGCAACATGTCCACAAAATCCCATGGATAGCATTGTACTAAGTCCTGTAGGTAAATTTTCTTGAAAACCCAAAGGGATATACTAAAAGAATATGCGAATCTAAGCATTTTTCTATATAAATTTAAAATTCAGCTTCATTAACAGAAATTTGTCAGATTGTATTTGAATCTTTTGTCTAGTGATTTTGCAATATTTATAAATCACGAATTTTTGACCAAAAAAATTTAATATTCCGTTTTTACACCATAATCCCGATTTTTTTGTCAGCTGAATCCTACTTTTGGATGAAAAACAGTTGGTCACGTTAGTTTTCCATCACATACTTTTTTCTTGCGTGTAGATTATTATTATTATTTTAAACACATCATGACGGCAACTTAACACAATTCCATATTAGGTTGTTGCCTCTGCTTCAGTGGTGAATATTTTTGTTGTAAAAACGTTATTTTTAAATATTTAGTCAAAAGTCTTATTATTTTTAATAAAAAAATATTGAGAGAAAAAAAAAATTTACTTTAAAATTAATTATACGAATTCCTTTATTAACGGATTTTTGGTTATTAATCAAACTTACGATTATAAAAAATATTTAAGTAATTAATTAAAATATTTAAAATAGATCAAAATGGGTTGTACTATCCTTAATACTGACCAATATTTGAAGTTTATATACACTAATATTTATAGACACTCTGTAATTTTTTATTTTATTTTATTTATTTAAGTCTATGGAGATAATCCGTGCAGACTATAAAATTAAAATATTTTACAATAGAAATACTAGAATTACTTATTTAATTTAAGGAATTTAAATATAAGATAATATCTCTCTTTACAATATCTAAACTTTTATGAAAATCAATTAACTGAAACAACATATTAAACTCATCGCAAGTTCTACGAAATGGATCAAAGTTTGCAAAATTAGATTTATGATATTTAATATTTAAAAATTCATAATTTCTTGAACAACGAAAAGGACTATTCATATTTACTTTACTTAGCAGATATGGTGAATAAAGACTTCCATTCATCAACTTAAGCAAGAAGGACACATTCAGCATTTGTCTACGGCTTTTCAGCGTAGGTAATTTAATAAGTGCTAGGCGTTGTTGATATGAGGGCAGATTAATATTTGGATTCCAATCCAAGCCGCGAAGTCAGAATAATAAAAATTGTTTTTGAACGGATTCAATAGAATTTGAATGGATAAGGTACTGAGGGTCCCACACGACAGAACCATATTCTAGAATCGGTCTGACAAGCGTTGTAAATAATTGTTTTGTAGTATATGAATCACGAAATTCTTTGCTCCAGCGTTTGATGGATCCAAGTACTCCAGTAGCTTTATTTATTGTTAAAGATATGTGAGATCTAAAGTCTAACTTTCTATCTAAATGAATGCCAAGATCGTTAAATGACTCCACTAACTCAATAGTAGCATCATTCATCACGTAGCGATCATTAAGAGGAGGCTCATTAAGTTTATTTTGCACCAAGCAATAAAACGAATTATATCATTCTGTAGTAGCATTTGATCGTTGCAATTGTTGAATGAAAGATAAATTTTTACATCATCTGCATACATTAAAGTATTGGAATGCGTAATAACTGAAGGAAGATCATTTATAAATAATGTGAATAATAGAGGTCCAAGATGACTACCTTGTGGGACACCAGATAAAACATCAATATATTTGGAAAACGAATTTCGAAATTTAACACGCTGTATAAATATGAACCAATCCATTTAAGAAATAATATACTAAAGCCAATCTTATCGAGTTTGTACAACAAGAGTTTGTGATTAACTTGGTCGAACGCTTTACTGAAATCAGTATAAATTACATCAGTTTGTTTTTTATTGATAAAGCCTTCATTCACATAAGTAGTAAGTTCCAGCAAATTTGTAACTGTAGAACAAGAATTGCGGAAACCATGTTGACTCGGAGATAAAATAGATGAAATTTGATGTGCCATAGAATCATAAACGATTTTTTCAAATAATTTTGGTAAAGTACTTAGTTTTGCTATTCCTCTATAATTAGAAACAACCGCTTTAGATCCAGACTTGAACAGCGGGATAATAAACGATTCCTTCCAAATAGATGGAAAATAACCCAATTGAATCGATTTATTGAATATAAATGTCAGCGGAATATATAGTAGATGAGAACACTGCTTTAAGATGCAACTAGGAATACCATCCGGACCCGCAGCATAGGACCATTTTAACTTATTTAAATAACTTAGCACAGCTTGTTCATTAATAGGAGGCATATTAATTCGCGTTGATTCATAAATTGTATATGGATACTGATGAGAGTTGTATATCGATGTTGAGTAAGTAGATGAAAAAAAATCACCAAACATATTACTGATATTTAAGTCATCTGATGACTCACAATCCCCATTCCTCATTATTGATGGATAATCAGCGGCACGCCTTTTAGAGTTAACAAATTTATAAAATGATTTAGGGTCGTGTTTCAAGCTATCCTTAACTCGTATTAAATAATTTTTATAAGCTGTTTGGTTCGCAATAGTATATGCTGATCTAGCAATTGAGTATTTCATATAGTATAAAGATGAATTGGATTGTTTATATTTTTTATACAAATTATTTTTTTTATTTTTCAAGCGCGAAAGATACTTAGAGTTCCAAGGAGGACCAATTACAGCATTTGGAACCTTCATTGGTATAGAAGCCGAAAAACATTCATTGAGACGACAATAAAAAGTTGTTAAGCATTGATCAAGATCGTTGATAGCAGATAATTCTTCTAACCAATTGATACTAGAAATATGTTGTTTTAAGATGTCATAATTTGTGCGTTTAAAACAATAAATTTTACTTGTGTTGTGTTGTTTATTTTTATGCTGAGCAGGATAAAAGCACGAGCAAGTTAATTCAATAGTTCGATGATATATATCCTCAGGATTAGATATTGAAGTATGACGTTCTATAGAAAAATCCGTTGGTTCATTGACGAATACTAAATCAAGCATTTTACCGCAGGCATTTGTTATCGAATTAATAAATCGAATTAATAATTTGGAAAAGACAATTAGACAAAAGATTATGAATAAATTCTGTAGAAGAATCTGAGGAACTAGAAGGGGTTAGATAATTTGTGTCTACAGCATGTTCCCAAATAACCGATGGCATATTAAAATCTCCAATAAACATTACCAAGTCAGATGATTTTAGATTTTTCAATACTACGTTGACAGCACTAATATGATCCATGTAAACAGAATGAGGTGAATTTGGCGGAATGTATGAGCAAATTATATAGATGTTTTTGTTATTTATTTTTGCTAAAACACATATAATTTCAATATGTAAGAAATCATTTAAAATAATTTCATCGCAAGAAAATACATTTAATACAGCAATTAATACTCCACCACCAGTCTTTTTTTAACCGCATTTAATTCAGCATCAACATTGCTACTTAAACTATCTCTGTCACGTCTGAAAATTTGATATTTTGAGCAAAAAATCTCACTATTATGGATTTTTTTACTGAGCCAAGTTTCAGTAAAAATTATTATATGATTCGTAAAACCGGCACTGTTGCAATATAATGATGAGAGTTTCGAGTTTATTCCTCTGACATTTTGATAAACAATCGATATTAGTTTTTTGAATTTGTATCATTTATTTTAGGAAGACGGGCATTATCTTCATCACGATAAATGAACTCGCGTATTAAAGCCTTTTTAGGCCAATTATTAGAATCAACAATTTGATCAAACAATTCTACAGGAACAATAATTTTGAATGATGCTCTATATCTAGAATTCATTTTATGCACAACAACATTTTCGATATTACAATTTTGAAATTTAGATTGTATATAAAATGTCAGCAACACTTTTTCTGGGAGTATATCCTTTCAGAAAAATTGCTAATAACAGCAAAAAAATAAATTAAAAATTCAGGAAAAATTTTGTTAAATTTATAACAAAAAATTTATCGAATCATTAAAGTTAAATCAATCTTTCTAGTTATTTTTTCCACCACTGTACACTAAAAAAAGTCAGTAAAGTCAGCAATATTTTTGCTGGAAAGATCAGTGCGGAAAAATTTGCAAATATCATCAACAAAATTAGTAAATTTAGCAAATTTTTTTCTGATATTAGAAACGTCAATGCCTTAGCATTATCATTTATATGAAAAAATCAATGCTTCAGTGCCTTTCCCCCATTAATGCTTAAAAGCTATTTCATGTTATAAATCGTTTTCACCAAAAGAATTGATGACCATTTTAAAGTCGAAATAATAAAAAATTACTTGAAACTTATAAGAGTTTTTTAATTAATTGCATGTGTTTGCTCATAGCTTTTAACTTTCAGCTCCAAAAGCATTAGACTTGGGAGATACATTCACTTAAAATAGAATTCCATATAGCTACATGCATTTTTCAAGACATTCATGAAGATTTTTATTAATTCAAAGAACTTCTTAATATTAAAAAATGTTGTGCGCCCCGGAAGGCTAGTTGCTGGCGTGCTGGCTTATCAGTGCGGGGGTCGTGGGTTCGACTCCCACCAGAGGCACTTTTCTGTTTTCGCTACAACGCGCCGAAAACCATAGTAGCTAGTGCTCGGTTAGGGTAATAGTATATAATTTGTAATTACATGATTATTAATTAATAAAATAAAAATAAATAAAAAATGTTATAAAACTGTTTCATAAAATCGGAATGATTCATTAGTTTTATGAAGATTTTCATTAATTCTACAAACATTTCATACTAAGTGACTTTAATGAAACCTGTTTCATAGATTTTATGAAAAGTTTTAATGGACAAGATCCAGTGACAATTTTCATTAATGTTTTGAAGAAATTCATTACTGAAGTGAAGATAAAAATTAAATTTTAGATTGCATTAAAAAAATCAAAAAAAAAATTTAAATAATTCCCATTTTTATGATTTTTTTTATACTAATATTTAGCAAATTTTTTTGCAAATTTTAGCAGATTAATTTGTTACTTTTTTTAACTAGAGATTAGTTCAAATATACCTAAATATTTGTAGATTCAACAGATTTATTTTTGCTATTCTTACTATTATTTTGCATAAAAATCAGCCGATTTTAGCAATTTTTTCTGCAGCGTAATTTTGAACTAATTGTTAGTAGCTTTAAAAAAAATGTTTACCAATTTTTTTCTATTAGTGTAGGGAATAGCGCTTCAACGCCTTGAATACAATAAAGCAATTAGGGAAGGCATTCTGTTGTGCTTCCCTAAATGCCTTCTTCAAAGTACCCTGCGGAAAATGAAGTGTCGATTGATCCAAAGTCGTAATTCTGTGATGTATGATTGGAAAACACGTTACCCAACTGGTAAAACCAAAACTGTGGTCTACCAAAAATTGTTAATTTGGGTGAAATGACCATTCACGTGACTATACACTGTGGTGCAAAATTATAGCCGCATGCACTTTTCAGCAGTTTTGTACATTTACATAAAAAATTCAAGAAATCTGTGAATGCCATCTGAAAGACCTCTAAAAATAATTAGAAAAACAGAAAAAAAAATTTTGTTTTTATGCCTTAAAAACCCGTTCTAACAAATTTCTTGTTTTTTTGGTGGTGCAAAATTATAGCCGCAGATAAGAAAAAATATTTTTTCAGCTAACGGAGGAGCCAGTCTTAATTTTTTTCTTTTATTCTTATTTTATTTGAATAATAACTATTTTCTAATTACATATCAGCCTTATTTTCGAAATTCCGAGGGGGTAATACGTGTTCGATATTGAAAAAGGCAAAATTACAGCTTTTTTGGAAGAAGATGTTAGTTTTCGAGGAATTTCTCGGAAAATAAACCTATTTCCAAAATGTGGTACTCAATTTTTGAAAAGGTCCTTCTAATTACGGTCAAAGTAAAAAAAAATTTTAGAAAACTCAAAATTTCAGTTCGTAATAAACGCCAGCGTATCAGAAATAGCCCACAAATTTGACTTTAATGTGTTCCCCTGGACTGAAAATCGGTTGTTACAGCAGTTTAAGTTATCTGCCGCCAAAAAATAAAGAATGCACCACGATTACTACCACGGCACAAAAGTGCAAGCTTGAATTTGGCCAAAACTAGCATGAGTACTGGCTGGTATAAGGTAAGTCACATTTAGAGTCTTTTTACGGGAATCTCTGGGACGGGATTTCTAGGGAATTCAAGACAATTTTTAATCCCGAAGTATTTCCCGGGATTTCGGAATTGAAAATTGTCTTGAATTCCCGGGAAATCCCGTCGCGGGAATTCCCGTGAAAAAACTCTAAATGTGACTTACCTTATTCCAGCCAGTACTCATGCCATTTTTGGCAAAATTCAAGCTTACACTTTTGTGCCGTGGTAGTAATCGTGGTGCATTCTTTATTTTTTGGCGGCAGATAACTTAAGACTGCTGTAACAACCGATTTTCAGTCCAGGGGAACACATTAAAGTCAAATTTGTGGGCTATTTGTTTGAAGGTTTTAATTGATTTGCTAACGTTCTGATACGCTGGCGTTTATTACGAACTGAAATTTTGAGTTTTCTTCAATTTTTTTTTTATTTTGACCGTAATTAGAAGGACCTTTTCAAAAATTGAGTACCACATTTTGGAAATAGGTTTATTTTCCGAGAAATTCCTCGAAAACTAACATCTTCCTAAAAAGCTGTAATTTTGCCTTTTTCAATATCGAACACGTAATACCCCCGCAGAATTTCGAAAATAAGGCTGATATGTAATTAGAAAATAGTACTTATTCAAATAAAATAAGAATAAAAGAAAAAAAATGAGGACTGCCTCCACCGTTAGCTGAAAAATATTTTTTTCTTATCTGCGGCTATAATTTTGCACCACCAAAAAAACAAGGAATTTGTTATAATGGTTTTTTAAGGCATAAAAACAAAATTTTTTTTTCTGTTTTTCTAATTATTTTTAGAGGTCTTTCAGATGGCATTCTGAGATTTCTTGAATTTTTTATGTAAATGTACAAAACTGCTGAAAAGTGCATGCGGCTATAATTTTGCACCACAGTGTAGTTATGGTGACAAAACATTCACTGGTTCGTACCAGATATATCACGTTACTGGGGAAAAAGTAATATAACATCAAAGTGTACTGAAGCAACTAGGGTCGTTGCAGTTGAAGTTGCTACTGGTCATTGAACTGGTACAAAAGCGCTAGCAGTAGATGAAAACATGGCAATTAGTACCAAAGGATGCAGTTCCTTGACTGCTTCCAATTGGACACAATACTGGAGGAATTTGTTATGTACCGACTTTGTGACAGTAGGAATGAAGACTAGTCACTGGTTTAAAATAACTGAATACGAAATTGTTTACACAGTGACCAAGTTTGTCAGATGTGGCTCGTTTAGCAAGTTTATTTTTGAAATGACTTCTTTGGGTACAAAATTGAAACTGCGTATATATTTTGTTACTCTTCTTAATAAGTTATACATTAAATTTTTGCTGAATTGTTGCAGCTCCTTCTTTTTATAAAGATATTATTGTGAACTAGAATTATAATGCAGAATGCAAAATTAAAATGTTAATGAAGTGCTTTTTAGAAGTGTTTGAACATAAAAATTCATGGAAATTGTTTGATAAAATGTTAACAAATAAAGGAAAAAACTTGCAAAAAAATCTATATTTTGAACATCTGGACTTCTTGTCTATTTTATGTAATTTTCCAAATTTCAATTGGTATAATGATGTTATAGTTTTGTGTTGGGTATAGACAAAATGAACTAATTTTAAAATGGATTTTTGGTATTAACCGCTGTTTTGAATAAGTGCAGTGACTGGTTCCGGACGAGCTATTTAGCAACCCGTACATACTATGACACACGATGCATAAAAAGTGACAGGTTACTTGCTGATTACTTTTCGCATGCCCGGCGTCATGTACCCCTTAGACCAGCGTAGTGGTACTTTACAAAACTACTCCACTCAAACTACATCTATAACACAATACATTGCGCTTAATATGTGACAAGTTTTCCTTCAACAATTTTTCTCCAGTTCTACGACACGTATACCTACACTAGCCACGTGATAATTTTTCTTCCACTGGTTCTGTTGCATATCACATAAATCTTAAAATGGTCATACTTTGACACTACCTACTTCTAACTTGTCCCGTAGCATATTCATTTCAGTCGGTACGGTGAGAGGTTACCTTGGTCAAGTTGTTCGCCACGTCACACAGGGAACCACAGGTATCAATTGTCACCTCCTATGACAAGCCCATGTTAAAAGTACCGGTCACTTTCATATAACAGAACCGAAACTATGACAGGTTCATACACACAAAGTTCTAGTTACGTGACCATACAACTGACTGGTCCATTTCCCGCAGGGTAGTAACTAATGCTTACAATGGAGCAGTAGAGAATGCATATTGTCAACACCCAAAAAAGTGCTTTTTATTGCCTACGAAGGCATGAATTTATTGCTTCTTAGAGCACATGAAAGAAGCGCCTTTCCCCTGCCTAAAAGAGACATACCAAGTGGAACATTGCGAACAAAATTAATAAAAATATTTTTATTATATTTTTGTAAAGGGCGATCTTTACACATCAACCAAAGAAGGCACAACTAAAGTAAAATAAAATATTGAAAACTCAAAGAAAAAGATGGCGTTTCAATTAAAGGACCACTACAACTAAATACAATAGCCTAAGCGGTGCACTTTATAAACTGGGGAAAAAGTTTTTTTAAAATAAATATTGGCGTAGAATCAAGCGACCTTAAATCAGCGTTTTTGGCCACCGTGTGCATATGGAAGGAGTGGAAATTAAAAAAAAAAAACCTGTGCCATTTATATTGATGCAAAATCCGTGAACAAGTGATGGTATCCCAAAATCAAATTTTTGTGATGCACTCTAATCATTATAATTGTAACTAAATAAATTTTACAAATAAAAAAAAATTTTTAAATGTAAATTAAACGAAATTTTAGATTTTTTTTTTTTGTTTTGTAATTTTATAAATATTAAATATTTTGAGATATTAAATTTTTTTAATTCAAAAGAAAACAAATTAAAATCATCGTTTTTTGAGCACTGTTACACAAACGGCCAGAGAAGTAGTTTTTTGGTAGTTATTGAAGTAGTTTCAGTAACATTTTCTTGGCGAACAATTGACTACTGTTCAATTAACAGAGTCCCAAAGACAAAAAATCGATTAAAATATTATGTGATAGTGTAGGTACTTTTTGACTTTTTTTTAAACTAATTTTGCAAAGATTTAAATTGTCTTTATATCAAGTTGAATCTGATAATACACGCAGAGAAAAAACATGTTTACAATATGACTGTGGCCACAAAGCTATGTTTCCTAAAGCAATAAATGGTTGTTTCAATTAAACTATTATTGTATCAATCATATTTTACCAATAATATGGTTACTTTTATCATGTTCTAGTAAAAATTTCTCTTTTTTTCCAGTTATCATATTATTGTATTGTCTATAATCATACTATAGTATTTATTATCATATTCCTCTATCTAAAGATGATCAGTCGGTTTTTTTATGAGCATCTTTCATTCTTGTTTGAGATTTTGTAAAAAGAAGTTGTGAGAAACAGTCAGCCCCAACAAATTAAATATTAAACAAAAATACATTAAAAATGGACAAACAACATAATGGTGTTAATTGTAATGGTGATCTGTTTTGCGGAGGACGGAATAAGTTTGCAGTCTCAACCCGGTCTACCCTGGAAGTCTAGGCAAAAGTTTATTTGTTGTGCACAAACAACGTAGTGCTGGTAATTGTAATGTGATTTGTTTTGTAAATTGTAGTCTCAACTCGGTCTGCCCTGGAAGTCTAGGCAAAATTGTAATTGTCTCGCACCCATTAAATAAAGTTTATTATAAAAAAGTGATAAAAAAGTGCTTTATTTTCTAATTGTTTGTAATTACGCAAAAAATATTGTTAAAGAAAAAAAATGTGAAAGAAAAACTTAAACAAAATGCAAGTGCTTTTAAGTATCTAGTACAAAATAATCCTAATATATCTCCAATAATCATAACATGTTAATAAATGATGACGAAGTACGCGTCCATGATCATAATATGATAACTAGGACTATAATATGGTTATAATGCAATTATTATGATTGCTGCAAACATGGTTTGATCATTATAAATGTATTGTGAAATTGTATTCTTAACAATATTTTTATGCATGCCTTATTCTGTAATCACATGTATAGCTTGTATAGCTGACACAATATATCACAAAGATTATTCTTCAGCGCAAAGACAATTTGATTATTTAAATTATTTTTAACCTAAGTTTATTTAAATATGTGAGTTATTAAATAAATATACTATTAAAAAACACGCATATCTTTTTAATCCAGCTTTAACAGAATGCTGGGAGAATACTGTAGAGCTCAAAAGTATTATGATAATGCATACAAATTTAAAGAACCATAATATGATAATAATATTGGGATCTATTTGAAACCATAATATGGCAATATAATTATCATATTATGATAAGGAGCAGATAAGAGTATGGTTGTCACACCATGTCGCAATCATAAATCCAAAAATGTATGATACTCTTCGAATATGGTTCCCTCTACCATGTTTTTTCTTTGCGTGTTGTAACATGCAACGTATGGTTTAAAAATTTATTGAATTTTGTAAAATTTTGTAAAATTAATTTAAGTTCATGTTAAGCACGTTTTAAGAGAGCGCACGCTTTTTCACCGGCCTTGTAGCTCGTCGATTGGGGGGTTTTAAATCTTCTTTTGCACCAACTACCACAGCGCTACCATATAAATATTATTTTGTATTATGCGTGCACAAAATATAAGAAAGAAGTATTTTTAGAGGGGGTTAGATAGTAAAGAAAGGAAATTTAAACACAAAATTAATTTACCATCTTCTTACCATATGAGATGGCACCATGGGGATTAAATTCGTAAAAGAAGTCCAACCAAAAGAAAAAGTTCCACAAAAGAAATTTAACGGGTAGTAAGTACATACAATTGGCTATAGAATAATGAGTTTCTTAGCGAACCTGATGAAAATTCTAATTTAGCAAGATTATAATACCTGTTAAATTTTAAGTGTAGTTCAGATCCGTTCCACGCCAAATTGAGCCAAAATTACCTTGGCAAGAGGTACTTTTCCTTTTATTAGGAATATTTCTAATCAACCAGCACTAAAACTAAAGCGAATACATAAAAGAAGAACAAAAGTTCTCTGATATATAAAAAAAATAGCAAAAGCAATAAATTTGTATGAAATTAATCACATAAATTTATGAAAAGAAAATACTCACATAATTTTAATGACTTATTTAAATGCAGTTGTGGATATTATTGTGTAAATTATCTTATAATTTTACACAAAATTGTGTTTTAATAAGAGGAGAAATAAAATAAAAAAAAAAATCACCACTTAATAACTTTAACTTTAAAATAAAATTATTTTAATAAAAAAAACTTCGAATATATTTGAACTTTCACCAAGGGCCAAACGTAAGCTCGGTTTAACTAGCATGATTCTGCAGATTAGAAAATCTAACGCTTTTATTCCAATTTTTAGACTAAAAGATAGTAAACAAATATAAGTAATAACCAAAATAAGTGTGACAATACTGAAGATAATTGGATAGAACAAACTTTTATATAGATAATACATGGAAAATTTTAAGTTTTTACTCCAAATTTTTTTATTTATAATTTTTGAGCTTAAAATCAGTATTTTTTTAAGAATATTGAGCTTCAAAATTGCATTTTTAGATATTTTTTTAAATGCTGTTTTCGTCGACATTTTTTACTTTTTCTTCTCAAAAGTGTAATTTTTTTAATATTATTTTAGTTTTGCTATGTATGCTTTTTTACAAATTTTTTTTTCATAAACACTTTGAATTTTACCATTTTTTGTCTTCTGTATTTATTTAGTACTATAATTTTTCTCAAACACTCCCACTATCACTGCATAGTGGAAGTGTTTGAAAAAAATTATAGTACTAAATACATTTCAAAACCCAGCAAAAAATTTCCAAAAAGGTAAGCGGGTTTGTAATCAAGCGTTTTGGGCAGAACGCATTCCTTACTAGATTACCTACTCGATTCTTTTAACAGGGCGTGAGACTAAAATAATTGATTCTTTAGAATTGATTATTTTTTTTACCGAAGAACCATTTACTTTATACTTTTAAGAACTACATACATTTTTTAATAAAGAAATAGTTCCATTGCAAAACTACGAAGTACTTACACAAAAAAAATTAATAAATAGTTCCCTAGAAAAAATAAGAAGTACTTACGTTTAAAAAAAAGAAGTAGTTCCATAAGTAAATTCAACTTTTACTCACACGTGATTCTCCTAAGTCACTCAAATATAACGATCAAAACTCATACGGAAATAAAATCCTAAAAAGTGAAACATCGAATTGTTATTATAACATGGGTTTGTCATAATTTTGGAACTATAAACCACGAAAATATAAATTTTTCAAAAAAAAAAGAACAATTCAAAATTGAAAAACAAAAATATGACTCACGCACAATCACCCTCAAAAATTTTTTTACACTCACTCACGATAACGTCAGTAATTTCAACTTCCACTCACAATTTTCTGCTCACGTGCGCTTCCCTAATTTATACCTGACCACAGTTTAACAAAATTTAGGCAACATGCAATTTCTGTTTTTAGTATTATTTTCCTGCAAATAAAAATTTGTTTGAAAAAATATATAAGATAAATTCTTTAAAATTGTATAACTTCTTTTTTCAAAATTAGGAACTACTTCCAATAACGTCCTTTTATTAAAAAAAAGTATTTGATTACTTCTTGAGTACAAAATGTTATACATATAAGTTAATAACATTGTTATTTTCTTTTAAGTAAATAATTACTTTGTTATTGATTTCATGCTTTCTGGTTTAAATTTAAAGAATTACATTGCAATACTACTTGCTTTTTTGACTCTATCGTTGGAATGAGTTTGCTATT
This sequence comes from Delia radicum, assembly GCA_021234595.1. Lineage (NCBI taxonomy): Eukaryota > Metazoa > Arthropoda > Insecta > Diptera > Anthomyiidae > Delia > Delia radicum. The sequence continues at coordinate 122,014,384 of CM037854.1, forward strand.
GCAGTTACTAAATTTGGCAATGAGATATGTAAGCAAGTGTGGGCATCACCTTCTTTTTGGAATGTGTAATTTTTTCCTGGGAATATACACACTAAATTTATTGCAAAAATAAGGGGGTTAAATATCTCCCAAGGTTAAGGTTTTGGTAATTGGGAACAATTTTTGCTCACGCTAGTGAACAAAGAGCTATTTAGCCTTGTTTTCACAATGTCCCGTTAGCTACTAACTGGGACTTTAACTGACACATTTGTTGCTATTTACCACATAATTGTTTTATTTAACTACAGTCGACCCTCGGTTAACGAACGCCTCGCTTAACGAACATTTCGCACAACGAACACATTAAAAAAAAAAAAATGTTTCGCTTAACGAACAAAGTTTCGTATAACGACCAACGCAAAATGGGAAATACCCAATTGCTCGAAAAACTTCTGTCGGTGTTCAGCTTTGGCATCACTTGTGTTCATACAATTAAGAAGACGTGTTGAGACATAAAAACATATAGTACATGTTCATTATTTGATTTTGTTAAAAAAAGGGGACCTACCGAATTGCGCATAAAACTTCTCTGTTTGTGTTTAGCTTTAGCATCACTTGTGTTCATACAGTTAACAAGACGTGTTGTTATTTTTTGTGAAAGTGTAACGTAACATTAAAAAGCATCACCCCAATCAGACAGTGGCTAAACGCGTAACAGATTTATTCAATGATAATGCTGTGTCGCGTTTTCAACAAATTTTGAAGCGTCGCCAAAAACAAACAACTCTAGACAGTTTTTTTGTTAAAGAAGAACTAGGTATACGTCCAGTTATCATACAAAATTATTTTTTTTGTAATTTTTTCGTTTTTTTCCATTGCAGATTGTCTCATTTCGTCCTATATTCAGTTCCTTAAAAATGTTGATAAATATATGTTATATTACTTTCAATAAATATTGATGTTGAAATATGTTAATGTGTACTTTTTCCGACTTGGAACGCATTATTTTATTTTGCACTGATATATATGGAAATAATGGTTTTGCTTAACGAACGTTTCGCATAACGACCACGCTTCTGGCACGAATTGTGTTCGTTAACCAAGGGCCCACTGTATTTGTTAAATTTTAACTGAACATTCAGTAATCGAGCCTTAATCTTATTAAATTAACGAAAAACATTTTTAAAACACTCCCACAGTGGGTATGAGTGTTATTTAGTTAATGTTAAAATCAATAACACTCATACGCCACATGATCCAACTTTTATAGCACGTTAATTCATTATTGACACAGTGTTCCATTTTGCATCAAGTAATTTTAAACGACTATATTTTTTGTATTGGCTATAGATAATTAAGCGATTTAAAAACCATACTATTACTCAACATGTTGACTACAATTGGAAATAAAAGAAACTTAGAAGATTGTTATCCAGAGTTTCCAAATAATTATTTAAAAAAATCAATGTCTGATCTTTTTCATGGCACCTTTTTCAAAAATTATTAAAATATAGGAAAAAGTCTAATCTTTTATATTTTTTATTGTTATGTTGATGGGAAATTATAAAAATGTTTTTCTTTGTTAAGAATTAGTTTTTAGATTGCATTTAATTTTTGAAAATCTGACCGATCGGACCATAAAATTATCAAAGGCACAAATTCAAAATATTCCACAAACTATTACGTTTTCACTCAAAACATAAATAATGGCTGGTTTTATTTAAATAGTAGCATACTTATAAAAATTATGTCAGGGTTGCCATATGACAGTGTTCAAAAATTGTATAAACTACCATATTTAAAAAATAATGATTATCTTTAACTAGTAAAAAATTAGAACCGTTTAAAAGTTTCAATAATCTATATATATAAAGGGTCCGCCAAATAACTATTTTTTTTTTTGAAAATGCTATAAAGAAAAACTACTGAATATTTTCTCAAATTTCATTTTTTATTTGAAAGTACAATCCTTCCGGTTAATAATGGAAAATAATTTCATTCATTTTGGCGTCATACCAAGGTCTTTATGCAAAATTCGTCTAAAGGATGTCTCCGAAATGTTCAATAGTTGAGAGCGACGGTGAATTGATGTTGATGGCGCTTCACGCACACTTTCTGCCACAGCAGCAATATTCTCGGGTGTACGCACTGTTTTTGGCTTTTCACGCTTTGGTTTATCGATGAGGATGCCAGTTTCTTTTACTTTTTTCACAAGATAACGAACATACGGAGCTGACGGTGCTTCTCTTCTTCCAAAATCCGTACGCAATTTTCGCACACATTCTGCAACATTACCATGATTTTCAAAGTAATGTCGCAATATTTCCCAGTGTTGTTCAAGCGCATACACAACCATATTCGTTCAGCGAAAGGATAAAACTAATTATCTATCAATTTGTTCAGCGGAAGGATAAAACTAATTATCTGTCAAATCAGATATGAGCTAAGTGTTACCATTCACGAAATAAGCACTAGGTGAAAAAAAAACTTTAGATGGCGGACCCTTTATAATTTAATTTTTTACCGTACTTCTTTATTTTTTATATAAAATTTTGAATTGGTTATTTAATAACGAAGTTTTTTCTTTTCCAGCGGATTTTGCTAAAACTTGGAATACATGTTCTTTATACCTCATCCGAGGTCACCATATAATTTTCATTGGACACGCCTAATTTTTTAATTTGTAAGTTCATTATTATTCATTTTATATCAACTTTTTCTAATTGAAACTTGCTTAAAACTGAAAGACGTGATTCTCAAACACCAGGCAAGATCGCCACATACCTTTCATAGACCAAGCCTAATTTATCACTTTAGATAAAACAGTTACATATCACTGGAACTTGCTTAAAACTGGCACAAATGATACTCATTCCCAGATCGCCACATACCTTTCATTGACCATGCCACTTTTTTGCAAATTTTATGTTTTTATTGGGTGGTTCATTTCACTATAATTTACTTCACATGATTCTCATATCCCTGGCAAGGTCGCCATATATTTGTATCCACCACGCCCATTTTTTGGCACATTTTTTGTAATTTGTGTATGTGCTTTACGTGTTTGCTATACACATTTTCATTTTTCAACGAAGCTATAAAACTTTGTGGACAAGATCACTTTACCACGGGAAAATTTGGCATACAAATTTTTATTGATCAGGCCCAATTTTTCCTAAAACATGTACACTTTTTGTTTAATATAATTTTTACACCTAGGGCGAGGTTTTAAGTTTTTAACATTTATAAATCCAATACGGATTCTCGCAATATAAATTATTACTCTTCAACAGATGTTCTTTAAATTTTGCAATTTATTAAACTTATAGAGTCCAGTTTGGATTTCCCTAAACAAATTTTTATTTTTCACTAGACTCCGCTGAAATTTTTTAGAGATCGCCTTATATTTCTTATACTTTTAGAATTTTCACAACTGCAATGTGTGAGGTGGCGGCGATCAGGGTTTCGAAGGATGCGGGGCATCGTGGGGGCTCCTGGGCGTCTTTAATTAATATAAGGAATCGGAGAAAAAATTTGTATTTTTTTAAGTCTTATGGTATGCAAAAAAAATTGTTTTTAAGATATGCTGCCTTAAAAGTATTGAAGTCCGGGGTTAGAATGGCTACAAGCAGCTAATGAGTTAATAAAAATGTAGTCAGATCTGTTTCAAATTTATAATACATGTATGAAGTTATGCTTTGCAGCTCTAAAAAAATTTAAACTAATCAAGTTATTTTTATTTTGGCAGCTGGTAACAATTGTTTCTTTTGTTGGTTGCATACCTTATTTACAAAATTTCAAAACTATAGGAACTACGCCGCGAAAAAGGATTTTATTGAAAGCCTTAGTATTCTCTGAGTTTCATACACACACTTAGGAAATTATGTTGGTAAAGACGACAGCAATTGTAGTCAAAAACAAATGAAATTTCATTTAAAAAAAGGACGACTTACATTTCATTAAATTCAACTAACATTGTCATTTGTTTTTCAATGTTCAAAAAATGACTAACAATTGTAGTAAAAATGAACCACATGGTAGTAAAAAATAAACAAACATTTATTTATATTTATTTTTTTAAATAACAAAAAACAACTGTAAAAAATGAATGTAAAATCATAAAACAGTCATTTGATGTGAGTTGTTTTTTTAAATGAACTACAAGGTTAGTCAAAAAATGTATTTGTTCTACAAAGGACTTACATTTACATTAAAAATAAAGAAACTGTATTACAACCCAAACAACTACATATTTTTAAAGCAGAAGTTCCCTGAGTGCAGTAACAAAAAATACTACTAAAGAACAAGTTTTGAACTGGTTTTTTGAACCAATCAACTAGTACGAGTTCTATCGCCTCTCCATACAAACAACTGTAGAATTTAACATGGAAATGTCATAGGGATGTCAACTAGTGACCAAGTCCCGCTTTGGAACTAGTTGAAAACTAATTTAAAAACGACAACTTAATTACGGAAAATATTGAGTAAAACTAATGTGGCACTCGCGGAACCAGTTCTAATCTAACTCTTTGGCACCAGTACTGTGCCAGTTGGCTAAGAACTTAATTATATAACTAAGAAAACAAATGTTTTCCTTTGATGAAAGGAAGGTAGGACCAATAGTTTCATCTTATTAAGATAAATAGGTTCATATACTAAATAGTATTTGAAATATTTTGGGTTTATGATTTTTATTCAGAATAGAACAGAATATATTATTTGCAAAATCAAAGGAGGAGAGCAGAAGACTAAAATAAACGCCTTAGAAGTAGCAAATTTGTCTCCAAGCCGATGTTAAATTTCTCCCAATCGCTGAATGTATACAACAATCTTTTAATATTAACAAAAAACCTTTTAAGGTTTTGGTAGTTGCGAATAACATTTTCGTATGCCATTAAGAGTGGTTGTGAGCTATTTAGTCTCATTTTCACAATGTCCCGTTAACTACTAACTGCGACTTTAACTGACACATTAACTGTTGTTTTCCAGATAAATTTTTAATTTAACTGTTTGTTAATTGTGTTAACTGTTTAATTGTTAATAAATTCTAACATTAAGTAATCGGGCATTATTAAATTAACAAACAAAACACACCAACAGTGCGTATGAGTGATATTTATTTAATGTTATAATTAATAACACTCATACGACGCTGGATCCAATTTCTATAGCACATTAGTTCATTATTGAAACAGTGTTCATTTTTCGACCAAGTACTTTTAAACGGCTATAGTTTTTTACTGGATAAAGATACTAACGCGATTTAAGAGCCATAAAATTACTCAAAATCTTGACAACAATCAGTAATTAAACATACTTAGAAGATTGTTATCCAGAGTTTTTAAATTATTTATTATTACTTATTATTATTATTATTATTATTTTATAATTAAAAGTTTTAGGTTGCTATTCGCATTTAAAAACCTTTAAAAATTTCAAATTTTATGAGTTTTTAATCATCTACTAATATTTAGCGAATTTTTGGCTTATTTTAGTAGATTAATTTGTTACATTCAGTCGACTACAGATTAGCTCAAAAATAGCTAAATATTTGTAGATTCAAAAGATTTATTTTTGCTATTCTTATCGTGCTATTATTTTGCAAAAAAATCTACCGATTTTAGCAGTTTTTTCTGCAGCGTTATTTTGAACTAACTTTTAGTAGTTTAAAAAAAAATGTTTCCTAATTTCTCTCTATTAGTGTAGCGAAAAGCAAAATAAAGAGAATTCAGCAGGTATCGCAAACATGATCTTCATCTGGCTGTAAAGTATAAGATCATGAATCGACGTATATACCCTTTTTACACATGCGTTGGACTGTTACACTGATGGTACAGCGTTCGATCCCCGCGGCAACAATATCAATTTAGAATAATAATATATATGTATGTATACGTATCACAGCGTCCGCCTTCGGTGTTCCCATAGCACTTAACCCCACCGAAGTAAAATAATAAATCAGGGCCTTGAACAAAACGCTTTAATAAATTCGCCAACTCTCTATCAATTGACGAACAACAACTGTTCCAAGACTTACCATCTCGCGCAATAATAGTGTTACCATGCTTGAACCGCTTCATCTCTCATCTCTCCTGTATCCCCTTTCCACAAAAAGCAACACATTAGTAAATAGGAAGAATTTCTTGAGTTTTGCTTCTCTTTAAAAAAAAATCTGCAGCATTGTATGTGTGTGGAACTAATCAACACTTGTTTTAAAAATGTATTATCTAAAATAACATTAAAAAGAACAAATAAACTACTAGTTAAAAAAAACTTCTGTTTTTATTTAGCATACAAATTTTGAGTTCACAAGAAGATATAGTCGCACAACTAAAATTCAAAGAAATACAACTCTTGTTAAAACTAACACTACACAAAGAGAATTTCTTGGACGAGTTTTAAAGAAATTTTTTCAAATTAAGTTTTCATCGCAATGTGAATGAAAAGTTTCTTAAACTTTATGAAAATGATTGATTCATAATATGTGTGTCTAATGCAAAAATTCATTGATAGCATACAGATATTTCTCTCAGTGTATTAAAAAGTAAACTTAACATTATTATAAACTTAACAATTATAATGAAAATTATTCAAGTTCGCGGCCATACTCTATATTTCTTTATTAGGATTTTTTGACCACTTAAAGGAATTTGTTGATCGATCTATTTCGGGAATTTTCCAGGTTCCCATCATCAGCACACGTTTTGAAAGAAGTGACAGTCCCATGCAAAACATCAAACATTCATATAAACTAGTTTTCTCACTAAATGAGAACTAACATATGAGCTTATTTGTTAGGACAATATCCTTATAAAGAAATATAGAGTATGACCTCGAACTTGAATAATTTTCATTTTCATTGCACAATAAAAGGTCGAAAAAACATAATTTTTATTTTTAATAAAAATTATATCAAACAAAATAAAATGAATGAGTTATTTTATGAAAAACCAACGTTGACTTGAGATAATTTACATAAGTGAAAAAGTTTTCTGGCCTTTTGTAACATGTCCAAACATGTCTATAGTTCAACATAAAATACTTTAATAGATATAAAATGTTACAACATATTACATTACAACATTAAGTTTAGTGATGACTTTTAGTTATCTTGCTAAAATTTAGACTTTATTTCAGTTTAACCAACCTAGCTAATATGTTTGATTTGCTTTATTTTTGTAAATATACGGAGGTTGAAAGCTCGTTATAAATTGAAAATAACATAAAAATAATCTCGATGTATATAAAAACAAAAAACTAATATAACTGTAAAAAAATATTACTTGAGCCAGAGTACACACTAAAAATTTTTTATATAAATAGAACATTTTTGGTCTTCAAAGTTTAGTAACGTCATGATGCTTGTTAGGAAAAGACCTAACCACGTGGTTGATTACTAAGAAGACAAGAATGGAGCAAAATTGATTATTAATAGGTTTTTTGTTAAAGTTCTGCCTATTATATAGGCTCTAGCTTTTCTAAAACTTCGGGTTCTGATGAGATCTTTAGCCAGATCGAAATACTAGTATCAACCTAGCTAATATGTTTGATTTGCTTTATTTTTGTAAATATACGGAGGTTGAAAGCTCGTTATAAATTGAAAATAACATAAAAATAATCTCGATGTATATAAAAACAAAAAACTAATATAACTGTAATAAACTAATATGTTTATGATTAATTATGTAACCTTATGAAATATTTGTTTTTTACTAAAAGTGTTTGTATCAGAGTTCGAATTTAAACACAATCAAACGTTTTTCTATCGTTCTGTTTTGCTTTTTGCTGAAACTCAACACCAGGGGTGCCCACGGCCTATGCGCTTGGTACTCAATTGTTTTTGTAAAAACACTTAGCTATGGGCTGTGTGTTTTAATACACATATAGAGCGCTCAGCACTAGCAATACGAAATACACAAACAACTTTGTCTTATTAGTTTTTTTGTCGTTCTTCACTTTATACACGCAAGCGCAAAGCAACAACACTTTCGTATGCTTTGCTGGTAAACATTGAAATATTTTTTTCTTTTTTCTTTGTATGGATTGGTTTTTACAACAAAAAATATTGAATAAAAATTAGTTTTTCTTAAAATGTATTGGTGTTTGCTCTTCCATAAGGAACTTTTGGGCACTCCTGCTCAACACAATCATTTTGTTGTGCACAGTAAACATAAACATTTCTTTATTTTCATTTTTATTTGTACACAAACACTTTCACAAACTAGTTTTCGATGAGAGACCGAAATAAACGATTTTGTTCTGTTTGTCCAATATTTCAAACAGTTTGATTTTGTTGTGTTTATGGAATGGAACAAAACTATTCGTAAACCGTTCTTAGTGTTTATGTCATATTACAAGTGACATATGAATAATTGCATTAGTTTAATAAAAAGATTCAACGGAGGAGTTCCAGTGAAATTTCATAAAACTAATGCAAAAAAAACATTGATAACATGCAGAAAAATCATTTCTTTATTTTATCACCACAACGTTAAAAACGCGTTTTAATGTTTAAGTTGAATGAACACTTAAAAATAGCCACTACGAAATAATAATGTTTGACGAAAGAAACATTTCGTTTTGTTCCGTTTGTTATATTACAAACAACGATTTGACCACTTGTGTTGTGTTTATAAATACGAACGAAACAATAGAGATCGTTGTGTTGGTTTTTTTGATAGCAACGTTATGTTAGTGGTACATAAATTTTCGAACTCTGGTTTGTATATTAAAAATTATAGTTTGCATATAAAAAACAAAAGACTTAGAACACATACCTTATTGTATATAAAAATATCATAAAAAATTATTAACTTTTTTAACTACTAACTACACATTTTACAACACGTTTTTTCACTTTTAATTAAGTTACATTAAATTTGCACATCATAGATAATATAATAAGCATCATAGTTAACTTAATCCTTAGCAAATCTGCAATTTATAGGGTACTCTTAAAAAATGCCACGGCCTTTAGAAAAGAATAAGAAAACATGCAGAAAATGTTTCGGATATAAAACTTTTAAAAATATTTACTGATATTACCCAATCGATTTTCATTTACAGTTAACAAAAATTTTACTAATATTTGGTTAACGTGAAAATCATTTTTCTGCTGCTAACTTTAGATGCCTCTTATTTATCAAGGTTTTATGAATTGATAGAAACGTTGGACAAGGTTGCGTTAACTATACTAAATTATTAGTTAAACCAAAAGTTTCCGATTTTTAAACTTTCTCAGTTTTTACTAAAGGGGTTTAGCGCCGTTTAATGGAATTTAGTTTTGAGAACAGTATGGTGTAATTTAAATTGATTGGAGTATACAAAGTTGATTTCATCGCAGCAATGACGTTATAAGAACATCTCAAACTTGTAACGTATTGTAGTAAATTTATTTTTGAAATTGACTTGCCTCAACTGAGTTTCTTTGAAAACAGTAACCCCGAGCCAAAAAGGTATTTTAAAAATTTAAAACGCAAAAGTTTTATGAACTTTTTTAAAATTGGGAAAAGTTTAATTATTTTTTTGCATTTAAAAAAAATGACTTAAGAGCCTTTGGTATCTACCTTTGCAAAAATAGTTATATCTAGTCGTATATAATATGATTAAATCATATATGACTTTTAATGAAGTCATATTACGGCTAATATCATTATATACAAATACATCTGATCTTTTTAATTGAGAGAATCTTTAATACGGTACTTAATATTATTATCTGTCTCCAAATCTTACTCCATATAGAACTACATAAGCCATATAATAATAATCCAAATATATGTAGTGATCGATATGATTATATATGGTCCCATGCTAAGTCTTCTTAAACAATATGTGACGCCGTACTGAATATATTTTACTTATAATTTTTTATAGCATTATATATAAACCCATACATATTTTGGTTAAATATCAAATTAAGTTATCTGCAAGTAAAGACTTATGGGTCGATTATGGATAGCAACCGAACTTCAGTTGCGTTGTCAACTGGCAACGCAACTGAAATGAAAATTGGTATTATGTACGGCAACCTTCGCCAGTTGCAAAAAAGTTATCGATAATCTTATTTTGACAGTTCAGCAACTGAAAAAATGTAAACAAATAAAAAAAAAGATTGACAAATGTGAATTTGTATAAAAAATATATTAATAAAAGTGTTGTGTAAACAAATTATTTAATAAAAAATGTTGTATGTAAATGAGTATTTTTCAAGTTGGACAAACAGCTCAAATTGTTTTCGGGTTGTCATTTTCACCATTTTAAAATCTACAGGTACAAATAAAATTATTTCAAATATTTGTTATATGAAATATATTATGTAAAATATGTATAAAATATTATTTATATCTATATTACAAATAATTTAACAATAAAATATACTTAATTTTTAATGTTCCCGCCTTTTTTGTTGCTAAAAATTTTACAGCAACCAGAACTTTTCGGTTGCCAATATAATCACTATTTGGCAACTGAAGTTGCCAGCTTCAGTTGCCAGTTGCCATACGTAATATGTATTTGGCAACTGGCAACGCAACCGAAGTTCGGTTGCTATCCATAATCGACCCATTATTGTATATGCCTTCACATATAACCATATTAATTTTATAACGATTTTTTTTTTTTTTTTTGTGGATTATACATTTTTAAATATTTACTTTTTAATTTTTTTTTTTTTTGTTATTTTTATTTTATGATAATTTTTTATTTTATTTTATGACATTTAAAAAAAGCTAATTGTTTGGTTGCAAGAACTGTTTTTTAAGTTTCGGTACAATCTATTTTTGTGTTTTTAACCAAATCTATAATATAAATGACCACCTAATGCTAAAAATTACTAAATAATTGGTTATTTTATTTTTTCAAATTAAAGATAATTCTGAAGGCAATATTTTTATACGTATAATCAACAAATATGTTCAAGTAATGAAGTAATTTTAAGTAATGAAAGTAATTTTTAAATCAGCTGTAACCACTACGAATAAATAAGAAAGTATTTAATTTTAAATAAAGTTTGGGTAACAATTATTTCAGGCATATGTACAATTTTTTGTTCCAATCACTGTAATTTATATATATTATTATACAAATTATGATTAATTTGTTGAAATTATATATAGAAAGTACAAGTTATCGAATTAAAATCAAAATGAAAGATTTTTAATGGTACTAAATGAATTCCAACTAATATTTTCCCTGTGTGATTATATATGAATCCTATATGTTGGTATGTATATGGACATATATTACCTCGAATGACTTCATATATAAACATGACGATTTTTAACCGGGTATTGAGATTTATTTGTTAACAAAAATCTTATCTCACATAAGAGGATATTTCACAAATGCATACGTGCAAAAAATAAATTTTCACAGCAATAAATATATGAAAACTTTTTGATCAAAGCTGAACACTTTTTTGTATAAAATTTTTCAATTCTCCAAAATCCGCTACTCTGATTTAAATTTAGATTTTATATTCTTAATGTCCAAGAATATATCAGACTCGATGTATAGCGATAATAATAATAATTATTTTAAATTCTGTGTTATTTTATATTATTTTTAATTCAAATAAAATAATACAACTTTGAAATTTAAAACTTTATCTGCCACCTTCAAACAGAACTTTTTCGAAATTTTTTTTTGCAGACCATATGTATTTTGATAATGACATATTTTAAGGGTTGTGGAGTCCTTGAATACCAACTTTGTTTATTTTGACATTCTTAATGGGCATCTATTTGAAAATGCAATACAGAAAATTTTTATTTTTGGAAATATTCAATTAAAAATAATTAAACTTTTTTTGAAACAAATTTTTTTGTTAGAAAAATCTTTATTTATATAAATTTCAATCGTTATTCGAGAGCCTTTATATTATTTCAGCAGTATTTTCGTGTAACCACTAGTCTGTATATCTAATAAAATGCAAGCAATTGTCAAAATGATTTCAGCTTAATTAATATCACGTGAAGACACTTAATTTCAATGTTATTGCAATATCAAGATATCGTTGACATGCAATCGGCTCCAGCATTGACGTCTGTCATCAAATGTTACTTTTAGCTTTCATTTTAATTTAGTAATCAAATAAATTTTAGTAAAAAAAAAACAGAAACGAAAATTTATTATATATTATTATTAGACAAAAATGTAATGTTTATTGTTTTTAAAAACAAAATATGACATTAAGCAATAAAATAAGCAAGTGTTCTCCACCACATTGCAATTGGCAATGCAATCGATTTGACATACAATCTGCAATCGATTTGACATACTATCGTTAAGTCCCGGTTCATACACTGCAATTTTACTTGAGCAAGTTTTGAGTTTATAGAAGAGGGAGGAAAAGAGAATGGAAGGGGGTACAGACTTGCCCGTACTCCAATTCCGTTTTGTTTTGTCATCCGCAATTTTCAACACGAAGTTTCAAAACGAAAATTCCTGAAACAAACTTTTCCTGTGTGAACACAAAAGCAAGTTCAAAGGCGAATTGAAGAAAACTTGCTCAAGTAAAATTGCCGTGTGTGAACCGGGACTAATGCCCGTAATTTCAAGCAATAGATACCTACCGGTGCTTAGATAACTACCCGATTTTGTTCGTGTACACGGTAGGTATCTAAGCACCAGTAGGTTAATATTGCTTGAAATTGCGGCCATAAGTTCAATTGAGGACACCGGGTAAACAAAGAGTAGCAAAAAACTATTCACTTTATGTGGTTGAAAAATCACACACGAAACAAGAACAAATTTTACTTGTTTTCGTTGGTTTGAATACCCAGCAAAAAATAGTGCTTACCCAGAAGCGCTTCCAGAAGGAATTGTTTAATTACGAAGCGCTTCCAAAGCAAATCCATAAGGCATGATATTTGTTCGAGATGTCCCACTTGGTATGTCTCTTTCAAGCAGGTGAAAAGCGCTTCTTTCATGTGCTCTTAGAAGCAATAAATTATTGCCTTCTTAGGCAATAAGAAACGCTTTTTTTGTATGTTGACAGTATTAATGATTCATGGAATGAATTCTTTATTGCTTCAATTCTTTATTGGAAGCATACAAATGTAGTTCTGCTTACCAAATCCAGGTTATTCTTTTGCTGGGTATGTTTTATTTTATTTATTTAAAATTTTGCGTTAATTTTTTTAAATACCAGCTTTTAAAGTAAAAAAATTTCCAGATTTCTAGCAAAATCACTTTTTTACCAGCTAAGGAAGAAAAATATTTTTAAAAAAAAATACTTACCCCTTGTATAAATTACTCAAATAAAACTGCCAGAGATTTTGTTCATTTTTATTAAAATTTTTTCCATTTTTATTGACATGCTTTCAAACATTTTTTTTTTTTTTTTTTCAAAGTAAAACTTTTTTCTTATTTTTTTATAACCAAAATGATGTTTTAAATTTTTTACAATTAAAATTTTTATTTATTTTAATATTTATTGTAAGTTATACTTGGCTTCATAAAAAATTACACTGTACAAAATTTTCACGCAATGTTTTACAATGAATAATCGACTTTATTTGAAATCATTTTCAATTTTAGTAAAAGGTTTTTTTTGTTATAAAGGTTTCATAAATTTTACTTGTGTAATAACAGTAATTCTAGCAATTATTATTTCTTAAATATATTAAGTAATTTGGGTAACGAATGTAGTTTTGCTGGTGTTTTTAAAAACAACTGAATAAAAATGTTTTTAACAATAGTATTAATATTAATGGCTGTATTAAGATTTTACTTTTCATTTTCTTGAGTTGTTTTTTAATTTAGGAATTTCTTCTTTTGTTTAGCGGTAAGTACTTTAAATTTTCAGCGGGTTTTTTAATGTTTTTTTTTTTACAATTTGTTAGTAATTTATTTGTAAGCTAGTGTAAATTAACACTTTGTTTTTATCTACATTTAAAGGCTAAATTTTAAAATTTAACACAATTTTTTTTTATACTACAATCATTTTTATATAAGATACTTTCTATAATATGATTTAGCAATATTTTAAAATATGGAAAATAAAAAAAATTATATTAAATTGGAACACATATCGATATGGTAAATTTATAAGTGTTCGTCAGAAAAGTATAAAATTTCGTTGATTTTGGGCTATCATCACTTTTTTAAATACTTTTGCATCAATAAATAATATGGCGATACTACTTTTTTTTAAATTTCAACTCTTTCAACATGCGCGCGGCGGTCAGTAATGCTGATCCTACAGAGCAAAAATTGAATTCCCCTTTCGATTCTACACCAACAGTCATTTAAAAAGAACTTATTTCCCCTTTAGTTAATCTCTTTACAGGAAGAAGAAGAAGAAAACATTTTTATTGAAAAATTTTACGGACACAAGGGATACACCAGACTGCCGCAGTTTCGTTCCCCTTTTTTAAAGTGTACCATTTGGGAAATAGAGTGATCGGAAAAAATTAAATTTTTTTAAAAAACTTATTAAGGGGGGACATGACATTGGCCTATTTTATAATTTTGTATTTTAGTAAATATTCTTAAGATTCTAAGAAAAATAATTTCATGGAAAAATGCTTACGGGTTCAAAAGTTACAGCCGGATTAGTGAGAGCGCATTTTTAATTTTCGCGCTACCTACGTACGGCAGCTGGTATATACTTGTTTTACTTGCTACCTGACTTTTGGTGGTTGTTATTTCGTACCTACTTGAAGGGTGGGTTCGGGTGGAAAGGTGGTACGAAGCAGGCATGGCAGATTGAAGGTAACCTTTTTTTCTTTGTTCACAAACTTTGAACGCGTTTATATCGAAACCATGTTTTTCGTACTGGTTGCTGCACTAGCGGTTTCATTTTTTGACGATTTTTTTTTTTTTTTGTATTTTTTTAAACTTGATTCGCTATCGTATGACTTTTTTAAATTTTTTTTTCGAATTTTTAAAGTCAATATTTTTTTCGAAAAAACACACTTTTAAATTTGGAACATCACCAAAAATTGAAAAAAAAAAAATTAAAAAAGCTCGTGTCATACGATAACCAATTTTGTTAAGATTTAAAAAAGTCATTTTTTTCCAGATCAGACAATTTTTGCGACTCCCAGCGCAGCAACCACGAGGCCCCGTTTTTTTTCTCTGCCGCCAGTTTGGAGCTCTATAAAACCATGTTGGAGTGAAAAATATATTTTTTTGAATTTTTTTTTCTTGTAATTTGTTCAATTCTCTATAATAATAAAAATTTACAATAATAAAAAATTTTGGAAAAATGTTTGTTTTTGACTGAGTTATGAATTTTTTAAAAAAGGTCTGGTTTTTCTGCCGCAAATGTAATGTCCCCCTTAAGTACTTTTTTATGACACAAACAAACAAAAAACATTTTTTGGTGAGAAAAATTTTGCAAAACTATTTCTTTTATTGTAACACAGTAAAAAGTTATTAAGTTTTCAAAATATTGTATTTACGAAAATGCAATATGTTATGGATAAATAACTTTTTAACGGTCCGCGATATATCGAAAATGTTTGTAGCGTTTTGCGTAGCTCAAAAAACATTTACCATGTGAATGCTTAAAAAATATTTGTATTAATTTTTACAAAATTGATAACTTTTTAGATGTACGCGATATATCGAAAATTTGTGTACCATTATTCTCAGTTGGCAATACCTTTTTATTGTGTGTGATTAAAAATATAATTTTCAAACGATGCAAAAATAAAAAATGGGGAAAACATTTTTTTTAAATAATTTTTGGCGTAGACCCGAGTGTCGAGTTCAAATTTCATAGAAATACATTCCTTTTAGCTCTGTTATAACAGTGGCCTTAAATCAGCGTTTTTTTCCACCATGCGCACGTGGAATTTAAATTTTACTAAAATAACTAAGCCAGTTTTTTTATTGATGCAAAATATGTAAAAAAAAGTGATGATATCCCAAAATCCAATTTTCGTGACGCACTCTAAAAATTATTATAATAACAAATAAATCAAAAAAATGAAATATTAATATAAATTAAACGAAATTTTAGGTTATTTTTTGCAATTTTATAAATATTAAATATTTTTTGATATTAAATTTTTTAAATTCAAAACAAAACAAAAAAATTAAAGTCCATCGTTTTTTGAGCACTGTTACACAAAAGGCCAGAGAAGTAATTTTTTGGTAGTTATTGAAGCAGCTCCAGTAACATTTTCTTGACGAACAATTGACTACAATTCAATTGACGGAGTCCCAAAGACAAAAAATAGTTTAAACTGTTATGTAAAAGTATAGGTACTTTTTTTTACTTTTTTTTAACTAATTTTGCAGATTCAAATTATCTTTATGTCAAGTTGTCAGATACAACTAGGGCAATTGTAATTACCAAAAGACGGGATAAACAAATATTTTCGTTAAATTTGGCATATCTAAGTTGAAAAAAAAACGATTTTTTTGCTACCATGTTAAAAATTGACATATATGAATCCATACATGACATATATGAATCCATACATGAATCCATACACATACTTAATATATGTCCATATGCATCCATATATGATTTATATGTGTTCATAAACCATTCTTATATGTTCATATGAGGAGTCATATATGTTCATATGTGTGCATTAATGAAAAATGAGGTGTATTTACATATATAATCATAAATGTCTATACATTTCCATACCTGGTCATATATGTTCATTTACGAAAATTGACGTAATATTTATATATATGGTATATGGACATGTATGACCTCGATTGACTTCATATCTGACCATAAATGAATTCATACATGTTCATAAATGGATGCATATATGTTGATTTTTAACCGTGCATTTACCTTTTGCCGAAGAATTGCAACGCATGATGTGAACAATATATACATACACTCTACAAAAAAGTCTGTAAAGTCAGCAAAAAAAAATTGGAAATTCAGCAAAAAAAAATCGGAAATTCAACAAAAATATTGCTCAATTTAGTAACTTTTTTGCTGAATTTACAATTTTTTTGCTGATATTGGTAATTTTTCTGCACGGATCCTCATAGCAAAAATGTTGCTGACTTTATCTCAGTTCCTCCCGATTGTTTTTTTTTTTTGAAACGTTTTTTTAAAGTCTGAAAAAGTTTGTAAAATTAAGAAATTGCTCTTGCATGCTTTTTTATTCTTAGGGATAATATTATTACATAAATCGTGACAATGAGAAAATCAGAATGCGAGGTCTAACTGGAAGATCGACCTTTGACGCATAACTTGGCTGAAAAGCCAATGGTTTAATGTGTTAAGTTTGCAAATGCACGATCTCCATTTTAGATATGTATATGAATCTCGAAAACTGTTAGAATGATATTTACGAAACTAGAAATCGGAAATCTTTTGGATATGTTTTAGAGGATAAAAAAAATATTAGACACTTATTTTTTTTAGAATCTCAAGTTTAGGGGTTGAGGTTTAATTTTATCAAGGGGATGATTGCGACTATTCCCGAAGACCTCTTATAAGCCATATTTCAAATATTTTAAATATTTCAATTAATTTGCATCCACCAGGGAAAGGCAATATGGGTATCAAATTTTTTCTCTCGAGTACTTTAATACTGTCCAATATTTTTTATACTCAACAACGTGCAAAAGTTTCATTAAAATCTACGAGTTCACTCTAATGTAGCTTCCTTGTTATTATACCGATCGAATCGGAATTCATTTTTAAAACAATTTAGGCGAACGGACGTCTGTCCTTCTTACCAAACTACGTATGGCACAACTGAAGATAATTTTATAAAATTAACTTTTATATAGAGAATATATAGAAAAATAAAATTTTTTAATCCAAATCGGATAGTGCTAACTAACCCGTTGAAACTGCGACCAATGTCTTTCATTAATGGCCAGTCAGTCGCAATTTACAAAAGTTAAAGATTTTTTATACAAGAAGTCAACACTGAAGTCAAGGTGACCCAATTACAATATTTAGTTTATATGTTCTACATTAATTCCCAGAGAAGACAGATATGCATTTTTTTTTGCCATTTTTACCCATATTTGTTTATTAGCATTTTTTATTTTTCATTTTTGAGCTTAAAAACAACTTTTTCTTAAGATTTTTGAACTTCTTCTGTTTATTACCATAATTTTTTTTGAAACACGCCCACTGTGCGGTGCCACCATTTCAAAACTAAATTTTTTGCATAAGTAAAGGGGAAGAGTAGAAGACGAAAATTAAAGCAAAATTTTCTCCAAGCCAATGTTAAATTTCTTCCAATCGCTGTATGTATGCAACAATCTTTTAATATTAAAAAACCTTTAAGGTAATTGCTTTTTCTATGTGCAACGAAAATTTTGGACAAAAAATCGACGAAATAAAAAAGTTACAGCTTGTTAAACCAAATACTTGCCCTATACTCAAAAAAATAAGTTAGTAGAAAAGTTAGTAAAACATGTTGTAAATCAGGTATACTATTTTTCAGCAAATTTTTTGCTAAAATTATGTTTTAAACTAAAATTTTAGTTATACTTAATCAGCACTTCACTGTTTTGAACTAATGTTTTACTAATGTTTTGCTAATGTTTTACTAATTTATTTTGCTAAAAAAAAATTGTGGTGATTAGCACATCAATAGTGTGAACGACAACCAGATTAAAAGTTATACTCAGAATGAATTAGATGTCATGATGCAGTAGTGACGAGGAAAATTATACTAAAAAGTACAACTCTAGTAAAACACATAAAAAATCAACCATGAAAGATTTTGTATCTGTTTTTCATACATAAAACAAAATTCTGGATTGAAACAACTTAAATTTTGCGTTTTCACCGGCATGTGAAAGTAATTGTCTATTAATTAAATAAAAGACAAAATAAAATATTTAAATTTAAAAAAGATGTGTATTTGTAGTCAAATTGAGTGGTCAAGTTGATAACAAATATACAGCAAGTAGACAGACTAAAGCGAAAGACAATTTAATGTCTTTCGCTGACTCAGCAAAATTTTTTGCTGACTTTACTAACCTCTTTATTTGAGTGTATATTTTTCATGACCAATATTTAGTTTAAATGCCTTTTTCTGAAAACAAGATATTGAAAATTGGATGCCACTGTGACCCCTTAATGGATAGACCGATTTTCAATCGTTTTTGTTGTGCTTTGTTGAGAACTAATAAATGAAGTCGCTAACATAGGGAGATTTTTTAATGTTTGCTTAGTATGTTTTGAAATATAAAAAATAACAGGTTTTTGTGTCTGTTTTTTTTTTTAATTTTTGTGTTTACCCTCATAACAATTTAATAGGAATCAAAAATTTAAAAATCCGGCTACGTTAAGAACTAAAGGGTTTATTAGTGTGTGATAAACCAAAGGCTCCACGATGGTACCCGATTTGTTGGTATATAATGGAATGGTTATGTTAGTCCGAATTCTAAATTATAATTTTCAGAATATTATTTAATATTGTATTTTTCTATAGCGTAAAGAATGTCTCGAATAAACCATTTGTTTGTTTTATAATAATTGCTTAACTATAGTCGTTTTTATTGATTTCTATAGCTCGTAAACCCCTTAAAAGTCTTTGTGAGCTATTTGGCCTCATTATCACAATGCCCCGTTAAATACTAACTGGGGATTTAGCTGACGAATTTGTTGCTGTTTACCATATCAATTTTAAATTTAACTATTTGTTAAATTTTTACTGAACATTCAGTAATCCGGCCTTAATCTTATTAAATTAACGAACAAATTTTTAAAACACACCCACAGTGCGTATGAGCGTTATTTATTTATTGTTAAAATTAATAACACTCATACGCCACAGGATCTAACTTCTATAGCACATTAATTCATTATTGACACAGTGTTTCTTTTTTGATCAAGTACTTTTAAACGACTATATTTTGTATTGGCTATAGATAATTAAGCGATTTAAAAACCATAATATTACTCAACATATTGACTACAATTGGGAGTAAAACATACTTAGAATATTGTTTTCCAGAGTTGCGATAAATTTATTTAAATAAATCAATTATTGACCTTTTTCATAGGAACATTTTACAAAAATTATTTGAAAATATGAAAAAGTCAAATATTTTATATTATGTTGATGGGAAAAAATAAAAATGGATTTCTTTGCTAAGAACTAGTTCTTAGATTGCATGTATTTTTTGAAAATCT
Source organism: Delia radicum (assembly GCA_021234595.1). NCBI lineage: Eukaryota > Metazoa > Arthropoda > Insecta > Diptera > Anthomyiidae > Delia > Delia radicum. Next base: position 122,034,455 of record CM037854.1, read on the forward strand.
GACCGATCGGACCATAAAATTATCAAATGCACGAATTCTAATATATTTCACAATCTATTAAGTTTTCACTCAAATCATAAATAATGGCTGGTTTTTATTTAAATACTACCACACTTATAAAAATTATATCAGGGTTGAAATAAGACAGTCAAAAATAAAGATACTTTAAAGATTATCGTTATCCGGTAAAAACAAATAGAGCCGTTTAAAAGTACTAGGTCGGAAAAATACACAGTTTCAATAATCTATATCAGGCGTGGTTTCAAGGGGGCAGGGTGGAAGGGGGGATGGAAAATGTTAGCTCTTCAACAGTGTTAAATTGCCACCCATTCACGTAAACCATACGAACCAATATAACCCCCCTAGATTTTCTATGAGGTTCTGATCTGATGAGCATGCAGGCCACTCAAGAAATGAAATGTTTCTTACGCGAAACCACATTTTTATTTCGTTACTGGTGTACAGAAAAAGAAATTGCCAATTGAATTGCAAAGCGTAATTTTGTTGCTACAACCAGTAAATTTGGTTAGAACAATAATATTCAAATGTGATTTCTAGATTTTTTGTGCGTTGCAACTAAAATTTTGTTATATTAACCGAATTTTGTTGTGGAAGTCAAAATTTACTTGTAACAATGTTTAGTTTTGCGTTGTCTTACATAAAAGTCCAGCTTCCATTCGGGTGGTCTCGTAAAAATGGCACCAAACTGCATTACAATACTGCAGTATAATCAGAACTATTCATTCTAGATGATGTGAAATAAATTTCCAGCGTACCTGATGAAGAAAACGCACGCCATATCATGACATTACCACCACCTATAGTGCGACGTCAAAAGAAGTATATTTTTTCTTTACGCAGGTTAAGTCAATAGTGGATATTTCCGTCAGGTCCATAGAAATTCCATTTTTTCTCCTCCGAAAAAATCACCTGGAGTGAAAGAATTTATTAATTTGTCGTGTACCAATTTATGGTCATGTTTAACTCTGTGAACGACAACTTGGATTTTCTTAATTTTCTCTTCTTTGTTTCACAATTTTCCTTACCATTAAAAAAAATTGGCGAATTTTGGAAATTGATAGTTTTTGGGTTGTTAAAACTAAAATGTTTCCTTTCTCCAACTCAGAAAGGGCGCTTCCTTTTGGCATTTTACTAATAAATACCGATAATAAAATAAAGTTGCTATAAAAAAAAGCGTAGATTCTTTTGAAAACCAAAATCAAAAAAAATCGTAGTTATAAAATGCTTTAAAAAAAATACTCAATATCGTTAACAACAATACACAATTGATTCAAACTAAATATTTTAATAACTGACATTCTACCAATTCATACCCTGTTAAACATTTCAAGGTAACTTGATTAGTTTCAATTTTTATAGATATGCAAAGTATAATTTCATACATGGTTTATAAATATGAAACGGACCTTTTATTATGTTTTCTATCGAAATAATTTATTTACTTTAATTAAAAATAGTAAATTTTAAAAATACAACCACACAAACTTTCTACCCGATATTTTCTGAAAGGCTTTTTCAAGGCAATTTTATTTAGATTTTTATCTATATTTTCTTTGATAAGGATAAGGTCCGGAATATGACGCAAATGATACAATGGTGTAGGGCAGATATATCCAAACTATCGGACATTGGCTTGAACCGCAAGTATTTTTCAATATGGCTGCTGTTGCACTAACTAACTTATTCATTAAATATTTAAAAAACAAATTTAGAAAATAATTTAACATATCGACCTTGTGGTGACTTTTACACAGAAGGTTGCTGGTTCGATTCCCAGCGACGGCAACATCAATTTAAATAATTACTTGCCTCAGATTTCTATCGCGCATACATATGGCAGCTCCCTCCCTCCATGGGTGTTCCCATAACACTTTACCCCACCGAAGTAAAATATCATAACAGGGCATGAACTACAGATTCAACAAAGTTCGCCAACTCTACATCAGATTTCGCGTAACAACTTTTCTAAGACTTAACATCTATAGCAATTTCATTGTTGCCATATTTGAAGCCCTTCTTCTTTTACCAGCTTTCAATTCTTCACTTGCAAGTGCTGCCAACCCATTTCGTTGAAAATATTAAATTTTTTTTGGGCAAAAATCGTCAAAAACGTAAGTTTTAAAATGAGAAATCATCAGCAAAAATTGTCAATCTTAAGATAAATTTCGATAAATTTTAAAATAAGAATTCATCAGAAAAAACGGTCGATCCCAAAACTCCGCTTGCAAATCTGTGAAATTCCATGACGGAATCTTGATTTCAATAATATTTTCGACATTTTATTTCACAAAATTTGAGAATTCAAAAATGGTATTGGTTTAGCCAGAATAAACAGAATAGAAATTACTGTTTGTGATTTTAATAACTTAAATTATTTAAATCATTTAAAAGATTAACATTTTTTAGTTCCCGTTCCAAAAATATATGAACAATCATTTGGTTTCAGTAAGTCTTTTAATAGTTATTATCAGATTTGTTTCAAAATTTTTAAATTTTTAAAAATCATAATTTTCTTTATAATAAATTTTTTGAAATCGTCAATCATCACTTTATGAAACTTCACTTTTAAAATCGCCAAAATGGAGAAAAATCGTCAAAATTAGATGCCTTGAATTATTTTAAAAAGAAAGCAACATTGTTTACTATACCCTGTTAAAAATCGACATATATGGATCCATACATGAGCACACATACTTCATGCAGGTTCACATGCATCCATACATGATTCATATGTGCTCAAAAATTATTCATATATGTTCATATGAGGGATCATATATAATCATACATGTCCATACATTTCCATACATGTTCATATGTTATTGAGGTAACGGTAATTGAGGTAATATTTACATGTATGGTAACATATGGTAGCATATATGAATCCTATATGGTGGTATATGGACATGTATGATCTCGAATGACTTCATTAATGAACATGAATGAGTTCATACATGTCCATACATGAATGCATATATGCTGATTTTTAGCCGGTATGGAAGACTTTACTGAGGTTTGAAATTCTCGGCGGCAATGTGGATTTAATCGACGGCTTGCTTCTCCTGCTCGTGGTTGGGCTTGACCGACTATAATTTTTTTACTTGTTTTTTTTTGTGATCAATAGTTTGAATATTCTTTTTTATGTGTGAAATTTCAAATAAAGACAGTCAATTGTTAGTTTTTATCTAAATAAAGGAACTCAAGAAATCTTTTGTTAAAATTCAAGAAATCATTTATAAGAATCGATCATATTATTTTTTTCTACGCTGAATTTTTTTTGTTTTTAAAATAAATTTAATAAATAAAATTTGAATAAGAATTTGTATGCTTTTGAATTTATTAAAAAATAATAATATAGGAATAGTTATAAAAAAATATATAAATTATAAAAACTTGTGGACAGCAACAATTTTGTTTTATAGGATTTTCTTTAAAAATATTTATAAAAATTATGTTCAAAATATTACAATAATAAAAAGAAATGAGTTTTCCGTTTTTTTTTCAAACGCTTTTTTGCTAAATGCACTTAAATATCGATAGTTAAATGTAAAATGGCCAGAAATCAAGTTTTTACTTTTTAAAAGAACAAAAAAAAATTTTTAAATCTTCCGATACAAAATATCTTTAAGTACAGATTTTAATTAAACAATAAAACAATCGAATGAAAACTAACATTCCTAGGAATTTTGTATTTTTCCAAAATTTGATCCTTCTCCTTTAAAGAAATAAAAAATTGAGTTAGGTCCTTTTTACATTAAACCATTAATACGTTGATTACAAATAAAATATACTCAAAAAACTATTTAACAGTTGTGACCTACAATATAGATTTGTGCTTAATTGTTCATAGTTCAATTAGTTCATTTCCATTTATGGAACTAGTTCATATTGGTGAATGGTTAGTTTAACAATTCTGCATAGTATAATCGAAAATCTGCGTAGTATAATTAAAATTGAACTATTTCAGTTTTAATTCTTCTCATATTATGCAGAATTTAAATTAAAAAAAAAAATTGCAGAACATATGTATGAACTAAAAAGACGAACGAGTTCAATAAATGGAAATGAACTATGAACAATTAGGCACAACCCTACTACAATAAAAATGTATATCATTTATATATTTTCGATAAATTAAAATGTAGTTTTAAAAGCTGAAATTAAAAAAGTTATAAAAAAATATCTCGTTGCTGTTTGAAATATTGAAACATTTACAGACTACTAAAAACTATGATACAAACAAATTGTAATTAATACTAAATATTTGCAATTATATTTTGCTTTCTGGTTTTAAATAAATAATTAAAAATATTTATTTCTTTAACTTGCAATATTCCTTCTTTATCAATTTTATTATAATTTCTATAGTGTTTTTTTTTTCTTTTACATAATAACACAAACTAAAATGCCTAAAGGTTGGACCGCTCTTCTTTTACATTTTTTTTTCACAATTATTTAACACATTTTTACATAGAATTTTTTTTCTTCGAATATTTTAAATATTTTTGTTTTATAAATTATGTTTAATAAAACATTTCATAGTTAAAGAAATTTCTAGATTTTCTAGAACCCATAAGCAAACTTTGTTGTTCTTGTCTCTCTATATCATCGCCATCATAATTATCATCATGTTCATCATCATCATGTTCATCATCATTATATTCTTCTTCAATTATTGTAAGATCGTCTTCATCCTCACGTTCCCCTTCCTCCGGCTGCTTCACATCATTTCAAATAATACTTTCATCATCATTACGCGTCAAACGTATGGTGGTTGTTGTTGTAGGTCCCGCTTCGGTACCGTTTTTTGAACGGCCATTTGTTGGCTCATTCGTTGTTGTTGTGGTTACCACTATATTTTCATCATCATATAAATCAAAATCTTCTTCTTCATCATCGTCATCATAATCCGAATTAGATGTCGATAATAGTGCTGTGGTAGCTGGATTCTTTTTATTACTTCCCAAAGCCGCTCCACCACCACCAGCACTCATACCTCTACGTATTTGAGCTCTTGGTGTTAATTTTGGCAACAATGGTTCTCGGCCGCTACCTTTGAGTAATTTATCACTGTTCGCACTGGCACAATTTGTTTTTTCCGCATCGGCTAATACGGAGTCCCATTCTTCACCGGCCGGTTCACATAAGGATTTTGAGTGTCCATGATAATAAGTTTCCTCGGGGATAATGTCTCTGTTTATGTATGAATTTTTTGATTTTTGGGTTTAAGTATTGTAGTTTTGAAAAAAGAAAGTTTCAAAAAAGAATTATGAAATGAGTGATAAAAAGTTTTTGGCAAAATAGTTATAGAGAATTCAATTGTTTTTGGAGTGTTTAAAAAAATAAAGTTTGTGCGAATTTCAAATCGAGAAAAATTTAAATTAAAACTATGTCTAAAGCCCTTTTCAAGAAACTAAATAAAATTTTTGTTTTTTAATTTTATAAAAAAAATTCCGATAAAACTTTATTAACATAGATTCAGTGAAAGGTGTAATCGTATTTACGAAAAGTTTCATTAGACGAAAACTAATAAAGCTTTTCAAAAATATGAAAAAGCTTTTTCTATCAGTAAACTTTTTTTGTTTAAAAGTTAATAATAATTACTTTAAAGCTCAAATTAAATCATTCTATACTCTATTTTACTTTATTTACTAAAAACGTAATTTTATTTTAAGTCTGCTAAGATAGTGTAATAAGGGGAGTCTCCCGATGGTTTCTCTCCGATCTCAATGAACTTTTAATATGTGATAAAGAAAACAAAAACAAGGGACATGTATTTTTTTAGCGGCTTAATCTAATGTTTAGGGGTTAAAAAGTGGGGTCAAAAATTATCCTATTATTAGGTTTTTGTCTTATTTCGTATTGTTTTAGATATTTTTGACAAAAGGAGTACCAAATGAAAAGCTCTTGGCTACGCCTAATCGGGTAAACGAAACATGTCCGATAACTTTCAAGTATTTTTATTAACAAACAAAATATGTTTTATGTGATATTAAAACTGGAGTTTGGTTAAAGAATTATAGTTGGATTTAAAAATAAAATGCCTATTAAATTTAATCAGCCCTCAGTTTTTTCCGACATTCGTAATTGTTCGGCTTTTATGCGATTTTTTTCTGAGAGCTTTTTAATCGATATTAAAATAAATGGCAATTCTAACACACTACATGGTATCAAAATTTGTCTTTCCTCGAGTACATCAAAATTGCGTTCAAAAAATTCTGAATTTCATTAGTTTCAGAGATGTTTCCATACAAAAATGTATTAACTTTGGCCCCACCTTTTAACCCTTAAAAGTGAGGCTGGGCCGCTAAAAAAAAATACATATCCCTTATTTTTGTTTTCTTTATCACATTTACAAATTTCTTCAAGATACGAGAGAACATCATTTTTAAATAGGGCAACCAAAAATAAGTTGATGCTTGCTTTTAATTCTGATCTTGAAAATATTAAAATGTAAGATATATTTGTAAATATTTGCTTATTTTAGCTTTTTCGCTTTTTTTAAATCGCTTTTTTTTTTAAATCGGTATTATTTTATTTGTTGTAATGGCAAAAAAAGTTTTTAATAAACCCATTTAAACTTTAAAGCTTAAGAAAAACAATATATTTGTGGCATCTCTGTTTGGCTGGCGAAATTTCAAAGAACGTTAAAACAAATTATATACAAATTTTATTTTTTTAATGCGATTTTTACAAAAATAATGTAAGATTCACCGGTTAATTGTTTATTTTTTAATTTAAACTACTTAAAACATTGAATTTAGAGCTATTTTAGGTTGTCCTAGTTATGAGCATCAAAGTAAAGTGAAAATAGAAACTTTTTGAAAGACTTGCAACAAATTATTTCCGCTTTTGAATAAATTTGAATATATTTTGGATAAAAAAATCTAAACTTTGCCTGTTCCGACTTTTGGAACAATCCGCAGATTTAGGGAAAAGGAAAATTGTTCGATTCTGTTTTGACCCATACAAAAAGTTAGGTTTTTATTAAATAAATAAATACTAAAAAGAGCCCAAAATTCAATTTAACGTATCTAGTTTTAGTCCATAATCCAGAAATCTACAATCCAGAAATGTAAAGGGAATTTTTTAACAAACACAATTTTTGTAAAAATTTCCAAAGATATACTTTTTTAAGAACTCCAGACCCTTAGTTAATGACCTTTAACCTTTTCATGTAAAAAATCTATGCATAACATCCCAGCAAAATAATTTGGAAGTAGTGCTTTAAGAACCTCTTTAACTTAACTTCCAAAGCATTAGCATGCGCACATTTTTCACTTTAATAAAAGTTATTGTTAACAACTGCCAAAATGTTAAATTAAAGTTATTTTAAACAGCATTTGCATCACCATATAAATTAAGTGGTATCTAAATTAATAACATCATAAGAAGTACTTTTTTATAAGTTCATATATATTTTTCTTTATATGGAGGTTGAGGTGGTAAGTGGTTGGATTTGCAATCAGAAGGTTGCTAGTTCAATTCCGGGCCGGGGAGATAATTTTTTTTTTATTTTTTTTTAATTCTAATTTATTTTTTTAGTATTTTTTATTTAATTTAGTTTTTTCTGAGTATTTTAAGAGAATTAAGTAATTTAAAAACAACCAAATAATTACATCTTGACTTTAATCATAAAGAATTTTTTTTTAGAACATTGTTATCCAGAGTGGACAAATAATTATTTGATAAAAATCTATTTTTTGTCTTTGCGATGGAACTTTTTGTAAAACTTATTTAAAAATATAAAAAAAAACGTAAGGTTTTATATTTTTTATTGTTATATTGATACGAAAATGCAAAGATGTATTTCACTGCTAAAAATTAGTTTATCGAATTTTTCATATTTGTTTCAAGATATACTTTTTAGGTGTGCCTTGAAACGTGTGCAATATTCAAAAAAATAGGTAAAAAATTTGATTTTGGCTTCAAAAATCTATTTGAGAATTATTGTTTCTGATCGCAAAAAATTAGCAAAAACGAAAAATATCGCAGCCAAATTTTGAAAGCTAGTTTCTTAATAATAATAATTAATTAGAAAATTAATTAATTAATAACTTTTCCTTAATTTAAATATATCACTTTAATTTACCTATAGAGTTTTTACCAACCTCTTTCTCCAACTCTTTAGAAAAAAAAATACGGAAACAATAAAAGATCTTACGTTCCAAGGCACGCTCGTTTCATTGCAGGCCACTTTTCCCTACCTGTAGTTCAACTACTTCTCCAATATTTTTTTTTTTCATTGTCTAGTATATTTTATATTATTAAAGACACTTCTCGTCAAATTAATTATTAAAAAAATATTTAAAAATATACAATTACTTCAAAATTGTTAAATAAGCATTTCTATTATATCTTAATATTTTTTTTTAAACTCATCAAAACATAAAAATATTGTAAAAATAATTTATATCTCAGTGATACGAAATCACATAAAAAAAATGTTTAAAAATCATTATTTTATCTTTTTTATTATATATTTGTGTAGCATATTTTTCTTGTTTTCATAAAAATATATCAATATTTTCAACTTAAGTTCGTTTTTAGTTTGTTGTATTGCATAAGTAACTTTAGTGCAAATGGTAGAGCGGTCTACTTTAATACAGCAGATCGTAACTCAGATTCGTGTGTTTAATACTCGCTGGCACCAACAGCTTTTTTTTTTTAATATTTAAAGAAACATCCCTAAAGTATGCTGCACATCTTTATTAAATAAAAATGTTAATATATATTAGAAAAAGACCTTCCATGAACTATTGAAAAATAGCATCCATGCACTGTTTAAAATGCTATTAAAGAAGTTATATATTCACTCCATCCACCCAATGACACGACAATGTTAAAATCATTAATGATTCACCTGAATTTGCACCACATCCTGCTCAGTAGATGTGGTGTTTTTACTACTTCTTCCTCAGCTCTTATTTTGCTGGGATTATAAATGGTACATTTTTTGTTTAAAATAAAATCAAACCAAAATGTCTATCTTGTATAAATCAAAAGTTATACACTTTTTTGTAAGAACTCAACGCGGATAGTCACCAGTCACGTGACTGGTCCATGGTAGTGACCGGTCTTAGTCTTTGAATTTTATTTGAAAATAACTGGTCACATTTACATGACGGCACCGCATCTTTATAAAATTTTTGGGTTTTTAGAAATTTTTTCGGAAGGGTCCCAAGTTTTGTATTTTTTTAAACTATTGCTAAAAATACTTTATCAGTTGAAAAAACATGCAATATAAGTAAATTTTAAATGAAATTGCAGTTATTTTAGCCCTCTAACAGTTCGGCCCGCCTCCAGGAGGGGTATTTTAAATTGGTCATAAGTGCGCCAAATGAGCGATTTATAATGGGAATTTAAGCTATTTCGATAGAAAACCAAATTTACAAAATAGTTTGAAAAGTTTTGTGTGCTTTTCACGGTTTGGAAGCGAGAAGGCTTTAGAATTTAAAATTAAAAAAAAATAAATATTTTGAAATGAACACAATTTTCAAACATTTGAAAACATATTTGTGTTGACGGGAAACCGTTGATACTAAGCACAAAGTAAGATTGAAGCTAAAACTTTAAAAAAGCTTTAATTTTGGTTTAAGGACATACATGATTCCAAAAAGATACATGTAAAGGGCATCGTCTTAACTTGAAAACTTATGAACAGATTTTTATGAAATTTCGCAGAAAGATTGTATTAAGTATTGTTAGCAAAGTCTTTAAGTACAATCAATATATGTTGAAGTTAAGGTGCTTTTTCGCTCAATTTCGCGTTTTCCGAAAAACGAAAATCGCTATATCTTCTTTACTAAAAGCACAAAAATGGTAATTTTTAGATGTAGTTATATCTTGGTAAGAGGAATAATGGGCCTTATTACGGTTGGCGTAGGTAGTCGTATTTCGACTCTAGTCGAAGTCGTTGTCGATTTTTATTTGTTGCGGTATTACGTAAATTTTTCGACTAAAAGGTTTTTGTAATAGATTGAAAACAGCAGTGTTGACAAGTTTGTTAAATTTATTAATTTTATGAAGCACTCTATGACGATCTGTCAAAAACTGCTGATTGGCGGCAATAAGAAATTTTTAATTTTGTTGTTAAATTATCGCAAAAAGTACACGTCCGATCATTGCAATATACATGTCATAAAATATCTATTCAATGATGTACGATATGACCATATAATTTAACCCATTACAGCCCAATTCAAAATTTATTTGTGTTTTTTTTTTTTGTTTGTAAAAAGATCACCTTATTAAAAAAATCGCCTATATATTAAGTACTTGCACAGGCCAATTTTTGAATAAAAAAGCATATTTTATCTAAAATACTAAAGTAAAAATAAGAACATTTTAAACCGGCCTTTATTGGGTTAATTTATATTGACATATTGTACACCATTGAAAAGTCATTTAAAAGAGCTTTCATACGACATGCATATTGTTATAAACGGACTTGTACTTTTTGAGATACTTAAAGAAACTTTTTCAACTTTAATGCCCAGCCGCAAGGGGGCGCCGGCGACTACAAATATTTTGTTTCTTGAAATCAGCTCAAAAATTAGTTTTTGAGGTAAAAGTTTTGAAGTAACCGTAGTTATGTTTCTAAACTGCACTTGTTCCAGATTTTGCCAATTATGTTTTTACCCTAAAACGTCCTCCAATTTCGCAAACAGCTTCGGTGCTTTAATTTTTATTCTAAAAGTATTTAAATTTAATTAAAATTTCATTGAAATTTGCATTTTTTAAATATGTCGTGAGAAATATAATAGACGACTGTTTTTATACATTTTGACAGTCGAAAACGACAACCGTAATACGGAAATTGTAATAGATTTTATAGCAGTGTTGTACATTCGTAGTTTTCGACAAACGTAATACCGTTTTTTAGAAACGACAAATTTTTACTACTACGACAACCGTAATCAGGCCGAATATTTATTTTTAAAGGATTCGTTTTTGAGATTCGCTCTTAACCTATTAGAATCAATGAACGGTACTCTTGTTTTCGATTTTAGGGATCAATTTTATAACGCAGTGTAATTAATTCTATAAACAGTTATTTTGTTAATTGAGTATTTTTGGTAAAGTATAGTTTTTGTTCAAGTAACTAATGGTCGAACCCTTTTTCCCTAATTCTCATCTTACTCGGTTTACTGGATCTGAATACCGCAGTATTCAGCTCTTCAATACGCATCGTTTGAGTGATATAACTTAAAATTTTTAACGGGACACCATAATACCCAATACATTTTTTTTTTTATTACGTGATAACTTAAAAACTACATAATTTCCACATATTATTTAAAAAAAAAAAGCAATTGTAATTTCAAAATTAAATTTGATTTTCAAAAAATCGCATATGTGATTTCAAACCATTCACAAAATAACAATTGAAATTCAAAAACCTTATTTGTAATTGAAAGAAAAAAAAACAATTTTAAAGCAGCATTTGAAATTCAAAAAATTCCAAATGTAATTAAAAAAAATACCATTTGAAATTCTAAAATACCAATTAAAATTCAAAGTATTCCAAATGTAATTCAAAAAATATCAAATGACATTCCGTTTATATTACTTTTCTATACTTAAAGTTTTTTTCTCATCGACGAATTCGCACAAACTTTTTAAAGTATGATTCAAAAAGAGACGTAAATATAAAAAACTACATGTATATTAATTAAACAGATTTTAAAAATATAAAACAAATTAATATGGAATATACACTAGACCAAAAATAACCTAATTTAACAAACTAAAAAGATCCTAGAGCCTGTTTGTGGTTCTCAAAAGCAGGATATATGAAAGAAAGGTAACGAATATTCTTCATATTAACAAATTTTTAGTAAAAAAAAATAAAATTTGAATGGTTATTTCTAGCATAGTGTACGTTTTAAAATATTATTTTACAAAAAAAAAAAAAAAAAAAACATAATTAGTTAACCTGGTTTATCATATTTTTTTTTAATAATTAAATAATTAGAAACATAAATTCAGTAAATCTCCAAAAATATTAATAAATTTATTAAATTTTTATTTGATTAGGAAATTTACTGCATTCTTTCATTATTACAAATAAAAATTTAATATTAAAAACAAATAAAACATGCAAAAGAAAATAGAGTTTTAAAGATTTTTATTAAAATAGAAGCAAATATTTACAAGCTTAATAAATTTTGAATTAAATCTCGTTTTAGTAAGAGATGTTGGTTATTTAAAAAGTAATTTAAGCATAAATAGTTTTAAAGAATTTTCGATTTAATAACAACAAATAGTATTTTGTTAGTTTTTTTAAAGATCGTAATTTATCTTAACTTAAATCTAAAGATTAAAATAACATGCATTAATAAAAACGAATAGATAATAGAGAAAACAATACAATTTTTTCAGTTTTTATATTAATAACTAAAATATTAATTATTTTTACAATAATCTCTGTTTAAACGTTAATTTTGTTTAATGTGTTTTATTGTTTTAGTTGACGAATAAAGATTTAGATTTTTTAGATTTTCTACAAATGATCAATGATAGAAAATCAAATTTAAAAATATATCGTAAGTAATTTTTTGGAAGCGAGAAAGTGTTAAAGTTAAAATTTCGTAACATTTCGAAAAATAAATATTGTGAAATAAACACAATTTTCAAAACTCTTAAAATATTTTTATGTTGACTACACAAAGAGAATTCCTTGGACAAGTTTTAATAAATTTTTTCACTAAACGAATGAAGTTTTCTCACAATGTGAATGAAAAATTTCATAACCTTCATACTTTTTTTTAATAAAACCATTTTCAATGATTCAAAAATGCATTGATATCATGCAGATAATTCTCTCAGTGTACAAACTAGGGTACAAACTATAGGTACAGAGAGACAACAGATTCGAATTTTTGGTTAACAAAAACAAATACTGGAATCCAGAAAAATCCCGAAATCGCAAAAATTTTCGGTATTTCGGGATTTTTTTAAATCTTTTATCCCGGGAGTTTTGAATATCAATTCCGATTGGCATTCCTAGGGTTGTCACTTGAACAAAAATTATTCAAAACAACGAACAAAAAGAAAATTCAAAAACGTGATTTTCGAATAACAAATAATTCGAATAAATGTTGACGTTTAATCGAATAAAACGAATAAGACAAAAAAAAATTCTTATTTTAATTAAACTATTTCAAAAATTTACCAACTTTGAGAAAATTTGTATAAAAAATTGCAATGGATAAAATAAAATCAAAACTTTATTGAAGAAATAATAGAAATTTTAAAACTTTTATTAATCTTTTTTTGAGATATGGACTCTTTAATAATGGGTTACCACATGAAGTGTGAATTACGTTTATATACTTTCTAATGTAACTAAAATAAGATATTAAGAGCTTGATATACTAAAACCAGACATGGGCGACGTTAATTACATTTCATAATCATTCACTTTTGATATTTTTCAATAGCATACATAATTTCAGACCCACACTCATACTTGTAGGCTTAACCGCTTACTTAGAAAATTTGTCAAATGTTTAATACAAAACATGGGGATTAGTAAAAACATCTGAGTATTTAATTACAGGGGAATTACGCAATTACACCCAATTACATGTAATTAGACATAAAAAAAGTAATTGGCCTGTAATTAAATACACAAATATTAGTAGTATGTCCCATGTCTGGTATTGACGAAATTGAAAATTTCCGAAGGAAGCGTTTAAGCCAACAATTGAGAGCGTAGGTCTGAAGTTATTAATTATATGACAAATTTCACAATTGAATGATTGTGGAATGGGCGGCCCATGTCTGACTAAAACTATGGCCGATATCTATTTAACTTCTAAAAATGATTCTAAAATTATTGCACTTCAGAATTGGTATTGCTAAATTATTAAAGTTTTGAGATGATAGAGTAAAAAACTAGAATTATGTATTTTTAAATCATTTTTATTTGTGATTCGTTCGATTAAACGAATAATTTTTAAAAATTAATCGTTTGATCAAAAAATTTTTGATCGTTTATTCGAACAAAATAAAAACCCGAATAAATGACATCGCTAGCAAACACAAAATAAGATTAAAGCTTAATCTTTTAAAAAACTTCTTATTTGTGTCCAAAGATTTACAAGATCCCAATTGGATACCTATAAAGGACATCATCTAAATTTAAGTACTTATGGACGAATGTTTATGAAATTTGGCTGGTTTGGGACTAAAGTCTTAAAACACTAAAGAAACTAAAATATTGAATAATAGTTTTTAGCCAACGGTCTCTTAAAGTAAATCTATTTTATACACTGATACCCCGGTTTGTGTCGTTAATTGAGACCGAAAAAATGAGACGCAAATCGAAACGATGCAAACCGAAACACGATTTCCAATACAATTGTATTGATTTTTATTTGACTTTTATTTGACTTATTTTTCAAAATGAACAAATCTTTTTTTATTATTTTTGGAATAAAGATTTTATTCAAATACAAATACTAATATTCATGGGAAAAACATGGCAACTGCAGTTTCATAAGAATTAATAAAATTAATTCCGAAAAAAAATTTGCGACATATCTGTAAATATTTGTCAAAAAAATGCGGTTTCTATAAAAATTTCAGATAAACGAAGCAGATCGAAGCATTCACGACGCAAATTCGAAGCCAATCTGAAATATTATCGACGCTACATCAAAGCCATGCGACGCAAACTGAAACATTATCTACGCAGCTTCGAAGTCACTAAAATTTTGTGAACGACGCAACTTCAGAACGACTCATATTAAAGCGACGCAAAACCTGGGCTTTAGTGCACTTTAAAAACTCTATTTTTATATGAATGTTACTTTGACTGATAATTGTTTTGGTAAGCATGAAAATGAATTATTGCATATTACTTCCACCATTCATTTTAACAGAAAATTAACGAAATCTTTTATTAAAAGAAATATCTAAGTATCTAGGAAATTTCTAGTAGAAAAATATCCCTGAATCTATGACAAAATCCGATATAAATATTATTCTCTGAGAAACTTTCTATAAAAAAAATCGGATAGCTTTAACCCGTGGCGCCGCGCTAAACTCAAAAAAAGTCTGTAAATCAGCAACATTTTTGCTGGGAGGATCCTTGCAGAAAAATTGGTAATATCAGCAAAAAATAGGTAATTCAGTAAAAATGTTGCCAAATTTATTAGCAATTTTCCGTCAAGGATCCTCCACCAAAAATGTTGATGACTTACAGACTTTTTTTTGTTGTTGAGTGTTTTTTGAAATTTTTTATAGATTTTTGAAATTTTTTTCTTAAATTGCTTTAATAAAAATATGTCTTGCGACACATAATTTTTTACTACATGCTGAACACGAATATTTTGAAATTTTTGAAATCGGACTAACGGTTTTCGAGATATTGCTATTTGATTTTCTCTAAAAATTACTTCTTTTCCCTCTATACCAGACATTTTTTAAAATAGATCTTAAGATTTTTTGTTTTTTCACTCAAATACTACACAAAACATGCTTTCACTTTATCATAATTATGTCTGAAATTTGAGATGATGTATCACAAAATATATTTTTTAAAATTAATTTTAAAATTTTTTCCAATATTGATATAATTATGTTTATTTTCAACCAATATTGATATAATTATGTTCAAATGAAAGTAGTTTTGTTTTGTTTGCTAGTGCAAAAATAAAAATAAAATTTTATTATTTTTAAAAAAATTGTAGAATTGAAGAAAAAACTATATTTTTAGTAAAAAAAAACTAAGTCGCAATATCTCGAAAACTATTAGTCCGATTTCAAAGTACGATTTTGAAAACCGTTAGTCCTATTTTAAATATTCATGCTTAGTATACGACGCGAAAACTTTGTTCGCAAGGCGCCGATCTAACTTTAAGACCTAGTTCTACAATAATCGCAACAATAATTGATGAAAACCGAAAGTTGAAAAAAAAGTCGCTCTAATGGACAGTAAATCGTATAAATTTCTATAAAAAAAAAAAATATTTCATAAATTTTCTATAGAAAAAACTGAATTTGACAAATTTTTATATTGGTAAAAAATATTTCAGCATCTTTAAAATTTTTTATCGAAAAAGTTAAAAAAAAATCTTAATTTTTTATAGAAATATTAATTTTACAATTAAAATTTTTTTCCAGAAACTTTTTGATAACCGGAAAATAATTTAGCAATAAAATATCTCTAGAAATCTAGATTTTGACTTAGAATCAGATCAATTTAATTAAAAGTAACTGAGGATTTGACTCCAATAAAACTATCTAATCATTTCACAACTTACGCATTTTAATATAATCGAAAGAAAACGAACTAAATCAAAACCGCGTAAGCATAATTTAACCCTCAAACCTGAAAAATAAACAAATATGTTTTTAAACTAGCCTACTTTAAGAGATATGGGACTAAATAGATTTAAAGTGAATCACAAATACTGATCCAAAGGAATTACTAAGCTTAGGCATTAATTATTTCTCTTATCAAAATATAACTACAATCCCTAAATTATACTTTTTGTGCTGTTCCTTTTCTTTCTCAAAAATCACAAAATTTTGCGAAAACACTTCTTAACTTCAATATATATTAATTTTGAAGGCTTTGTTACTACTACTAATTATAATCTTTATATCAAATTTTATAAAAATCCATCCATAAGTTTTGAAGTTAAGACGATGTCCTTAAGAAGTCCTATTATAATCATATTAGTCCTTGGATCAATGTAAGAGCTTTTTTTTTAAGTTTAAGCTAAAATCTTACTTTGTGTTTAATATTAAAGGTTTCCAGTCAACATAAATATATTTTTAAGCTTCTAAACTGTTCAACCGCCGATAATTTCAAGAAATTATAAAATATCTTAAAAATTCAAAAACTGAAAGAAAGGGTACAAGTATTATAAAAAATATATTTCCAGGAAGTCGAAAAAATCGAAACATTTTGATCAAAAACGACACTTTTCCTGTTAATATAGCTCGAACGCCTGATGTCGGAGAGTGATTCTGACACCGGAATTGGATTCAGCGTACTTTATACCTTTAGAAAAGTATACTTTAGTTCTAGTGCCAAATATTTTTCGACCTGAATATTTAGGTGTAAAAAGTACTTACATGTACTCACGAGTGCTCCCAGGTGTACGTATAAGAGCAATTTTGTTATAAAAACAACACGTTTTTTAACGAATTTAAATGGTATTCAGTAGTATCAAGTCTTAATGGGTCTCTAATATTTAATAGTAGTAGTATGCAAATCGCGCTGATACAAAACAGTGTAAATCAGAGGATACCTGTACTTAAAATTGTAACAAATTTATTTTCAACAAAATGTTTAACAATCGTCTATAAAATAAGTTTTTCATATACTAAGAGTTTAAAAAATATTCCATCTTAACCACACCTTGCCAGAAGCAAAGTTCAGTTTGAAAAAAATGACGACAAAAAGTGAGCGATCTGCAATTCCAGAAACCGTATTCCGTGAAATCCTAGTTGATCCTGTTTCAGAAATATCAACATTTCAATTTCAAAGCCAGAATCTTCGAGTTTTCAAATTTGAGTCTTACTAAAAAGTCCATAATTTTAAACAGCTTAAAATAATTTGATTCTGTGAAATTCCGTAGATATTCTTCAAGCTTTCTTATGCTATATAATATTGTATGGTTAACTTCCCGAAAAAATTCATAATTTTTGTTCAAGGTGAAAAAATATTTAACTGCAAGTTTAATTAGCAGAGTTGATATCATTTGCACACCATCCTTGGTATAGACACCTCGGCTATAATATTCTAATACTATTATGTATAGTATTTACGAAAATGTAAAAAAAAATAGTGGATTTAACACAACTCAATGACATACCATTTAAATTTGTTTCGGATTTCAAACTTTTATTAATTGCTATTGGCCAACAGACTACAACTGCAACATACCCATGCCCTTACTGCTTTGTAAAGTTAAATCAATTACAGAACCATGATGTCCAAAGTATAGAGCTAAAGACCTTTAAACACTTGAAACAGGATTATACAAAATTTAAGTCTTCTGGTAAGTATAAAAAGAATGCTCCACAATGCCATAGTGTAGTTAATCACCCCTATTTGTGAAAGAAGAACACGACAAAGAAGATAACATTCATCTTTTACAAGGATTTGTCAATCATCTGTTTTGGAATGGCATAGTTTCAATTGTAGGACGGGAAAAAGCTCTATTATGTCCAAAGAAGTTGAAGCAAATTCCGAAGAACTATCACGGCGATATTTTTGAAGGGAACGCTTGCAAAAAACTTCTAAGAGAAGCGGATAAATTGTAGGATCCAGAAATCTATGATGAAGATGGAATATTTAAAATTCAGCCTTTCATTGCATCATTTAAATCTATGAATACTATTGTTGACAATTACCTGCCAACGAACATAGTCAATATTACTAACATAAATAAGCACATAACTGAACTCTGTAGATCTTTTCAAAGTACGAATGTTTCACAAACTCTTAAAATTCATGTAATTCTTGATCATTTAGAGCATTGTATTATACATTTGTATTATGATGGTTTGGAGTTATGGTCCGAACAAGCTGGCGAATCTATTCATAGAGAATTTCTCAAATTTTGGGATAGATTCAAGATAAATATTTTCGGTGATCCAACTTTTTCGCCACGATTAAAAAACGCGGTAGTTACTTTTTCTTCTCAGCATTTATAAAAAACATTGTTTATTAGTGGATTAGGTCTATTGGAGATACCACTTAAAAAAAATGATCCGAG
The DNA here is from genome assembly GCA_021234595.1 of Delia radicum. NCBI lineage: Eukaryota > Metazoa > Arthropoda > Insecta > Diptera > Anthomyiidae > Delia > Delia radicum. The sequence goes on from CM037854.1 coordinate 122,053,216, forward strand.
GTTTCTATCCCAAGGATGGTATGGAAATGATATCAACTCTGCTAATTAAATTTGCAGTTAAATATTTTTTCACCTTGAACAAAAATTATGAATTTTTTGGGAAGTTAACCATACAATATTATATAGAGCATAAGAAAGCTTGAAGAATTTTCTATCACAGAATCAAATTATTTTAGGTCGTTTAAAAATTATGGACTTTTTAGTAAACTGAAATTTGAACACTCGAAGATTCTGGATCTTAAAATTGAAATGTTGATATTTTTGAAGCAGGATCAGCTAAGATTTCATGGGATAACGGTTTCTGGAAGGGCAGATCGCCCACAAACAGATGGCATAGTAATTTTTTGTCGTCAATTTTTTCAAACTGAACTTTGCTTCTGGCCGGGTGTGTAACATAAATTGTAAAAACCTAAACTGCTAAAAACCCGGTTCCTTTATTTAAAAAGAGACCTGTAAATTTTATAAAACATTGTTCTCTTATAGCAAATCACCGATCTTTCAGCAGCTTGTAGAAGTTCGCCGTTAAAACAAAGGCTCTACACACAGAAAAAAAATAGAAACTCAAGTAGAAACAACATTAAATTAAATAGGAACCGTTTTGAAATCAAACAAAGTTTAGTTGTCTATTTAGTTTAAATATGTTTCTACTTATTCTTGAATTGCGGAAGTGACATCTGTAATGTTGAAATATTAATTTAAATATGGAAAAGTTGATTTTAACTAGAATCATATTTACTTTAATAAGATTCATACTTAATTTAAAAATTTTCGTAAAAAAATTAAATATTAATTTAAATATGAAATAATAATTGAGTTATAGTGTGTAATAAGTGTAAATTCTAAACTCATAATGAAATGTAAGGATTACTTACGTTAAATACATAAAATTCAAAACAAAAAAAAAACATTTTGAAATTACAAATGAAAGATACATTACTATTAGTATAAAATTATATATAATTTATAAATATTCAAAAAAAAAAATTTTTTTGATGTGCAGTTATGGATTGATTAAATGTGTACGTACTTACATTTATAACTATATTTAAATATGATTTTAGTATCTTGAGATTAATAATAAAATCTATTTACAAAATTGTATGTAGTTTGTAAGAGTAAATTTAGTTTTTTTAGTAAGGAAATTTGTTGTAGAATAGTTTGGTTTTGGAGTTATCACACATTTTGTCTACTCTGTCTCATGACTGTTATTGTTGAAGTTTCACATATAAATAGAGTTTTTGGTAGACGTGTAGATGATAGATAGACAGACTGTTTATCCTTTTTCAGCGTTAAGTAATTTATTTGAAAATGTTTTATAGTATTGTTTAATGGACAAACACTAATAAATTAACTACTTTAAAATAATTATTATGTTTCATTATTTTGATCATTTTCAAGATTATCACTAAAAAGAAGATGAGGGGAAAATAGTAAAAAAGTTTATATTTTAATAAATTCGTTGTTTAAATTATTAGTTTTATTTGAAACTCGGGGTTAGTTAAAATGTGGTAAAAGGTGAAATTAAAAAAAAAAAATATTAACAATTTTGTTAAAGGGTTAATTGTTATTCATAAGGGGTTATAAAACAATAAAACACGTGTTATTTTTTAGTTATTATTAAGGTTTCTTTGATAATTAAAATTAACGTAAAAATTGGTTTTTCTTGAACAACAAATAAAATTGTATTGATTTTTAAATTTTATATTAGTACTTAAATTATATTTATGTTTAAAGAAATTATATTTCACAAAGAAAATAAGACACTCAAAAACAATGAAAAAAATCTGTGCAATATGTTTAGAAAATAAAAACGTAAGAAAATTGGGTTAGAAGTTTTGATGTTTTACTACACTTAATGTAAAAAGACAATATTTGTTAAACGTTTCAGTATTTGTCCATTTTAAATATATTTATATTTGTATGTTAAAACTATATGGCGTATGAGGAATCAATAATACGAGAAATAATAAAATTATTCATACGCCATGTAATTTTAGCATACAAATATTAAAATATTTAAGATGGACAATATTCAATCAATAATACTATATAAAATAAAATTCATCATACGCCATGTAGTTTTATCATACAAATAAAAAATATATTTGATGGACAATATTATATATTCAACGCTATGCAATATTCAACAATTTTAACGACAATATTCCAAAACTAATCATAGTAACGCGATGAAAGTTTATAAATCGATAGAAAAACTAACATTTTTTTTCAGTTACGCTAAAAATTCAAAACAAGTTTTAAATTAAAAAAGATATATATATTTTCCAAATCTATTTGTAAGTTTTTTACCAACCCTACTAAGTACACTTTTTGAAAAAAAATTTAAAAGGTGCTCCATTTTTTATTCACATCATATAAAACAGCGAATACTGTAAGTTTGACATTCATACGATATACTTTTTTTTGTACCTGGACAGTTAGCTCTGAAAGCCTCGTATGTATAAGGTGGCGCAAAAATAACCTTCCGATGTTTTTTTTTTTATTATGTATTTATTATGTATAGCATTTTCTGATAGGAGGATTACTTTTGCGCCATCTTATATAAGAAAATATTTATTTATGACCTAGTGGATAAATTATTTAAAAAAAAAAATATGAATTGCGAATTATTTATATCGCTCTCTTATCCAAATTAATCACGCCTTAACCCTTTGAGGAACATGCATTTTCTATATAAAAATTATATCAAATGCTAAAAATTACGAAACTTTTGAGCCCTATTTCGAAAAAATTCGAAACAAAATGTACTAAAACCGGCAACTTCAATCGCTAGTAGAGAACTGAAGAGCCTTTCCAAAATGTTTTTCTTATTTTCCCCATATTTATTTCTTTAATATGTATCGATTGAATGGTATTCCTTCAGAAAGTTCGAAACAGTACCATATTTGCGACAACCTAATGGACAATTAAAAGTGCCAAAAAAAAAAGCTTGGGAAAGCCTACCTGCCTGTGCTCTCAAAGGCTTAAAATTTGATTTTATTTCAAAGCAAGCATAAAAGGCGTAAAATTAAACAATAAATGTCTAAAATAAAACACTAAAAAACATAAAATGTGTAAAATTAAACATTGTAATAATTTATAAGTAAATATTCGACATTTTTCTGGAATGTGTTTCAACACATAATAATTTTATATACATTTTTCATTTCGAAAATATTTTTAAAATGTGGAAATTGCTTGTTGTACACATTTTATGTGTAATTATAGACTTTGTGTGTAATTTTTACTTGCCAGTATAGTATAGAACATTTTTGGTCTTCTTTGATTAATAAGAAGACAAGAATGGAGCAAAACTGATAATCAATAGGTTTCTTATTGAAGCTCTACCTATTCTGAAGGTCTAGCTTTTGTAAAACTTCGGGTTGTGATGAGATCTTTAGCCAGATCGAAATACTAGTTGCAAACTCCACTCAAAAAAATAAGTTAGTAGAAAAGTTAGTAAAACTTCTTGTAAATCAGGTATACTATTTGTCAGCAAATTTTTTGCTAAAATTATGTTTTCAGATTATTCAGCACTTAGCTGTTTCGAACTAATACTTTCCTAATATTATACTAATGTTTTACTAAAAAAAAATTGTACTGAAAAGCATATTATTAGTGTGGACGACAACAATATTGTAAGATATACGCAGAATGAAGTAGATGTCACAGCATGTCAAGATGTAGTAGATCAGGTAAATGATACTAGAAAGTACAACTCTTATAAGACATATAATAAAATCAACCATGGAAGATTTTTGCATCTGTTTTTCATACATAAAACAAAATTGTGGATTAAAACAATTTAAATTTTGTGTTGTCACCGGCTTGTGAAAGTAATTGTCTATTAATTAAATAAATAGAAAACAAAATAAAATATTAAAATTTAATAAAGATTAAACGTGTATTTCTAAACTAAATGTTTATAGAGATTAATAATGTAGTGTGGTCAAATTGAAAACAAATATACAGAATGGTAGAAAGACTAAAGCGAAATACAAAGACACACATCTTAGGTAAATTTTTATGTTTCATTTTTCTTATTGCAAAAAATTGTTGTATACAGTATCGGTTGTATACAGTATCGTGTTCTGATGATGGAATCTAGAAAATTACCGAAATAGATCTATCAACACATTCCTTAAAGGGTTAATTAATAAATTTTAAAACAAAAAACTCTATAGATTTGTTAGGACAATATCCTAATAAAGAAATATAGAGTATGGCCTCGAACTTGAATAATTTTTATTTTCATTAAACATTTCCTGTAATTCGAAGCTCAAACATTGTCTGTTTTAAGAAATTTAAAATAAATTTCTAAAATGAGCTAAATCACTTGTAAATTAAACCTTCTATTTTAAGTTGAGGAAAATTACTATTTTTAGAGCAGAATATAGATTTTTTTTATAAAATTCACTTTTTTATAAACACACATTATGTGTAAATTTCAACATTTTTTTATTAAATACTTTTTATTAGCATTTTAAGAACAAACTCTTGCAAAATTTGTTCTTAAAATGCAAATAAAAAACATTTTTTTATTTTTAACTTTAGCACTGATTACTGACAATTTTAATATAATTAGAAAGAAGTGATTAAAATTCGACATTATTTGTTTAATATTTTCTATTTCAAGAAGGAATTTTTATATTTTTTAACTTTAGCACAGAATTTTAAAAAAGTTTTATTAAATTTAAAAAAAATTAATTTTGTTTTAAACAAAATTTCTGTAAAACTAAACATTTTCTGTTATGTATTTTAAAACAACGGAATATGTGAAAAAATCATCCATGGAAATACTATTTATTTGAGTACTTTTTCCCCTAAAATAAACAAAATGTGTTGAAAAATCAACACTTTCTGTTTTTATCTTGGTACAGAAAAAAATCTTCCATTTTTTATGGAAATTATAAATTTCTAAACCCAATTTTCTTAAATTTGTTTGACAGTATTAATAGTGCAAAACATTTAGACATTTATATAATATATCCCAGCAAAAACTGTTGTACCACAAAATGATTCTAATTGAACATTCTCATCGATGAATTTAACATTGGCTTGTCGTAGAAAGTAATGCTGCAAAAGAACTTCCTAGTAATATGTTATGCCTAAGTATTTACAAGGAAGTTGTTTAGTAAGAAAACTTCCAAATAATCATATTAGGAATGACAATCCAATGTTAAATTTATCGATGAAAATGCTAAATTAGAAGAGATAAAATTTTAGCTGGATATGATAAGTTAAGACATTAAACAAAAAATAAAAATAATAAAATATTTAAAAAAAAAAAAAACATGCGCGTTCACAGCGTTCATTGTGTTTTTAAGTTAAAAATTTTCTTTTTATGTTAGTAGACTAAAAAAAATATTAATAAATTATAAAAAAATACTTAAGTTTTAAAAGAATATTAGGACAGATCTGTGGTTGAAGTAGGAGTAATTGTTGTTGAAGTAGTAGTAGTATTAGGTGATGGTGACATAGATGATTGTGTTGGTAGTAGAGTCGGAGTAGTTGTAGTAGTAGTAGTAGTTGTTAATTCAATACTATCATTTTCAATTAAGACATCATCATTATTAACATTACTGTTATTTTGGCTGCGAAGGTAATTATAGCAGTAGTTAGTTTTGTTGGATTTTTTTTTTAAATTATTAATAATGAATGAAGAAAAATACACTTAGAAAAATATCTATACACGTTGTTGTTTTATACAGCAGCAAATGAAATGAAGTTTTTGAGTTTTCTGTTTTTGTTGAGATTTTTATTTAATTATATAAATAACTAACATCATATACAAAATGGAAAATTAGTACAAGTGATCGAAAAATATATGTGATTATTTGTTTGTCTTTAGCGTTCTAAAAAACTTTTCTTGCTCTGATTTTTTTTTTACAATTTACAAGAATATGGAGAATAAGAAATAAGAAAAATATATGAGATTTTTATCAGTGTACTTTCTGTTTGTTTACATTTCCTTGACAGGACTGCATGAATTGTAGGGTGGACTTCTAGTTGTTGTTGTTGCCGTTGTAGCAGTAGAAGAAGAAGTACTATCATAATCAAAATTAGTAGTAGCACAAGTACTAGTAGTAGAAGAATTAGTAGTATAAGACATAGTAGTAGTATTAGCAATGTTGTTATCATTATTAGTAGGTGTTGTTGAGGTTGTGGAATTATTGGATTTACTAAATTTTTCAATTAAGAAGGGACTAATTTGTATTTGTACTCTACTGGGCCTGCGTCCAGTTACCAAAAGGCTGGAAAAAGAATAAGAAACATATAGGGTACTCACACACACACATACACTCGTAACTCCAAAAAAGAAAACGAAATGAAAAAAAAATTAAATACGGAATAAAACAAACAAATTTTAAGGTTTCGTTTAAGAGTAGAAAAAAATGGTAGTAGTAGTACATATAAGTTGTAAAAAAATAGTAATAGTGGGTAGGGGAGTGTAAAAAATAGTACTTTAATTTGTTGGTGTAAGAAATAAATCGTAAATTCTTGTATGAAGTTGAATTTTGGAGCGAAAAAAAAAATATTATGGATTTTACCTAATTAATCTTTCGGGTGTTTAATTAAAAATGTATTTGGGTATCATAAATTCTTGTGTAATGTTGAATTTGGAAACCAAAAAAAATCTAGTATGTATTTTAACTAATTGATCTGCCTGCTGTTTAGTTAAAATTTTGGAATTTAGCTACTTTTGCTTTTAACAAAACGTATTTTTGTGCAATGTATTTGTTCACAAGTGTGTATAGATTTAATTGTAATTGTTAATTGATAATTGATATATGTATAAAATATTTTTATTGTGTATTTTGTAAATGTTCTTTTTTATTTGTTTGTTCAGTATTACAGATTCAGGCATATTTTATTAAAGCAGTTTAGTTTAATTTGTCAACTTGATGTTATTTTTAAAGGACTAACAATCAGGGCCAAGATTGACCCCACTTTGGGGTTTTTAATGATTTGTTTAAAAATAATTCACAAATTAAATATAAAATGGATCTTTCCAATGGGATAATAAAACTAATAACAAGTTATAAAACATAGTTTCGAACAAATTTTAAAACCCACGTTTTAACACCTCAAATAAAATATTGGGATATTAATATTCTATACCAATTGGTATATCTGTTGTCAAAATTTCATCGAAATCTAGATTAAAAGGGACTAATTTCTCATATCGATGGTCATAAGTTGACAAATCTCAATTATTTTTGTCATGAGATAAGAATACCGAATGACTTCAGTATGAAGAAAAAGTCGCTTGGCGAAATCATCTGATATTATGGGGGATAAATGTCGACTTACAACTTGGCCTATGATAGGACATAAGGGAACAATTAATGTATTTTCCAACGAGTTGAAAAGGCTTGTTAATGGATGAGCTAAAAAACATTGTCCCGAATATCTCGCGCATCTCCTAAATATCGCAATGACCCATGAGAGACTCTTATTGCGGAATCCTTTTTATCCCTTAACTGAGGGTGGTCTTTGTCACCAACGCGGGGACACATAACCACAATACTGTTTGGGACTTCTGACCAATTAATTTGTTATAGTTATCATTGAAAACGCTGTAAAACTGATGTCTATGTGAGAAGTACTATCAAGGTGGATTATTTTAGCAGAGCCCAACACGAATTCCGAAAGTAAGCTCAGTGGGGAGAATATCACAGTTGGCACAACTGAGGATGCTTTGAACAGCTACAAAAAAGCATTGACATTCTGCTTGTACGTGAAAGGATGTTTAACAACGTGAATATATCATTGATATATATTGGGAATACAGGTACTAGAGTTGGAAAAGTATTGAGTACTTGGGTACTTCAAAGTACATACTGAATTCTTTCAGATTTGTATTTTTCTATACATTTCAGTAATTTTTCCCTAAAAATATAATAAATATCCAATCCTCTTTTGTTGGTATGAAAAAGCAATCCTGTTTTTGTGTGGATATAAAAAGTATTGAGTAGTATCGAGCTTTCAAAAGTATCGTGAAATTATAGCTCTCACAGGTACTTATAAAGAGAGTATCTTATGGGTATGCAACATGTTGAAAAGCAGGGCAATAAATTCGAGGAACATGGCGGAAAATGCACTCCATAAGGAGGTTAAACTGCTCTTCTTAATGATTAATGAAACTATGCCATTACTGGAGGGTATTGACATGGGAATAAAGTTGGTTGTATACACTGAAAATATGTTACGCTGCTGATCAAGGGCAACTGAGGGGAACGATTAGGATCTCATGGAAACATTGCTTAAAGACTGTCTGAAAGTCAGTTTCAAAAAACCAAATTGTCTTATTTACAAAGAAGGCCACACTGTAAGAGTTTGATCGCAACAAATCAAATGAATCCTCTTCTTAGCTTTGTTACTTTACTTTGTTGGAGTATTAAAGGGCCCGCCAGTTCTAAGACCCAAGCGGCTCAGGCCGCTTATACTCTTACAAGACTGGGTCTCGATACGGACTGTATTCCATTAAAAGCGTTTGTTCTGCAGGCTTTCAGGTTAGAATACGACCGGGAAAGACTGCCAAAATCTCTGCTAGTTAGAGAGATGAGATTTCAGATTTTCCGGACGATGCAAGTTAGAGTTGGATGGAGACTTTATTTAGGAGAACTAAAATGCGACGTCAGAGCGAATATAGGGGTTTTCAGAAAATAAATAGTTTATATGGATTTATTATCCATTAGCATCCTCTTGCACAGTATTGCCACTTGAAGAGCCCCTGGAATCCGATATGATAAAAATTAAGTGTATGATTTACTGTATTGAATTTAATTTAAGAAAAAATATGATGTTTAACTATATAGTTAACTGTTTGAAAAGGCAAGTTTGATGTTTAACTTCTTTTTTCTAATCGGACTAACAAATATTTTTCCATTAAAAGAATTTCTCCATATTGCTACCAAATAAAGACTAAATGCATTTTCTGGCCAAAATATTCGGTCGAACATTATTGTATACCATGGCCAAATCTATCAGCACGTGGTGGTTCTGGCTTGGGTCACGGGAATATGAATATACAAATAATGAAACCAGGCTATCTTAGCGGAGTAAGTCCATAATAAAGACGGATCTAGATGATTAGTGTTTGCTCCGCTGCTAAAGAGGTGGTTCACAACGTGAGGACCTATTTGCCATAAGGAGCATGTGTTGGATATGGTGGTCTAGATCCGATACGCAGTTCCTGATGGAGTGTCATAGGAGGGCCCACCAGTATCACCATCTAACAGAGTAAGAAACACCCACCACAGGAATGTCAGAAAGAACCTTCGCATCTTTAAGGGCGAAGTCCAACAATATGAGTGGTTTCCTATTATCTAAGCAGCCTATACGACAGGTCTCAACAATAATCACCAGGAACATCAAGTCATCCACTCCAATTGTTTTTCGTCATCTGAAATTGTCCGTAATAGATCCATATTTATATGGTAAGAAATAATAACGTCATTATCCGTGTACCGATGAATATCGTTAAGACATGCACTATACGATGATGCGTACAAAGCAACCCTCACATTTTGTTGAACTAACGTACTTTTGACAAGAAGTTCTAATTCCGTTTGATAGCGATTTGATTGGACCCTCCAATGGTATCCTAGTAGGAAATGCTAAGTGAGCATTGGGCAGTTTAACTTCAAGGTTTGGATCATTATTTTTATGTAGATGTTGTAGTAAAGGCTCCTGGTTATGGTCGGGCCTGTTCGGAAAGGCATCACTGCTTTTCATTGGACGAGCAACGTTTTCTTAAAAACATCAGCTCACAATACTGAACACGATGTTAGAAATGCATCACTTAAGCAGATAATGAGCAAACAAATGTCAAACAGGCATCACAGAAATGGCTGATGCATTAGCTTATTTGCATCAGCAAGGCAAACGAATCTGTTTGGTATGTTTGGAGGCAGAAAACCGAGATAAGGATGGACGGCCTTAATTATCTCAAACCTTGTGGCAGTTGCCTAAAAAAAAGGAGATCGAAAACGATTCTGAGTTTTGGCAAGCGGACAATCGGCATTTTTACCGGGCACTACGTGGAAGTAGAGATGGCAGCTAGCTGGGGTTAGTCAAGAAGAGACGAGGATGATGTAAGGACGTGGGACAAGGTGAGAATAAGGAGAGGCATCTACTATCTAATTCTCCAAAACATAAGTAATGTCGACTCAGGTTTGTGGAAGTCGATTCATCGAGGCTTCGATTGTCTGCGGGACTTACTTTTGCTCAGTTTTGGGAATATTTTTTTAGAAAATCTTGATGAAATTAATATGGCTGAGATCGTCTGACTTCTCAAAATAATAGACATATTTTCTTAAATAAATATGGCAGAGTTGCGTACTGAAATTGCAGTTGTTTCGCTTCTAAGGCTAATTTTTTAATTGTCCAAATTTATGGTTCAAATAACATCAACTTGCCAAATTTGGCATAGAGAGTTGCATAAGATTTTTTATAGAAAATGTCAAAAGAAAACTTTTAAAAGACATTAGACAAATGGACATATACAATTTTTTTAATTAATTCAAAAAGGACATACACAATAACATTAAGCTAAATTTAACAATTTTTCACCTTCATAATTTTAAATCTAAAAAATAACTTATAATTAAACCTTTGCCGAAAACTTAACTTAATTTAGGTTAATAATTAAAATCTTTTTGGCGTTTTGGATTAGTTTTAAACAAATTAAAATTAAAAGCTGTTAAAAACTACTAGGAACTATTTTTTAATTGTTATTAACTAATTTTAAGGAACTCAAATAATAATGACAAAAACTACAAATAAATGACCTTTAACCCAAATAAAAGGAGAAAAGGTGAATTTGTTTCTTTAATTGTGGAACCAAACCATGCAATATTTACAATTAGTAGATAAAATAAATTCAAAATTAAATTGCAAATCAAAAAAAATATTAAAATAAAAGAGAGATCAATAGAAAAAACACTCACCCGCTTAATTCTAGCATAGAACCACGACGGACATTACGGCGATGACTGGCTGTAACGGGGAATGGACCCGAATGACCATCACCTATGCCAGATCCAGTTGCAGTTGATCCCGCTGATATCGATTGGGAACGTTTATCTAGGCGAGGATTATGTATTATAGAAGGCACAATCATGCTGCTTAAGGCAGCCGCTAATGCTGGATCAGAACCACGAACCGAACCCGCACCATCTAAAAGATCAGCACCGCCACCAATACTCATGCCGCCTCTTGAACCAGAACTTTCACGCCGGAAAAGACCTATGACGGACTTGGGCTGTTTAGGTTTGTTTATACCACCTGATTTTTATGTTTTATTTTTGGGTTTTGAAATAGTTTTGGTGATTTTGATCGATTGAGGGTGGTGTTGATAATGAAGTTGGAGTGCCATTTTTTTTTTTTTTTTTGGTGTTAAGGTGATGGGTTTACGCAATTTGGTGCACATGATGTATACAACATGAATTGGTTTATTTTTCAAGGAAAATATTTAAGATTTTTCGAAATTTAAAAATTTTCAATTCAAATACATTCATATATTCATACGTTATTTCAATCAAAATGTTGTGTTTTAAAGTTGGGTTTGGGTTTCCAAAAACAGATTTTTGAGAAAGAGTAGAGTAGTAAGTAGTTTTAAAAATGTTAACCGAAAAATAAATATAAAAAAAAGAAAATAAATATTAAAAAAAATTCAAATATTTACTATAGAGCCATTCCAGAAGGCATATTGACGAAAATATGATTTTTTTCTACTTCACCTATTCGGATTTGCATGAAACTTGGTAGTCTCCTAAGTAGTATGACAAAACGATTTGTTTAATTTTTTAAAATTCGTTGTCGCTCAGTTCACGTTTTATCGCTGCTTAAAGTTGGTATTTTTTGGAAAATTTATAAAAATGAATACTGTGGAAATGGTCATAATTATTAAACGCGCGGTCCCATTTTAGAAATCAATATCTCATTTCAAAGCCTATTTTATGTTCTTTGAGATATGTGAAGCTTTGATTTATACGCTTTTGAAAAAACATAAAAAAAACTTTAAAATGTCCTTGTAACGCAAATATCTCAAAATTTAGCTCTTTTTTTAAATTTTTGTTTTCAGATTGACCATTTGTTTGCAGATTGGCCATATTGTTCCTCTAAAACACATAAAAAATTCAGAATTGAGTTTTAATATGTGCTTAAGAAAACCGATTTTTACGATATTACTACTATTTTATAAAATAAAAATATTATAGAATTTTTTCAGAAATCATGAACTCATGATATATCATGATTTATGAGTTCATAAATCACTGTATTTTAAAATTTATTTTATGGTTATTTCTTTTCAAAGTTTTGGAAATTTGTGTTGTTTTATATTGAATATAATCATAGTTATATCTGAAAAAATTGTTTCTCTAAAAAACATATTAAAACTTCATTCTGAATTTTGTATATGTTTTAGAAGACATATTGATTAATCTGGAAACAAAAATTTCAGAAGAAAAATATATGCATTGAGATATTTGCGAAACAAGGACATTTTTAAGTTTATTATGCTTTTTCAAAAGCGTATAAATCAAAATCAAAGCTTCACATATCTCAAAGAAGACAATTAATATATGTATATCATATCTCAAAGACGACAATTAATATTAACTTTTAAAATCGGACTACGAGTTCAATGTTTACGACCATTTAAACAATATATATTTTTATAAATTTTCAAAAAAAAAAATATACCAACTTTAAGCAGCGATAACACGACAACGAATTAGAAAAAAAATGTAACTGACACTAATAGAAAACATATGATTTTCTATTGTTGATTTACTTGAATAAACGTCACTACATTGCTAGGTCTGTAAAAAAACAGAGTAGTATTTGGAAGATTACAAAGCCAATTGTGATAATATTTTGCTATTGTTTTTGTTTTTTCTTTGATATTTTAAATTTTGAATCACGCTCCTAGACGAGGACAAGAAATTCTCATTGAGTTTGTGATTTAACATAACAAATATCTCTAGAAATTCTAATAACAAAGTCCCCTGAAGATTTCCTTGGGCAGGAATGAAGGGACAAGCCTACACCAGATTGTTTTCACAATTTGTTAAATAAGTTTTGGGACTTTAGCACATTTAATTACTATAAAAACAAATTTTTTTGTTGTTCTAATTAGGATATTACATATACCAAGATTCATGAAAATCCGAAGGGGACGATGCCTGTCAACGTTGCTTTTGGAATGATCCTATACGAAAACAACACAAATGGATGTGTAAGCAGTTTAATTTATATATTAAATGACGTTTTACTAGTTTTAACTGTGCATAAAATATAATAAACAAATTTTTACAATACCAATGTTTATATACAAAATTTTGTAGTCCAATATGATAATTTTTGATATGCTACTAATTAAATTTTTTTATAAAATAAAATTAACAAGAGATTTAGAAATCTTTATATAAAATAAATTGCATGCATTTTGTTAAGCATGTTATCAATTATATTGGTAATTGATAGATGATGCATTGGAATCTTATATACTAAAAATAAAAACTTTTTCTAAAATATATTTCAAATTAATACAAGAGCACAGTTTTGGTGTGTGTTTTTTTATTAATTTTTAGAATGGCCCTAAATAAAAATCTTACATTCCCAGTAAAATAGTAAAATCCAAATAACAGGTTGCAAAACAACTTATACTGTATTATAACCTGTTCTAATTTCTGTTCTGCAACTGGTTCTTTTTATAGAGCAATTCCATATGAAATTGCTAATTTTTCTCAGAAATTTACCTTTTTTCCCATGAAAATTAAATTTTCCCATGAAAATTAAATTTTCCGATTTTCCACAGAAGCTCCTAAATTTTCCGGCTAATTTTATTTTTTTTTTTGGATTCCTCATATTTTTTGCTTTAAGAATCAGCAATAAAAAATGGGCCCCGACTCCTTGTTTGGACAGGAGAAGAGCATTTAAGAGACCACCTTGTTCTCATTGTTTTTATATTTTTTATAATTGAATTATTTTTAATCATTTAACAAGAAAAATTAGGAAAATTTTATTTTTCAATTAAAACAACTTTCAATGAGGTCCCTTATGAAGAATTCTTCAATTTTGTCACATGTCATATGGAATTGCTCTATAGTGACTGGTTTAGTGGTGGTGTGCACCACTGTCATGTGACAAAATTGAAGAATTCTTCATAAGGAAAATTTTATTTTTCAATTAAAGCCTGATTCAATACCTTTCCAACGAGCTATCACTCGTTGCGATCGCTTTAGTAGTTTTTTTTAAAACAACTTTCAATGAGGTCCCTTATGAAGAATTCTTCAATTTTGTTACAGACAGTGGTGCACACCACAACTAAACCAGCCACTATAAAAAAAAAAAAAATATGTAGGTACATTATTTTTTGCTGGGCAATCGATTGAGACTATTTATTTTAAAATCGGAGAGGGGTCGTCCAAAAGGTGATCGCTTTCATATGGAATTGCTCTATATGGAGTTTGTCCTATTTGCAATAGGTTCTTTACCTCTAAACAAGAACAGGTTGCTTTAGAACCGGTTCTAGAACCAGTTATAGAACTGGTTCTTGGACAGTGACACTTTACATTTCGACTCCCAGGAACCTGTTCTAGAACCGGTTCCATGTAACCGGTGGTAAAAGAAGTTGTTCTAGAACATGTTCAGAGGTAATCTGTTCCGAAAAATGTTGCTGGGTTGCAGCCCTTTAACCCTTTCACTACCCTTGTACACTACAGTGTACACATTTTTTAATAAATATAAAAATTTTGATAATGCAATAAAACTTTATATTTTTGTTTAAATATGTTCATTAGGACATTGGTTATTGTAAAAATATCATTATATGGATAAACTGCTCATCAGGGAAATATCGTCGTGATTTTAAGAAATTTCGATTTTTTTTAATGAACCTTTATCTCCGAAAAAGGGCCGTTTGGTGTATCTCGTTAACTAAGAAATTTTGCATGAAGATTCATCTAATGACCAGAACAAAATCAAATTAAGCATTTTTGGCTATTTGAATGTTTAAGTGGTAAAAATGGGCTGAGAAGTTTCAAACATCGGACCCATTTCTTGGTGGGTAGGAGTTGGAGGAGATGTAGGCCCCCCTAAATACATTTTATTTATGTATATTTATGTATATTTGATTTATGTATATTTGTTTGGACTACATAGCGTATACTTGACATTGAATAATTTATAAAGCATACGTCACCGATTCCCCAGAACTAATAGCTGTAGTTTGTAAAGAAATCTAAAATTACTCACCTCGACATGCTTCCTCGGTTTGAATGCCGATATAAGATTTATATTATATTTGAAGTTCAATGTTTACGACCATTTAAACAATATATATTTTTATAAATTTTCAAAAAAAATATACCAACTTTAAGCAGCGATAACACGACAACGAATAAAAAAAAATGTAACCGACACTAATAGAAAACATATGATTTTCTATTATTGATTTACTTGAATAAACGTCACTACAGTGCTAGGTCTGCCAAAAAAACAGAGTAGTATTTGGAAGATGACAAAGCCAATTGTGATAATATTTTGTTGTTGTTTTTGTTTTTTGTTTTTTCTTTGATATTTTAAATTCTGAATCATGCTCCTAGACGAGGACAAGAAATTCTCATTGAGTTTGTGATTTAACATAACAAATATCTCTAGAAATTCTAATAACAAAGTCCCCTGAAGATTTCCTTGGGCAGGAATGAAGGGACAAGCCTACACCAGATTGTTTTCACAATTTGTTAAATAAGTTTTGGGACTTTAGCACATTTAATTACTATAAAAACAAATTTTTTTGTTGTTCTAATTAGGATATTACATATACCAAGATTCATGAAAATCCGAAGGGGACGATGACTGTCAACGTTGCTTTTGGAATGATCCTATACGAAAACAACACAAATGGATGTGTAAGCAGTTTAATTTATATATTAAATGACGTTTTACTAGTTTTAACTGTGCATAAAATATAATAAACAAATTTTTACAATACCAATGTCTCATATACAAAATTTTGTAGTCCAATATGATAATTTTTGATATGCTACTAATTACATTTTTTTATAAAATAAAATTAACAAGAGATTTAGAAATCTTTAAATAAAATAAATTGCATGCATTTTGTTAAGCCTGTTATCAATTATATTGGTAATTGATAGATGATGCATTGGAATTGAAAATACTAAAAATAAAAACTTTTTCTAAAATATATTTCAAATTAATACAAGAGCACAGTTTTGGTGTGTGTTTTTTTTTTATTAATTTTTAGAATGGGCCTAAATAAAAATCTTACATTCCCAGTAAAATAGTAAAATCCAAATAACAGGTTGCAGAACAACTTATACTGTATTATAACCTGTTCTAATTTCTGTTCTGCAACTGGTTCTTTTTATAGAGCAATTCCATATGAAAACGATCAAAATTGGCAAATTTTTGGACGACCGCTCTCCGATTTTAAAATAAATAGTCTCAATCGATTGCCCAGCAAAAAATAATGTACCTACATATTTTTTTTTTTTTTAGTGACTGGTTTAGTGGTGGTGTGCACCACTGTCATGTGACAAAATTGAAGAATAAGGGGACCTCATTGAAAGTTGTTTTAAAAAAAACTACTAAAGCGATCGCAACGAGTGATAGCTCGTTGGAAAGGTATTGAATCAGGCTTTAATTAAAAAATAAAATTTTCCTAATTTTTCTCAGAAATTTACCTTTTTTCCCATGAAAATTAAATTTTACCATGAAAATTAAATTTTCCGATTTTCCACAGAAGCTCCTAAATTTTCCGGCTAATTTTATTTTTTTTTGGATTCCTCATAATTTTTGCTTTAAGAATCAGCAATAAAAAAATGGGCCCGGCTCCTTGTTTGGACAGGAGAAGAGCATTTAAGAGACCACCTTGTTCTTATTGTTTTATATTTTTTATAATTGAATTATTTTTAATTATTTAACAAGAAAAATTAGGAAAATTTTATTTTTCAATTAAAGCTTGATCAATACCTTTCCAACGAGCTATCACTCGTTGCGATCGCTTTAGTAGTTTTTTTTTAAACAACTTTCAATGAGGTCCCTTATGAAGAATTCTTCAATTTTGTCACATGACAGTGGTGCACACCACCACTAAACCAGTCACTATAAAAAAAAAAAAATATGTAGGTACATAATTTTTTGCTGGGCAATCGATTGAGACTATTTATTTTAAAATCGGAGAGGGGTCGTCCAAAAGGTGATCGCTTTCATATAGAATTTGTCCTATTTGCAATAGGTTCTTTACCTCTAAACAAGAACAGGTTGCTTTAGAACCGGTTCTAGAACCAGTTATAGAACTGGTTCTTGGACAGTGACACTTTACATTTCGACTCCCAGGAACCTGTTCTAGAACCGGTTGCATGTAACCGGTGGTAAAAGAAGTTGTTCTAGAACATGTTCAGAGGTAATCTGTTCCGAAAAATGTTGCTGGGTTGTAGCCCTTTAACCCTTTCACTACCCTTGTACACTACAGTGTACACATTTTTTAATAAATATAAAAATTTTGATAATGCAATAAAACTTTATATTTTTGTTTAAATATGTTCATTAGGACATTGGTTATTGTAAAAATATCATTATATGGATAAACTGCTCATCAGGGAAATATCGTCGTGATGTTAAGAAATTTCGATTTTTTTAATGAACCTTTATCTCCGAAAAAGGGCCGTTTGGTGTATCTCGTTAACTAAGAAATTTTGCATGAAGATTCATCTAATGACCAGAACAAAATCAAATTAAGCATTTTTGGCTATTTGAATGTTTAAGTGGTAAAAATGGGCTGAGAAGTTTCAAAAATCCGATTTTCGGACCCATTTCTTGGTGGGTAGGAGGGGGAGGAGATGTAGGCCCCCCCTAAATAAATTTTTTCTAATTTAAGGACCTCTAACAAGAATCTGAAGTCAAAATATAAATATAGCCACAAACAGAAAGTCGGTAGTGTAAGGGTTAACGGTCAAACATTTTCGGCAGAAGCGATTTTGATTTTGTTATATATTAATAATAGTTATGCTACAAAACATTTAAATCCCCAGGTCCCTCCTAGTCCCCAACTTCGCTTAGAAAGTATAGCTTTTTGCGTCCCTTGAATAGAGAAAACTTTTTAACCAAAATTAAGGACTCTTAGGGGACAAGTGGGTCTTAGCGACAATTACATTTTGTTAATTTTACAAAATAGTTTTGACATTCTTTTTCGCATTTTTAGCATGGATGAGTGTACATTTCCTACCTGGACAGTTCTAAAATCCAAAATTCGTAGGGCAAGCATACTGCCCCGTGGACGTCAAAGGATTAATAAACTTTTGGCATGCGATAAGAAGCAAAAATAAAAAGCTTTGAAATACATTGACTTAATAAAGTTCACAGTGTTTCTAATATTAAAAATTTCAGAATCGATTTATATCAAGTTTTGATGTTTATCTATAAACTTTATTCTAAAAAGTTTGCACAGAATCTGAAAATATGTTTTGTTCTCCTTAACTTTTCTTCGCAATGAAGAAACGCTAGCAAATCAGGCAACGAGAACAGTATAACTCAGACAGTCATACCGCTATTAGATCTTTCAAAGCAGGGTTCTTGACAAAGAAAATATGTCATTATAGACGCACATATGAATTATATAGCATTCGAACTGGCGAAACAGGAAACTTAATACAAAACTGTAATTGTTTAGTTTGACTCTAAGATATAAAAACTTGCAACAAGAATTTACTTACATTATGATATCTCTGATGTCGAAATCAGCTTCACCGCTTTAACTGTGGCCATTGACCAGAAATGTGCATTAATCGTCTGGCACCACAATGAACATCAAAGTAAGCATTCGTTTCATCATGCTCAAGCAGCCATATAGTTATATAGAAAACTTATACAAGATTTACAAAGATAGGGTTTTGGGGAGCGCTATAAGGGATTTATCTTAGGCCTATCTGAAGTCTTGTCCTGAGTGATAGCCCGCGAAGAAAACTCAAGCAGACAAGTCAAAAAACAATTCAGATATGCAAAGAAGTACACTCAAAAAAAAAGTCAGTAAAGTCAGCTCAAAATTTTTCATATTCAACAAAATTTTTGTAGAATTTACTAATTTTTTTGTTGATATTTACAATTTTTCTGCGAGGATCCTCCCAGAAAAAATGTTGTTAACTTTACTGACTTTTTTTTAGTGTATTATGAATCTGCAGACTGTTAGCAATCGTCAAGTTTAACTGATTTTAAAAGGAAAACTTAAAGAGTAAATAGCGATTAATGATCAAGCTTTTATGATAAACCACCTAAGCTTTATATACTTTTACACAGAGAAAATAGAAAACTCAATATTTTTCTAACTGCATTGTTTGTTCGAAACTACCGATATTTTGCTTTTCAATTGACTCAGAAAATACACTTAATTCCAAAAACAAAATAATTTGTTTGTTATAACAAAACAATTTAATGGCAAGAAATACGGTTGTCACAATGAATATGTTTTCTGTGTGTGAAATTTATGGTTTTAATCGTAATAGGCGGAATGTTAGGAGTTTCATAGAGTACCATTTACTCTACTAAATTCTCCCGAACTGAAATGAGCGATAATTTAGACATCTGAAGGCATACATTTTTTGATGATGGAGAACAGGATATAGGAATATTTAGAGAAACTGCACCGGGAGAGTATAGCGTACGTATTAAGGACTTTCGATTTTGACAATGTCATTCAAGGGACGAATTAGAAAAAATCCACAAACTAAAACACTGTGCTATGTATTATAGAAATAACTAAATATTTAAGAACTAAGATCTCTGATATTATGCAGGATTTTAAACTACATTTTGTTTGCAAAGCTAGTTGAGATAAATTTAAAACACAAAAGAGATAAAATACTTTACCTAAAAATGTAGCACTTGGTGAATTGTAGGCTAAATATTCTTTATTTGAAGCCCAAGCAGGGAATTCATTTTGTTGTACCGCATCAGATAATTCATCACCCTGACGTTTCCAAGGCAATGTAGACTCAGTGGCTGTAGGAGTAGCAACACGTCTTTCATCACCAGAATCACGTGAAAGATTTCTATCCTCTTCGGGTATGGCATTCTCTGCTACTAAGAAAAATTAAATAGAAAACGTAGAAATGAAAGGGAATTAATAAATAAATATTTAAATTTTAAATCAAATAGAAATAGAAATAGAAATAGAACAACATAAAGCTAACATAAAAACACGATTTAAAACAAATTCTAAGATAATTAAACTAAAATTATAAAACTTAAAAAATATATTTGAATCATGCAAAAGTGTTTAATTTAACTAAATTTAACGTAAAAAAAAATATGCAACCATTGAGTAAATTACATTGTGCAGCGGTCGGACGGGCATTTTTGAATTAAAATTTAAATTGATTTCAATTATGAAATTACACAATTTCAGTAAATGACAAATGTAATAATCTCAATAATGAAACTAAAAATGAAGAAGGATTTAATTGGGTGCCAAAATTATTTACAAATAAAGTATAAAACTTTAAATTTAACTGTTTTCGTTTGACCAAATCATGCACAAAAATGCCATGCTTTTTCTTGTTCTTTTTTGTCTTTTATAATTAAAAAAGGCTGAAAATAACGTTAAAAAATATGCAGAGAAATTATTAAAAATTTAAATTTTTTTTATAAAATTATTTTTTTTTTTATATATTAAAATAATAATGACATTTTGTAATGAATCTAAATAAGGCTGGAGCTTCTAATGTGTTTAACAATTTTTTGTTTGATTGAAAGCATCCTACAAAACTACAACATTTTAGTTTTTTAAAAATATGACACAATATGAATGAAATGTTTTATTGTCTAAAACAATTGTTTAAGGACTCAACTACTAAATATTTAATTTAAGCAATGTTTTTTTTTAATATTTACATTAGATTTTGAATTTTTTAAATTACAAAATCTATAATAAATTTTATCTAATATAGCACAAAATTATGATGGTGTAACATTTCGAACCAGTTTATGGGCAATTAAGCAAATATAAAATGTTTAAAATGCGAAAAATCGTGACACTTACATTGTGTCTATGAAAAATACATATTTCATGAAAATGTATGAGGGTATTTGAAAATTATATACAATTTTGTTTAAAATAAAATGTATTTAAAGAGAAACTATTAACCCTCAAACAGGCCTAAGATGCAATGTGAAAGAAACAAAAAAGTTTTTGTAAATAATTTTTTTTGTTGCCTACTTTAGGCCAAAATATGTTAAGAGCAAATGCCATAATCCATGGGCGTTGTGGTGTAATGGTTAGAGCGTTGGACTGTTACACAGATGGTCCTGGGTTCGATTCCCAGTGACGACAACATCAATTTAGAAAAATAATATGTATGAGTTTTCTATCACTTATATGTATCGCTGCGCCCACCTTCGGTGTTCCCATATCACTTAACCCCACCGAAGTAAAATAATGAATCAGGGCTACGAAACAAAAAGCTTCAATAAATTCGCCTACTCTACATCAGGTGGCGAGCAACAACTGTTCTAAGACTTATCATCTCGCGCAATTACAGTGTTGCCATGTTTGAAGCTCTTCATCTTTCACCACCTTTCATCTCTCCACTATCCCCTTTCCAAAGAAAGCAACACATTAATTAATTGGAAGAATTTCCCGAGTGTTGCTTCTCTTTTAAAAAAAAAGAAAAGACCTTGTAAATTAACTTGAACAGAGTGAATAAGATACAATAAATAAATTAAAACAAACTAGTGCATTTGTTTACATTTTCAGAAATCACTATGGGTAAATTTATTGTAATTAGCAAATTAATCACAGTTTTATTAGTTTTTTGTTTTTATATACATCGAGATTATTTTTATGGTATTTTCAATTTATAACAAGCTTTCAACCTCCGTATATATACAAAAATAGAGCAAATCAAACATATTAGCTAGGTTGATACTAGTATTTCGATCTGGCTAAAGAACTTATCAGAACCCGAAGTTGTAGAAAAGCTAGAGCCTCCGTAATAGGCAGAGCTTTAACAAAAAACCTATTAATTGTCAAATTTGCTAAATTCTTGCCTTCCTCGCAATTGAACGCGTGGCTAGGGTCTTTTCCTAGTGGTAATAACAAAACAGAATTGAAATTTTTCAGAAATTTTTAAAAAGTTTTCACTAATAAAGTTTATAATTAACAAACTCTATGATTGGATTTTGGAAAAAATTATAGTTTTAACCATTATGATAATTGAAAATTTTTATTATTTCCTAATAAATTATTTTTAATTCCAGCAATTTTGATTCAATTTATTTTTTTTTTTTTTTTTTTGTAATGAAAAATTAATAAATTCGGTGGGGTTAGGTAATATCCCATGGGACATTTTGCGGAATTGGATTTCCAAAATATTAATATCAGATTTAAAAAAAAAGAGTTAAGCTTTTTGATAACACTGTGCAACAGTAACTTTCACGCATGCCCAAATCAATATATACGTGAAAATATATCATATGTAGTTAAACTGCGTTATCAGGTTTTCGCCATCACGTCAAAATTTATTTTAAAAAGTCATTAAAGTTTAAATTTTTCAAAAAAAATATTAAAATATTTATACTCATGATATGACTTAAATATTGGTACCAAATGAAAGGTGAGATCTCTGCTTTAAAAAAAATATTGATTATAATTTTGAAAAATTTAAAAAATGTCCATAACAAATTTAATATTTCGTAATGAATTTGTCTAAAACGAAATGTTTCTTAAATCTTAATATTCAAAAAATATACCTTAATTTCATCTATTTAACTTTTTTTCTTGCTTAGTTTTATCAAAATTTTAAAGTTTTCTTATACTAAAAACAAAAACCGAATATTACCATAGAACTCGAAACTCTCTAACACTACAAAAGATACATTTTTGATGTACTTAGTATGCACTTAATTATTTACCTCTAACACTAATTTTGATAACATATTAACTTTTTTTCGAAGTTAAAAAATGTATTACTATTTTACTACTAATATCTGCTATATTCAAAATAAAAAACTGTTCAAAATTAAATGAGAAAGCATTATAGATGTGATATACCTAATTTTGTGGTAAAAAATTATTATAGATGTGAAAACAAGTTTAGTGTTGATACATCGTGTTTGAGGTGAAAAACAATTACTGTGGTGAAAAAAAAAATTCTGTGGTCAAAAACAATATTACTCACCTCTAGCGTCTGTTTACAATATATTTGGATCACCAGACGCTTAGAGATGAATTAGAACTGATATACATTAATTCGCACTCAACATTTAGAGGTACGTTCACCTTTTTACTCTTAACTTTATAACCGCTAAACCGATTATGCAAATTTTGAATACCAAAATGCGTTGAAAAATGCATATTAATCTAGGTAGAACTGAACAACATTGTTTAAGTGTACCTGACTAATAAGAATCATCAAAGATATTGAAGGATTAAATTTTTAAAAAGGGCATCATAAAGAAGTAAAAGTATATTAATATTTTTTGGAAATATTAAACCTTTAAAGTCCTTTTAAAAGAAATTTTTACGTAATGGCGGAAAACTGAAAAGAAGTTTAACTATATGTGGTCTCTAGTTTGAAATTTGACGAAGGGTATTATGAGTCACCCTGTGTCAATACAGATTGAATTACGGAGCGACAAAATTTATCACTTTAGATGAGAAAACAACTTTTCAGTGCATATAACTTTATTAAAAATTAATCAACAAGAGGGATTATAGAACATTTTATGATATTACATATTATAATACAGGCTGACAGGTACGAAAACGCGTTTAAAATATTTACCGCTTGCATATCATTTCAGCACGAATTATAGAAGATCGGTTTAAGCTTAAGTATTTAGAAGTATTTTATTTTTTGGAGCGCATAATTTAGGTTATAAACCTAAAGTAAAGTCAGCAAAAATGTTGCTGATTTTTTGAGTGTAGGTTGGACCTTAAAATTATCAAAATGACATTTGTGAAACCGTATTTTCACCTGTGTTAGAAACAGAACATAATTTTTTAAAGCTGATGTAAATATTCTGGAAATTTTATCAAATATGTAAAAATTAGACGTTTCCAAAGGTGTTTCGCAGTCGAGGTGGTTGCACTTGTTCGAACAGGGTGATTTCAAATTAAAATGTTCCAAAATTTCATATCAAAATCTAAAAAAGGTAATTTGACCGTACCTTGTGACTTTTTGTTTCATCGGATATCGTCGAAAATAAACACATCGATATTCAACGTTCCTATTATATCTCATCATCTTTGTCCTTCTTTACTCCTCAATGGAGCATAGGGCTTCAACATGTTGATTTCTCCAACGTAATCTGTCTCTAGCTTCAACTGCGACATCGTCCCACGTGAAACCATATCGTTCAAGTTCGTTTTTCACTGATCGTCTCCATGTGTTGTTTGGACGGCCACGTTTTCTAGAACCTTGGGGATTCCATTTTAGTGCCATTCTTGTTATATTTGTGGCATCTTTTCTCAGAGTGTGGCCTATCCACCTCCATTTTCTTCTTTCAATTTGTTTGCCGATTTCTTCTTCGTTCGCTAGTTGCCAAAGATCTTGGTTGCGTATAGTGGCTGGCCAAAATATTTTGTCAATAATACGAAGACATTTATTTAAACACACTTGAAGTTTTCTGGTCGTGCCTATGGATACCAAAAAGGTTTCACAACCATAAAGTAAAATGGATTTGACACACGCTTTGAATATCCTCAGTTTGGTGTTCTTAGATATTTGTGTTGAGCGCCAGACCGTGTTTAGTCTACCGAATGCTGCTCTTGCTCGGTTGATTCGATTGGCTACGTCGTCTTTTGTTCCGCCTGATGTTGTTATTATGCTACCTAGGTAACAGAATTTGTTGACGTATTCGATGCGTTGGTTGTTCAATAAAATATGATGTGAGCTATTGTTATTTATTCTCATAGCCTTTGTTTTCGCGACGTTGATTTCTAGGCCAACTTTCTTTGCTAGTTCTTGGAGGTGGTCTAACTTTGATTGCATGTCACTGATCTTATGTGATAACAAACATATATCATCCGCAAAGTCAAGATCTTCGAGATGACAGCTAAATGTCCAAGTTATCCCTCTCTTGATGGAACACCCTTCTCTCATCATTTCGTCCAGTACTATAGTAAAGAGTAGTGGCGAAAGAGGGCAACCTTGTTTTACCCCAGCATTTGTTGTGAAAGTGTTGCTACAGGTGCCGTTGTGGAGGACTGATACTTCTGAACCATCATATAACGCTCTAATGATGTTGATAAGTTTGTCGGGAACACCTTTCTTTTTAAGACACGCCCATATTGCAGATCTGTTCATCATGTCAAGCTTTTTTGAAATCTACAAAAACCATATATAAAGGAGTTTGCCATTCAATACATTGTTCGACGATTATTCGAAGAGTGTTGGACCTATTATATATGTGCTGCTTTAACTTTTTTTAAATTCAGTGCAGTTCGCGTGGAATAGCTGTTCAAAGTAAGCTAGTTTTATTAAACTGATCTAAGTTTATAAGTTTTATCCGATTTTTAAAAAGCTTATTTATATGAAAGATTGGATCTTCTACTTTGTTAGATAATCATCTCTTTGGGGAAAGTGTGTAAAAATTCAAAAATCATTTTTTTTTTTCGCTCATACTTCAAAAACTACATCTTTGATTTTTCTTAAAGAATTTGTAGTGATAGATCATACACTGCGTTACATAACTATAATTTAAAATGATTTTTGATATTTTTTCTAATATTACAAACATTTTTTTAAAACTTATAACTTTTTTTAAGAGCGTGATAACTGATCTCTTATTGTGTAAAATTTAAGAGACTACTTAATTGATTTAAGAGAAAAATTATGTAATAATATTTTGTTAGTGTTTCAAATATATAATTACATATAACGGTAAACAAAGAAGAATAGCAATTTAAAAAAAAAGTAAAAAATTGCTTGATTCGAATTCGCTAAAAGGACATGCTCGGTGGATGGCGAAAGGCATATACTGTCCAAAAATGATTTTGTTCTGAAAATGAGAGTTTATAGGGAGTTTAGGCTGTTAAAGTTAATATTGTAAGAAGTATATTAACTGTATAATTTCAGTGCAAACATATGCAGTTAATCCGCTTTTTACTAAATTAACTTTGCACTCTAATCTCCCTATAAATGATTTTAATGGACTTCGCGATGTTACTATTTTCATCATAACACTTTAGGCAAAAGCTTGTTTTAGCACCACAAGAGCAACCAAAGCTTCAAATAATAATTTGAATTTTTTGATAGCGATTTCTGGTTATGACTCAATTGATAATATTATGTCGCAACGTTTGGTAAAGAGATTTTGTGAAAAAATCTCTGGTACGTTTGTGGTGAAGCTTTTGCTCTTGTAGTATTTGATTTGAAAATTGTTGCCATGGCTTTGTTTGCCAACAAACCCAAATTGGTTTTCTTCGGAGGCGTTTTACACGTAAAAACCAATTGTTTTGACTGCTGATTGGTCTTCGATGTGTTGTTAAGTAGCCATGGTACATCCACAGTTACAAAACTCCTTAAAAACTCTTTCAACTTGTAGTTTAATAAATACAATCAACCTTTTTATGGTCAATTGAGAGCAAACGTGGCACTCTCATCTTGCGGATAACTTTCTAAAACCCAACTGATCATTTAAAATCTTTTACGAATTTTCATAAAAATGTTTACGCTTATAACGAATACCTTAAAATTTCAAGATTTTAAAATGAAAAACTTTAGCTTTTTTTTAAGGCTCACGAAAAAAATTACAAAAAGGTTTTAAACGTAATTTAGAGGAAGAATTATTTCAAGATAAAAACAAAAATTTTAATATTAACAAAATTTAAGAAAAAATCCTGATATTTGAGTAATTTTTGAAATATGTGTTCCACGCTAATAGCGAACTTTGCTTATAAAGAATTTAATTGTCCGGTTCCTTTGAGTTTCTTATAACCATACTCCGCTGTATTTGATTGTGTAATGTTAAAAAAAAAAGTTCAACTTTTAAAGTGTAATTTTTAAAATATATTAGGTAAAACAACAAACTATTATTTTTTCAGAATTTTTAAAATATTTCATATATTAGGGATTTTTATTAAACAAGGAGGGCTGCCTTAAGGTATTGATGTTCTTTCAGTTTTTTTAATTAAAAAAGTAGAATTATTGTAATACACAAAGTCAATTTTACTGGTCAAAATACATATACAGTAAAACTCGCTTAAGATGACCTCGGTTAAGACGAACCCTCGGTTAATACGAACTAATTTAAAAGTCCCGACGTTTTGACAACAATTTTCATATAAAATACATCTTTTAATACGAACTCGGTTAATACGAACCCTCGGTTATTACGAACTGTTTTAAGCAGTCCTAAAAACTCGTTTTCATACAAATTACCATGTTTAGTACACTCTTTATCCGTTTAATGGGATAGACCTAATATGAATTTCACACCCGTGGATGACTTTCTAGATAAAGATGCTAATGTTTTGACGTCACATACTTTATCAGGTGAAGAAATATTGGAAATTGTTAATCCTGCCGATGTTGAAAATTTGTCAAGTGATATATTCGAACAAAATCGTATGCCGAAGAAGCTGACAATCATATTTTGGTAATAGATAAACTTATAACGAATGAAATCGTTAATTCAGTCATTCAGAAAAAAATAACAGATATTTTTTTTTTTAAATGAAGAATTTTAATTGAATTTTTAATTGTGAATGCATGAAATGCTAATTTTATTTTTTATTTTTTATTTATGTAAAAATCTTGTTTTTGTTTTAATAAATACATATTTTTTATCGTTAAAAAAACGCCTAATACGAACCTCGCTTAAGACGAACTAATTTGTTTGGTCCCTCGGAGATCGTCTTAACCGGGTTTTACTGTAGTGAAATTTCCACTGCTAATGCCCGTAATTTCAAGCAATAGATACCTACCGGTGCTTAGATACCTACCCGATTTTGTTCGTGTACACGGTAGGTATCTAAGCACCAGTAGGTATATATTGCTTGAAATTACGGCCATAAATCGTAATATTGAAGAAGTATATGAAAGTATGTATTGTACTACGGTACGTATGAGTGTTAATTAATATTGATTAGCACTCATACGTACCGTGGGGTTTCAAAAAAATTATGTTAATAAACTACTGATGCGATCGGAACAAATCAAATGGAAAATTGTAAAAAGAGGTGTTAACATTTTGTGATATCGTGATTGAGACAGCCCGTTTAGTACAGGGTGTACTTACAGTTTGTGAAAGTTGACTACCCAGTGAATACAAAATAGTTTTGGGAGTGTAACTTTTGTACATTTGGACCGATTTCTAAAATTTTTAGCCTGGAGTAATCTACGTTGTACTGTAAAGAAAAGAACTTTAAGAAGTCAATTTTTAGAAATACGTCGGTTTGAACAGCGGATTTTGGAAAAAACAATTTAATTTTCACCCCTGTTACGGCTTTTAAATCAGAGCGAAAGTGAAAATTTTAGAATTTTTCGGTGTTCTTGCTATTATAACAGAAAGTTTTTCCCTATTTTTTATTCGTTTTAATTCGTGTAAAAAAGTCTGGTCGAAAGTAAAACGAATGCCCTATTTTTCTAATAAATTGCAATTTTGTGTCAAAAATGGTGCTTAATATTAAAAATTTAGAACTTTTTTTTTACTTATTTCTGATTTTATTGTATTTTTGGTTGTAATGTTTATACTCTAAAAAACTGTTTTAAAACAACATAATTTTTTTTGTTTTGATATTCTAGAAAACACTCAAACAAATTGAAAACAATGTTAGAAGCATTTCTTAAAAGCATTTTATTTCAGCCGAAAAAAAAAACATTAGGAATCCTTAATAAGAAAATGTATTTTATATGTTAAAAGGTTAAATTAGACTAATTTAGCAATAATTATTGTAAAATTAGCTTTTTAAAAAAGATATTCCTTAAAAAGTACAAAATTTTACGAAATCAGAATTTATTTTATTTATGTTCGAAAAAGCAGCGTTGCCAATAAAAATAAATATGTATGAAAACAGTGATGCCATCGTAATTCAATCTACATTTACCAGACTTAATTGGTTCATAATTAAAAGCTGAACCAAGTAAATGAATAACTAAAATCTTTTTTTTAAGTTTAAAAGTAATGTAATTCTGTTTTACAAGATTTTAGTAACAATAAATATTAAGAAAAAATTGTTTGTTTGGGAAACATACATATGGCATCTCTCTTTTAGAACATATGATATCAAAACATGTGTTCAATCATATGTTAATAAAAGCGCGCTAAAAAAAATCGTGACTTTTATTACTGTTTACAAAAAGAAAATAACACTTACGCAGAGTCTGTGATGGACAAAGGATCCAAAGCATCTCTTAAACCACGTTTTCTTATATTTTCATTGTGGATTAATAAATAATGTTTTTGAAAAGAAAACCATATGTTTTTGGCACATCGATAATAATTTCGAAAAAAATTCGAGTTTTCGAAAGCTTTTAGGATTTGAGAACACCAAATTTCAATTTCGTGTGATTTCACAAATTCGTTCTAATTGCAAAACGTTCTAAAGTAGGGACATTTGTTTCCTTATTTTGTTTCAGCCACGAAAACTATAGCTTTAAAATAAGATATTACTAACGAATCGCGTAGTTTCCACGGTTAAAATATATGAACGTTTCGAATATATGAACGTTTATTTTATGTACGACTACTTTTGTGAAATTTTCAATTATTTCTAATATTTATCCTTATTAATATTATAAAAATGAATGTTGGTTTGTTTGTTTGTTTGTTTGTTTGTGTGAGCATCACGTCCAAACGCCTGAACCGATTTTATTCAAATTTGACACATAGATAGTGGGCGGTCTGGAAGGAACTATAGGCTATATGAAATTTTTATATGATGGGCGTGGCACTTTTACGCCCACTATTTCACTATTTTCGATATGGCTTTGGCGATGCAATTGATATTTGGTACCCAGAAAGAGATGTCACAGATAAGCACTTTAAGTTATATCAAATTTAGATATTGTGGGCGTGGCACTTTTACGCCCACATCTTCACTATCTTCTATATGGCTGAACCGATTTTATTAAAATTTGACACATAGATAGTGGGCAGTCTGGAAGGAACTATAGGCTGTATGAAATTTTTATATGATGGGCGTGGCACTTTTACGCCCACTTTTCACTATTTTCGATATGGCTTTACCGATGCAATTGATATTTGGTACCCAGAAAGAGATGTCACAGATAAGCACTTTAAGTTATATCAAATTTAGATATTGTGGGCGTGGCACTTTTACGCCCACATCTTCACTATCTTCTATATGGCTGAACCGATTTTATTCAAATTTGACACATAGATAGTGGGCGGTCTGGAGGGAACTATAGGCTATATGAAATTTTTATATGATGGGCGTAGCACTTTTACGCCCACTATTTCACTATTTTCGATATGGCTGAACAGATTTTATTGAAATTTGGTACACAGATATTGGGTTGACTCATAAGCACTATTTGCTATAATAGATTAAGACATGGTGGGCGTGGCAGTTTTATGCCCACTTTTTGTTATCTTTTATATGGCTTAAAGGATTTTATTAAATTTTGGTACACAGATAGTGGGAAAACTGAAAAGTTATCCATCATCCCAAAAACTAGGTCTAAGGCACGCTAACAACGTAGCGGGCAACGCCCGTTAGTTTTGAAATAAATACTCTCGGACTAGCTTTCCTAAACAAGCTAGCCTATACCAAGATTGCTTGAAATCGAAAAGGGTGGAGGAATCGATTGGTTGAATTTATATGCTTTCAGTCTATGGGAACACCGAAGAATACAAAATATTGTGTACAAAAACAATCTTGGCATTAAAAAAAAATTGAGTTACATTTTTTTTTAAAGTATCCCCTACCCCCACCAACCAGAACAGAATGAGACCACCAGGGAACAGAATGAGACCATTCGTTTTTGTTGTCCATTCATACATTCACTTCTTTTGCATTGCTTTTATTCAACAACAACAGCTTATGCTGTTGCTGTTTAGTCCATTTATTGTTTTTGTTGAATGCCTTTTTATAATGCCGTTACATGTCAAGCAATGAAATGAAATGATGATACATGAATAACATGAATAACATGAAATCAATCACAACATTCGCGTAGTATTCGTTGACCTTTAGCAATTATAATATTTTTTTTTTAGTTTTATTAAACATGAAATATGTGTAAATTTTTGTTTAATTTTATTAAACATGAAATATGTATAACATTTTTTAATTTTCTTAATACAGTAATATGTTTCACAAAAAAAATTGTTAACGTTTTATTCATTTAACATTGATCGTTGTGTATTCGTTGTTTTCGTGAGTGTTAAGTGAGGTTAACACTAGAAAAGCAACAGGGATGTTAAATGGGGTTTTCAATTTTGTACCAACCTCCAAAAAAAATTGTACTTTTTGGACCTTCATGGTACCATTTTTTTTTTTAATTTATTAAAACAACAAAAAATGTACATAAAAATGCACTTGTACACAAAAAAAACAAAACTTAACAATAACATAAGGTACAAAAAAGTCTTATGAATATATGAGATCAAAATCATGGAATTATTTGTTTAGTTAATAAACTATTTGGAACTTCTACATCGTAGCAGCACGAATTTGTCGATCTTAACCAATCCTTTGTCTGTATGAGACTTGATAATGCACATGTAGTTTGTTTTTTTTCTCTTAGTTTTTATTATATTTTGAAAAGAAAAAACTCTTGCCACATTTGCAGATGAGTGCGGAATGGATAAAATTCCAGCAACGACTCAAGAAATGTTTGGAAACATATTGAAATTCAGTTCATTTTGAAAATTAGCTACTACCGTTTAAATGTTTTAATTTTTTAACAACTTCATTTGCTTAACATCAGCGAAAGCTCTAAATTGATTATTTATTGTATCAAAATTTGCAATTTCATTCGGGAACATGTTTACTGCAATACTACTTGTTTTACCTGAAATAACATTTTCTAAAGTAAACTTATGGAACCCCATTAATAATTCGTTATTAAAGTTGACTTTGGTTGTCAAAACTTCCCATAATTTTTGTATAAGATTGTGTAGCATTTTCTTTCATTTCTTTAACAATAATTTAATTTAATTTTCACTTCTTCAGAATTTTAATAAATTCAAAATGAAAATGCAGTTGGCTGCAACAAGTGTCAATATATGTAAGAGCTCTATACAGCAGATAAATTTTGTGAAAAATCCTCAAATTTGCGATATTTAAAAAAAAAAATCGACAGTTTTATTCCACAAAATCCTCAAAATGATGATAAATCGTCAAATCGGATATGGTCGCATATATTTTACGCGCTCATTACATAAAATGAATAAATGCAATGAAAAAGGACACAATAACAATTTGTTTGCTATAATAAAAATTCAAAAAGGGTGAAAAATTAAAAATTGATAAATTGTACTAAATGAGTCGCGGTAGTACCACGGTACTTTAGAAGGTCAAAATGTAGCAAAAAAAGTACAATTGTACCAACTTTAACATCCGTGACAAGCAATGCAATGCATGGTTTTCGTTACACTCACTTTTCTCAATTCTGTCGATTGTTGCTTTATTGAAATGATGTGAGTTGATAACAATTTACTCATTTTTTGTGATTGCATTCAAAACCATGAAATAAGGCACTCAAACCGTTCTCTGAGAGCCACCGCTGTTCATTACAAAGTGTTTAAGAAAAATGTAGTTTTTAAAATATTTGCCAAAAAACCCGTTTTTTTTAATTTTTGTAAACTTTCTGGAAAAAGACTGTATAATTTTCTAATAAGTCTCTAAAACAAGAAGATCCAATCTTTTCATATGAGATAAAAATTTTAAAAATTGGATAAAAACTGAAAAAGTTAAACATTCGCTTTTTTTCGTTTTTGCTTAAAAGGTCGAACTTTGAGATGCGATAGAACTCGAACTACACCAAATTTCGAAAAACTTATTAGAAACGTTGAATACCAATTTGCACACTTTCAATGAAATTGAAACAATACATCCATTCCAAAAACGACTTTATTCGAATCGAAATTTTTTGGAATGTCGCTTAATAAAATGATTAATTAAAAAATATTATTGTAATTCAAGCAGACTTGGTTCAAAATGTTACACCATTTACACACGTTCTAACAATCTTTCGTAATACTTTTCTAAACAAGATTGTAAAAACGCTAATTTATAAATAAATTTTAAATAAAAATTATATTAAGAAAAGCAAAAACAAAAAAAAAAAAACAATAAAACAAGTGCAGTTGAATTAGACTCAGAAGAGATTTTAAACAAAACTTTACTCTATAAATTGCCATGATTTTATATAGTAATATGAAAAATTTAATGGATCTAATGGTGATCTAATAATGATTTTTTTTTTTTTTGTATGGCAAAGTAAAACACTGCACTAAAATGTATGTAAAGTGTAAAGTAAAATGAAAAAGACAAAATAATGTGTGTAATATTTTTTGTTGGGATGCAGCGGCATTTACCAATGCTTTGATAGGAACGATCCCTGCGCCAGGGTAATATTAATTCGGCCGCTGTTGGACCAATCGGAGGATCATCGGGTGAAAGTAATTTTTCCGGACTTTCACTAGGAGTATGGGCTGACGAAGACGGTGCAGCATAATGTTGAACTATACGGGCTTTAGAAGCATCAAAACCGGGCAGATTTTGTATATGAGCTATTAATGAATTATTATTGGCACGATCTGAATCCGCTGTGTGGTTTTTTTTTTTTTTTTGTTTGTTTGGTTGTGTACGAATTTGATTGTATACAGAATTCAAAATATATATTTTCAGACGATATTGTGTGTAGATTTATGCAAAGTTTTTTTTTACATTATTGTTTTTGTCAAACAGTTAGCAATACATATTTGATTTTTTTATTTTTTAAATAGAAGAATATAAATAAAATAAAAAGAAAATAGTTAAAGTTATAACATAAATTTAAAATAATATTTGTTAAAATAGCTTAATGTTTAAAAATATATTGTATTTAGAACCAGTTTTTTAAGTTTTTTATTAAAATAAATTCTTAAGATATATTATAGTTGTTTAATAGGAGGCAATTAAATAGTCCTATTTTGAGTCACCTGTTTTTAATACACGATGAACTACTACAAATTGACTAAATTAATCACCGCCGGTGTAAAACAGCTTTCGAAGAGTATAATTTCTGCAAATTTCAACAGACTTTAAAAAATATTTGCAGGAATTAAAAAAAGATTGGTTGGATTTGAAGATTATGATATTTCGAGAAACCCTGATACAATATTAAGTGACAAAATTTACTATTTATAGTAAAAAAAAAAGTCCTATGAAGAATATTATTTGTTTAAATATTGGCCGATTTCAATGATATTTACAGGATTACAGAAAATCGTTTGGAGTTTATTATTGTGTAGTTTAGAGTCACCCTGTTATAATATAAAGTGGGAGAAATGTAACAAACCTGTTTTAACACATAATTTATTTAAATGTCAACCGATTTAATTACAGTGGACGAAATAACTAAAAGTTTACCCATGTAATTGGTGATTTATTTCCTGCAGTTTCTGCTGTATGTTTAACAATTTTTAATTTTTTTTTCAGCAAAATACTTAAAGTTCATTGATGTTAAAATCTGGTTTTTGGCAAAAGATTTTAATATTTTTTGCTTTTTTCTCATTGGCGTAGTTTACAATTTCATTCAATCTAAGTACAATTTTAATACGCAGCGTGCTTTTCTAAAAAAAATATGCACTTTATTAAAAAAAAGTCGCAAATAGCGGTTTGAAGAGCAAAACCATTTGAGTAACATTGAACCATTTTAATTTATGTATAAATTATGCAAGCAACAATGAGCTTTGTTTGGTGAAATTTTTAACCAACTCTTTGGACTTTGATACTATAGTCTGGATAATAACTTTCTTGTGAAATTAAGGACCAGTTTAGAATGCGTGTACCAAATTTAACTTTGCAAAAAGTAATCTTTTTCAATTTTCCCAATTAGCAATGTCATTGTTGATTAAACTAAGACGTAACGTGCTATGATGGTTCTCCAATAGAAAAAATTTTTCCTCTAAAGCATTGTCATATGACTCAAGTAAAATCCAGCGCTTGCATTTGGAAGGTGGTTTGAAATGAACTTGTACTAAAATTAAGAGAAAATATAAATACCCAGACGAAACAATTCGAAAGGTATGGAAAGTGTCATACCAGAGCCCAAATTGTTTTCCATTATTTCTTCATAATTTGAAAGAAAATATAATCAAATCATAAAAACACTTTCAAGTCAATTTTTCTAAAATTTAGTTGTATTATTAAAAAACATAGATTTTCCACTTTTTTGAACAATTTGCATTTTTTTTTTAAAGACGCTGCATAACAAAATTGTACCTAAACTGAAGTTATTATAAGTAAAAAAAAAAAAAAAATATTTTGTAGAAAAACTGAGATTAACAACTTTATTTCGCTGGCAAACAATGAATAGTTTATAAAATTTTTTAAAAATTTTTATAACTCCAGCAAAAAATGCAGTAAATGGTTTGAAAGTGGTTTGGTATCTGCTGTTATAATTGCAAATATTTTGGGAAAAAATCACAATTTCATTAAATCGTGTAGTTAGGAGTCCCCTAATTTTAAAAAAATAAAACTGACTATTTTTTAGTAAAATTAAGAAATTTTAGAGATTCATGTGAAAATCGAGATATAAACGGCTTATATATGTCTTATCATATATCGCCTTATATATGATAAGACACGGGCATTCGGGTGTCAGTACAGCCAATTAATTAGTTAATTGGAAATATTTCCAAAAGGAAGAAATCGATTTTTTTTAACGTCAATCCCTGCCAAATTTCGGCTGAAAATTGCCCATTTTTAAAAAGTTGCCAAAATTTCCATTTCAAATTCCCAAAATTCGAAATTTTGATAAATTATATTTTCCGTTTATTCATTTAATATATTCAGAATTATTCAGATATGGAATTCTGTCTTCGTCAGATATAATTAACCCACTTTGGCCTGGAATCAAAATTGAATCACGAAATTGATAAAAGTGCAAAAAAACAGTTTTTTTTTTAAATAAATTTTAAACATATTTTTAAAAGCCTAATTTTTTCGGAAAAATATCACTTAAATTTGATCAGACTATAAATATTTTTACTTTTATTTAAAAGCTCATTACCAGTCAGTGTCCTGGGGACATAAAAAAACCCATGAAACGTTATTTGTATTATGACTATAAGAGTGTAAAGCTTTTAAATTGTGGGCGTTGTGGTGTAATGGTTAGCGCGTTGGACTGTTACACAGATGGTCCCGGGTTCGATTCCCGGTGACGACAACATCAATTTAGAAAAATAATATGTATGAGTTTTCTATCACTTATATGTATCGCTGCGCCCACCTTCGGTGTTCCCATAGCACTTAACCCCACCAAAGTAAAATAATTAATCAGGGCTATGAAACAAAAAGCTTCAATAAATTCGCCAACTCTACATCAGGTGGCGAGCAACAACTGTTCTAAGACTTATCTACTCGCGCAATTACAGTGTTGCCATGTTTGAAGCCCTTCATCTTTCACCACTTTTCATCTCTCCACTATCCCCTTTCCAAAGAAAGCAA
Source organism: Delia radicum (assembly GCA_021234595.1). Taxonomy (NCBI): domain Eukaryota; kingdom Metazoa; phylum Arthropoda; class Insecta; order Diptera; family Anthomyiidae; genus Delia; species Delia radicum. Next base: position 122,089,880 of record CM037854.1, read on the forward strand.
CACATTAATTAATAGGAAGAATTTCCTGAGTGTTGCTTCTCTTTAAAAAAAAAAAAAAAATTGATAAAAAAAAATTCCCCTTGATGCCAATAAATATTTTTTCAATTTGGTTAATGCTTCCACTTTTGAACAAAAAATACCCACTAGGAAAAGGCCCACAGAATGATAATATATAAAGTAGTACACATTTATTTGTTTGCTGGTGCCATTTTAGACCATACCTTAAAAGTAAGTTCGTTAGTTTAGTACTCTTTATCAAAACCCCAAATATAACAAAAATCTGAAAGAAATCATTCTGTAAATTTCATAGTGGGTCTTTTTTGGTGGATCAAATTACATGAAATAATTATTTTTATCAAGTGGATTTTTTTTTATCAATCTAAAAGCTTTGCAATATTGTAGTCATAGTATAAATGACGTTTTATTGGTATTTTTCTTTATCCTAGGCTACTGAGGTATTGTCTGACATTTTCAAGTTTATTAACAAAAATTTGTGGGAACCACGCCATCTTGTTTATAATTTTTTTCTATATCAAAATAAAACAAAATAAACAACATGTTGGAAGCAGTATTCCATTTATAAACTATGTAAATATAACTTTAAAGATAATCTACATTATTAAAACTCGGCCTAAGAATTAAAGATTTTTTAAATAAAAGTAAAAATAATTCTAGTCTAGACAAATAAAGGTATTATTTTTCCTAAAATTATGCAAAATTTGATTAAAACATAAAAATTTTGATTAACTTTTGACGAAATTTTATTTTTAATAGTAAGACTTTAATTATGATCTCAAAGCTGGCAATTCAAAATGAAATGCAATTTTAAAAAAGATCAGCAATACATACAAAATTCTCAAACCAAACATACAGTTACCATGCAACGTAAAATCTAATAGGAAACCAATCAACTAGATTATGTAGTGTTTAAATATTAGTATACATGTCGCTTCCCAATTCGTTCCCAGAAATGGTAACATTAGCAGTTGGACTGGCAACCCTGCCGAATAAAAAGCTTTAAGATTTAAAGCTGTTGGCTAAACTTTTAAGAAAAGATGAAAATAACGCATGCTGTTCGGGATCAAACTTTGAGTTTCTTAAGGGTAGTGGATTAGAATGAGGCTGAAGATGATTTAGTCGCTTAGGTCGAAAGTGCGGCTTTCCCTCTAGCGCTGAATCCCACAAGATTTTTTTCATCTTCTCTTACATTTATTAACAATTAGTGTTTTCTATTTGTAATAGTAACATTTTAATTATGATCTCAAGCCTGACAATTCAAAATGAAATGCAATTTTAATAATATATCCTGGAAAGGAGTCGCTCCACATACAAACACGAATTATAATTTTTAAATTATTTTTTTAAACTACAACTATTATATTATAAAAAAAAAACAATCGACATCTCCATTTAGGAGAATCTTTAAAATTAATATTTTAATAAAACGTTTTAGCATTTTTATCAAATTTGTGCGTCATTTTTGATTTCAGGCTAAAGTATGTTAATAATATACATGGAAGGCATAATTCCATATCTAAAATATTCTGAGTCTATCAAATTAATAAATGAAATAAAAAAAGTAAATTATTCAAAATTTTGAATTTTGGGAATTTGTAATAAAAAAATACTTTTTTCAAAAATGGGACCCTTTCGGCAGAAATTCGGCACTGGTTAACGTTTTAATTTAATTTCTCGCATCCTCAAGTTTTCAATCAGAACTTTTTATCTGCTAGACAGATTTTAAATTTTTTACAAAAAGCTGCTTGGGGGAAAAATAAATAGTAGAAAAATCTACTACAGCTACACTAATTAATAAAATTAGTAATCATTTTTAAATGTTTTACTTTTAACTTTAAAAAAATTAAAACCAAAAGTTTATTTATCAATATTTTAGCTTTAACTTTTGCTAAAACTTTAATTTTTGCTACTAACTACTAAAAATTAGTTCAAAATGACGTTGTAGAAAAAACCGCTAAAATTAGAATATTTTTTATTGCTAAATATTTATAAAAAAAAATAAATCTGTTGAATCTACAAAAATTTAGTTGTATTTTATCAAAACTTTTGTGAATGAAAGTAACAATAAATCTGATTTAAGATCTCTATTTTATAGACAAAATATAATCACAAATAAATCTACTCTTCTGAAATCAGCAGTCTACAATTTTTCAGTAAACTTATTGTTATTTGCAATTAAATTTAAGGTAAATAAAGCAAAACTTTTGTTGATATTACAGTTTCTGTTTGCTGTTTTATGTTTACAAATATTCCGCAAAAAATGTTTGTTAATTTTAACAGAGAAATTTGCTACTTTCAATTAACCAAAATTTAGTTCGTATATAACTCAAGTTTTGCAAATTTAACAGTTGCATTTTTGCTGTTCGTATCTAATACTTATATTTAACAACTATAATCTGCTAATTTCTGCAGTTTTTTTTGCAACGAAAATTTTAACTAGATTTTAGTGGTTTTTGCGGCTATATTTACAGCAAGCACCACTGATTCTGCGTAGCCGAATTAGGTTTACCTGCTATTAAAGTTCTTCACCATAGCATAGCGTAATTAATAGTTTAGAGTGTTTGTAAGTGTTATAAATATGAAAAATTTTATTTGACAAGTATGGCCAAGAATCGCACCAGCAACCCTCTATATAAAAAAAAAAATCCTTTAAAAACTGGCTCTTAATAGTAAAACTAGAATTTAATTATATTTTTATATTTAGCAAATTCATAAATAATTGTCAAATTTATGATTCTACATAGTAAAAAATACAACTCTGTGTTTCCAAAAATATGTAAACTATTAGATCTAAACACAGTAACTATATTTTTAACTTACAAAAACTTAAAAGCTAATTAAAAAAAAAAAACTATGGCATTTTTGTTCAAAATATTGTTTCAATTAAAAAAATTAAAATATGGTTGAAAAAAATAAAGGGGTCCAAATAAATAAATAAATATGAATTAAAAGAATTAAAAATCTCAAAATTTTTTAAAGATTTTTTCTAAGAGATAGAAAAACTTATTTTTAAAATACATTTTCACAGAAATCTTGAAATTTTAAAAAAAAATTATAGACTTCGTATTTTTTATGAAAATGTATTTCGAAATCAATACAATTTTTAATTAAATGAATTAAAAATGTGTTTAAAACAGAAACCATTAAACAAATTATCATAACAAATTAAAACAAAAAATGTCATAATACAACTAAAAATCAATTTGGAAATAGGTTTTTAAAGGATTTGTATAAAAAAAATAAATGTTTAATACTTACGTGATGATTTGGCTGTAAATGTTAGACCATCATCCCAGTCATCATTGGGGCCAACGACCGTTACTTCGGTGAGTTTATTTTGTGGATTTTCCTCGGCTGTTTCATTGAGAACATCATAAATGTAATTATCTTTATATTTTGTTTGGGTAATGCATTATTTTTTTTTTTTTTGGTATTAGTTAGAAATGAGTCGTGGTTATTGTGGAGGAAATGGTGCAAATTTTCGAAGTTGTTTTGGTTTTGATGATTTTATGTTTCAGATGTTGTTAAACAATGTAGATTGGTGGAGATGTTGTTAAAATTATTTATACGTTATGATTGAGATTTTTTTTATAAAATGTAAGTTTTAGAATTTTGTTAGTATTGCCACATCACCAAATTAGTTTTGCACGATTTTCGAAAAAAGACGGGGAAAAAAGAAAAATAAATTTTTTATGAATTTAAATGCATGACTTGGTTTTTGTAGATTTTTAATTTTACTTAATTTTATTAAGGGTTTTTTTTTTGCAGGGATTTATTTTTCTTTATATTATTCTATAATTTAGTTATTCAAAAGACGTGATTAGCAATTAAATAAATGTCTTATGATTTGTTTGTGTTAGACAAATATTTCGATGACTGTTATAGATTGTGGTAATATGTTTATGATATGAAATGAATTTTAATGTGTGTATTATACAAGGTTTAAAAAACGAAAAAATAAAATAGGTAAATAACGTAAAAATTTAAAAAACAGAAAATTTAAGTTATTTAGTACCGATTACTGAATGTCCCGTTAGTACCTAACTGGGACTTTAACTGACACATTTGTTGTTGTTTCCCATATAAATTTTAATTTAACTGTTTGTTAAATTTTAACAGTATATTCAGTAAGCGGGTCTTATATGGCAACTTTTAAATCCTAGCAAAAAAAGTCGAAATATATATTTTTTAATAAAATGTTTTAGTTTAGCAGACCATAGTATTTAATTTCTAGCTAACAATGAAGCTCTGTTAGGTGGTTCCTCGAGAGTTCAATGAAACTAGAATATAAGATAGAGGCGACAAAAAAGTAATAAAAAAATTGGTATGAAACATACTGGCCCAATCGCATACTAATGGGGTAAAAATGGGTTTCACAGCTGTTCAAAACATTTGACTATTTTGTGTATCATTTAAATACCTTTCATTTGATACCACATTTTTATATTGTTTCTTTAGAAGAAGAATGAAAAAAACGCAAATAGCGGAAAATTGGATTATTTTTTAAATTTTAAATTTTAACCCATAAACGTGAAATTGGTGTGGTACACGCTCTGATTTATTATGTCCCCTCTATCACATATCCAAATTTTATGGCAATGGGAGATAAACCATCAGCGGATCTTTCTTGTAAGAACAGTCTGTATATAGCGGAGCTTGATAAATAAATCGACTGGCTAACACAAAATATCCTTCATGTATAGTGCAACATTTCATAAATATGATGAAATTGATTTCGTTTTTTGTGAAATGTTTCATAAATATGATGAAACGTTACATTGGACGGAAATCTATGAAAAATTTCATAAATATGATGAAGTTTTTCCTTTTAGTGTAGGACTGATAGTAGATACTGTAATGAAGCCTTATCTGAGTACAGGGCGTACAGTTTACGTTAGGCTGAATGGGAATTCGCCATAAGCGAGGACACTTAAAGGTCATGTTACCCATTGCAATTAACCTTAGCCTCTTTTTAAGTCCTCCTGAAAAGCCACAACCTAAAATAATCGGAATTTCCTTAAGAGTTAACAAAACTGAACGAAGATACATCCTGTTGCCCCGATTCTTAAAAATATGTTTCTCTCCAGTTATCTGAGTTGCTGATTCTTTAGAACTGGGCATTCTAAAGGATCTCCTAATATTTGTTCCAAATGTCTTACAGTAATCTTTATTTCTTTATATTTATATCAACATTAGTGCGAGGGGTTTGGTTGTCTGATGAAATTTCAATGGACGTTAACGTACCACTTTGGTCCTTGAAACGGGATATAGAATCCACTATAAAGAGTCTATATCCCTAGTGCGGTTTAGAGAACCAAGACGTGCAGAAGCAATTGCAGACTTCTAATAGGGGTGTTTGCGGGTAACTTCTGGTCTGCGGTTCTTGTCAAAAGAAAACAACACTGGCGAGGAATGATTGTAGGTTTTGTGGTGTACCAGGAATAGGGAAATAGTGATGCATCATGTGACAATGTCCAACTCTCGCACGATGCAGCGCAAACTCCTAGCAAATCTCTGGAATGACAAGAGAGCGGAAAAATTGGCGCTTGCAAGTTTTGTGAGGTTTTGGAAAATCGGTAGACGGTGGAACATATAATGTGCCACTGTCCAACTTTTGCACACTCCAATGCAAACTGCTTGAGAGTCTATCTATTCCGAGATCTGCACAATCTCTGGAATCAGAATCTTTAAAGTTCGGGCATTTTCGAAGAAAGTGCGGTGCACTCTGGCTACCATCACTAACCAAGAGGAGAACTCGTGCTGTTTTGGGTTTGGCAACAGGGTTAGACCTTGAGCTTCTTGCACTATTAGAAATGTTCACAATTACACCGGAAGAGTTTCAGTAGAAGAACCAGACAACCGTTCGTAATAAATCTCCAACCACCGCATCAACCCAATGAATCCAAGCCAATATTATTGAGCGTGGATGGATTTCAACAAAGGTTTCACGCACTTGGATCAAAATGGGTTCCATATTCCGTTCCATTTGTATTTGCGGGGCGTTAGGAATTGCATATACTTCTGTCATGCCCATCTTTAAACCATCCTTGAGATTGGGATCCCGTTTCTCTGAGTAGCAAAGTTAGCGACATAGTCCTCCATAGTCGGTTTTCTAAACTTTAAAGTCCTAGAAAGCACTCGATCGGTAAAATGTTTTCCGTATAACGGTCGAGTAGTGAACACCTTCACGCAGTATGTAAATGTGTTTTCATAATCCTTCCCAGTCTCAGCGAATTCATCTTCCTTACAAGGCTTCACTCCGGTACAGGATTAACAATTCAGAAGGAGACGTTTCAAAAGTCATCCTGGTGAACACGGCCTTAAGGAAAGATTCACACTATTTAGGATGGAGTAGGAGGAGAGCATTATACAGTTTCCTACTTCTTCTACGCCGTTGTCCTTGAGCATCTTCTTAGCTTTTCGAGAGTGGAATAATCGATTGCAACAGATAGGTCAAAATAACCAAAGGAAAATGTATGTGTAAATAAGTGATATAAGTTTAACAGAAACAACAGATTCTTTGTAACAACCGAATTTGTTGTCAGTCAAATTACTCTGTTGCATCTATAAATTTGTTTGGTTGTGTCAAAAGTCGCAATCGAAAGCATTGGTTACTGAAACTAAACCATTCGTTTGGCAAAAAATTTTCGGTTCACTACCTGTTTTACGGTTTTTCAAAATCCCGTTACTGTTCCTGCTTGTGAAAAATAACGGATACTGTATTGTAATATTTGATAGTTTCCATTTTAAAGCGATATTTACTCGATTACGGTTATTAGCGGTTACGATATGCAACTTGGGTTAAGCCCGTGTAGGGAAAACGGTAACAGTTACGGTTTTAAAAACGGAATTAGATTTTATGAATGCTTCGCTTATTTAAGGTTAAGTTGCCATATAAAAATATATAAAAAAAAATATATAATAAAAATTCAATCAAAATTAAATACAAATTTAAAAACTACTAACATTTCTAACCAAGATAACAAATTTATATTGACAGGATTTCTAAAAATAAATTAAAATTTTAACAAAATCCTATTAACAAACAAAAACAATTCGCAACAAAAATTTCAAAATTATTATACTTTTGACTGCGATATTTTTTTTTTTTTTTTTGTCGGGGTAAATTCGTTTCGATTTGAAATTTAATTAATTTAGCCATTTACCTATTTCTAATCTACGATATTTGTTAAGTGAATTGTGAGAATGTTTTCTGATTAGTTTTTTGCGTAAATTTGTTTCATTCTTACTCGTACCATGCGAGAATTGTTTCGTTGTTCCATTTTGTTGGAAATCATGGAATGAGACATGATTTTGTTTAACACCTTCCTGATGCTTTAGAAAGAAATAAGAAGAGAGGAAATAACAATTATATATAAAGGATATAATAAAGGATATTTTGTAAAAATAATTTACCTTATTATTACCACGTTTACTACGTTTATGATGTTTACGATCATTAAACATACGACGGAAATTCATTTGCATTTTATAATTAACCTGAAATTAGAAGAAATAAAAAAAATTTTAATAAAAATTGTAGTCTATATGAACAAAAAATGGTCATAAATTGCCATTGCGACTTTTCTTATGACCATCGAGTAAAACTCATTTTTTTTGTTTTTGTTAATTATTGTGGTATCTACTTTTTGGTTAATACTTATGTTTTTATCAATTATTTTAGCCAGGGAAGTCTTTACTTGAATTGGTTTGAAACATTTAATAAAAAATTTACTCACCTGTGTGGATAAGTCTCTGTCATCTACAGCGTGACGGCTATAACTAAGACGACGGTGCTGTAAAAACGAAAACTCAATTTTACTAAAAACTGCTAAAATAAAAATTTTTTATTTTTTTCGGCAAATTAACATAAAAAAATATCGTTCAAAAGTAATTTTTATATATAGACACATATCAAACGGTAGAAATATTCAACTTTTTTTGTCATAATTATTATTTTTTAGCAAAATTTTGCATACATTTGTTTATTTTTACATTTAAACTGTTTATTTTAAAAGTGGCATAAGTCAATACATAACAATACAGTTTTTTAAAATTTAAATGGAATTTAAAACAAAAACTAGAGCAATATACTAAAGAAAGTCTTGTAAGAATATGTGTGCTAATTATACAGATCCTTAAATGGCTATTTTAAAGATTACAAGTAACTGACTTATGCCTTTTTTAACATAAACGGTTTTTTTTTTTGTATTATACATTAAGGCCGAGTAACTTTTCTATACATAACCAGAGTTTAACTATAACCATAGTTATTTGCTATAAATTTGACATTCATAGCTATGGTTAAGCCTTAAACTTTGATTAACTTGAAATAAGTTAACAGGCTTTAGTAATAAATGTAAGTGATTAAAATTTATTATATTCAAGGTGTAGTATTTAATGAATATGTTCAAAAATTTTACAACAAAAGCATGTGGTATAAATATTATAAAAAGTGCTTTAAACATCAAGTGTTGATTAATTTAAAAAAATAATTAGCTTAAAATAAAATAATAAAATATTTAAATTATAACAAAACTAAAATCATGCAAATTAAAGAAATCATAAAACTGCAAAGAATTGAAAGAATTTTAAAAATAAAATAGGACCGCATTGGATTTTATTAGTAACCAGTAAGAAAAGTATGGGCATAAACGACTAGTTAACAAGTTTTTCGTGTACAGTGTATGGAATTTTCGACAGGAACATGAAAGTGCACCCTTAATTATCCATTAAGTTAATACTACGGCGTAGACATCCTCTCAGATGGGTTTTTGACAAATTCCCACTAGGTATTACTACAGACATATCTTTCTGAACTTCCAACAAGAACGTCATAAAAAGTGGGTCTAAACAGGGAAAAGAAGTCCCTTTAATAAACAAACCTTTGGAGCTACGAACTTAAAATTTAACATCCACTAAGACGAGAATTTATAATTTTTTTACGGGGAGGGGCAAAAAGGAAAAAGTATTTTAGTTCAAGTCTTGGCCAAACCGCCTTTGGCTAGGAATATGAAATTTAAAATATGTGACCCTGGGTAAGATTATCTCCTTAACTGCCCAGCCCAAACTGTCGAAGCTAGGAACTTGAAATTCACGAATACGGGGAGGCTCAAAAAGGGGAAAATTCTTTACGCAAGACCATTTGGCTAGAAAAACATGCTATAGTGAAGATATAAAACTTTAGGGTTAGTTTCAAACACAAAAACATGCAAAGATGGATTCCCATCTGTCTTTAGGGATTTTTAACTCTGGGGACTTTAAGGAGTTTTAATGACCGGGGAAGGGTAATCTTAGTTTTCCAATTGGTGATATGGACAACATCCGTTAGTTGTTAATATGGATTTTTCATCTTTTAGAGTCGATATCGGTGTGTGAACAATTTTGGGATTTTCCGTTACCGGGGAAGGGATAGATAAATTTAAACATACGGTGAATGGGAGGTCTTTAAATGGCTGTAGGAGTATACGAAACTTGCATAAGGAGGTTTTCTTATAATTTAGGAAGAGGTTAATGGGGATGGGTTACATCCGTCAAGCAAATGGGATTTCTTACATCCGTCAATTAAGAAGGTGGTTTACTTCCATCATTGGAATGGATAACATCCTTCAAAAGAAGGAAATCCTATTTCCACCGCATGGGGAATTAGAACAAGGGCGGCGTATATTAGATGGAAGTTCCGAAAGGAATGTCTTCAGTAAATAACAATGGAAATTTAACAAAAACCCGGATGCCTACAACGGAGCAGGAACCTGTGGATAATAAAGGGGGTATTTGGAACCCCGTTTTAAATATACTGTGGTCAAAAATCCCAAAAGAAATAAATATTTTAAAATATTCAGGTTTCTAGCTAAAGCGGTTTAGTTCAGCCGTTAAGAGGAAGTCGTTTTCTTTTTTGAAACTCCATTTTTATTATGTTTCTGCCGAAAATAGCAAAAGTAACTTATTAGTGAATGAGCTTATACTCCAGAGAATAAAAAAATTTAAATTTGAAGTTTCCAACTAAAGCAGTTTACGCAGGCATTCAAGGAAATGGCTTTTGTCCCTTTCCATCCTCATTATTTACCACGTTTCCAACAAAAAGTCCATTCTATTAGCAAATAAGCTCATACTGCATGGAATGCATATTTTAAATATCAGTTTTCTAGCCAAAGGGGGTTGTGGCAGGCCGTCAAAGGGTAAGAATTTTTTTTTTTCTTTTTTGTTCTTACCCTTATTAATTTTCAAAATCCCGACTTTGAGGATGTGTACGCCTACATAAAATATTTAAACTTTGTAAAGTACATAATGTAAATATAATCGGATCACTTTTTGACTTAGTCCCCCATATGACCCATTCTTCTGATATTTACTTGAAGTGCACTTTTGGGACAATTTCACTAACAAAGGAGTATCCCGATTGGTTCTCTCTATTCCTAATAAAATTCGAATAACTGATAGAGGAGAAAAAATAGAGGATAGGATTTTCTTTTTAGCAGCCCAATCTCACTTTTAAGGGTTAAAAGGTGGTTTCCAAAATATAACTTTTATATATGAGAGAGAACTATCTTCATGATATCAATGAAATTTAGCATTATATCTATAAAGTGCCACTGGAATTCGCCCATTGAAACTTTTCATTAAATTAATACAGTTTTTCATAAAATTTTATGAAAAATTTAAGTTTATTTAGTTAAAATTCGATACGCCTAATAAAAAGGTTTTATTTAAAATAGTTTCATAAGAATTATAAAATTTTTCATTCATTGTGTGTAGAAAACTTTTAAATATTTATAATATAGTTGAGAAAAGCTCTTTGGAAAAAGTCGCAAGAAAGCCGAAAAGGTTACGAATATCGGAAAAATTTCAGACTCCTCCTCGATTAAATTCATTTGGCATTAATATACATCATTTAAGGCTTCATACAACTAAAATTATTTCATGTGACTTAAAAAAAAAAACAATTTTATGAACAACAAAAGTACTTGAAAATGTTGAACATGTTTTATATATCAGTTAAAAATTGTTAAACACTATATTGGGCCGCTAATTAGGGGAATCGATTTAGAAATTTTGTTTTCGGTAAGCGATTGAAACTACAGAGTTTCGAAAATAAACATTATTCATAGCTAATCTTTTTTTTTACGATAAAATAAAACATTTTAAAATAAACATTTTCATTTAAAATTGCATAAAATCATAGAATCCCCAGTAAAAGCGTTTACATATAATCATGCATTATTTTATAAAAAATATATGGTACTGCATGCTATTATATGTAAATATATATGTTTATGTAGGTTTATATATAAAAATGTTTCCTTTAATGTTTTTAATTCAACGCCACATATAATTACATCTTATTACATATCGACCAATAAATAATCGTATAACATATACAATTATGTATGCTTAATCTAATTATATATGAATACATGTATAATAAGATATAACACAAATCAAATACGATTATTTCAAAAAGTAATAAACGGTGCGGAGGGAGGGTGGCGCCGTTGGAATTATCGATTGTGCGGATTTATCAGTCACGATGTCGCAGTGGTCGAGTGAGCATCGCGCGTCCGCTGTGGAGACATTTTTTAAGAGTAATGATTCTTATGTAATTGCTCGTCGACAATTTTGTTCAAAGTTCGGTATTCGGCGAATACGTGATGGATCGCGTGGATCCCATGGATTTTTGTCAATTATTACGTTTTTTATTTAAGTTTGAAAATATAAATCTGCTACCAGACACCCTGTATTTTCGATTTTTTTTTTATTTTTTTTCAAAATCATAAAAAATGCGTAGAATTGCACACTTTCGGGAAACCTTAATGTGTAGTGAAACTTAAAAAAGTTTCATGCGGAAACCGCAAAGAAGTAAAAGGTTTCTTAATATTTTTTTATGGACTTAACGGATATGAAAGGATGATTTCATACATTTGTATGAAAATGAGTATATTTTCATACAATCATATACAAAAATGTAACATTTAATGCAATTTTACCAGACTAAATACATGATACATCTAAATATAATTAGATCCGAGCTAATTTTATTTAGATGTATCAGTTTACATACAATTATACAAGGTCAAAATATGGTTACAAACATGTCTGTTATATATATAATTATATCAATTTGTATCTGTTTAGATATAAACTGATACAATCTAATACAAAACTAATACAATCTAATATAATTCTGTCGGGCCATAATCCGGATAAAATTGTACTGGACATTTATCTAATTGCATCAGATTAGATCTAAAACCATACAAACATATACAATTATATGGGAACACATTTCGGATGGTATTTAATAAGATTACATATAACGTAGCATATAAATTGATATAACTACATAAAGCACCATAACTAATTTTTTTTTTATCGGGATCGCAGACCTTTTTATATACACTGGTAAAAAGACATTGTTAAGTGACAACCGAATTGGTTGCCAATCAAATGGTTCGCTTTTTAGATCAAAGATTTACTCAGAAAATTATTATAGAATTTTCAGAAGCCAATTGAGCCAAATCCTATAACATTTTCTACTAGTTCAAGTTTAACCAGCGATTTCTCAGCCGTTTTTATCGCATCGGAAAGATCGAGACCTTTAAACACTGTCGAAAAATATATTATTCTTTAATATGAAAGCAATTTTTAACAAATTTTTAATTTTTAATTTAGATATGGAAATACTTTGAATTTTAATTGAGTTGCAATGTCAAATAGATTGAAATCTTTACATTAAATCCCTATATTTAATTTTAGTTGATATAGCGCAGGGGATTTTGAAAAACGTTTAACTTTGTGAGTATTTTTCTCAATAATCATTCTAACGGGGTTGGCTCAATTGGCTTCTGAGAAGCTCATGTATTAATAGTTTGCAAATAATAAATACGTAATAACTTTAATACCGTTTGGAATTGTCACTTTACTTTTTAAGTAGGATGTAGGAAATAATTTGTTTTTGTTGTAATCGAAGGGTATAAAAATTATTAAAATATATTCTTTTAATACCGAAAAAATAACCGCTAAAAACCAAAACAATGTTTGCAGTAAAAAATTGTCTGTTATTTTTACACCAAAGTTAGTTATTTTTACTGCAGTTGTTAGTTGTTTTTCAACAGTAAAAGATAACTAAATTTTAAGTTATTTTAACGGCAGTTACCTTTGTAGGCATTTTAGCGGTATTTATCTTTGATAAACCTGTTATTTTATTAATTTGTTTGAGTGTATTGCAAGAGTTAGTTATTTTAACAGTATTTGTTCAACAGTTAAAAATAACTGAATTTAAAGTTATTTTAACGGCAGTTACCAGTGCAGGCCTTTTTGCGGTATTTATCTTTTATTTAACTGTTATTTAATTAATTTGCTTGAGTGCATTACAAGAGTTAGTTATTTTTACTGCATTTGTTAGATGTTTTTAAACAGTTAAAAATAAATGAATTTTAAGTTATTTTAACGGCAGTTACCATTGTAGGCTTTTTAGCGGTATTTATCTTTATTTTAACTGTTTGAGTGTATTACAAGATTTAGTGCAAATTAGAAAAAGTTTTAGTAAATAAAAGTCGAAGTGAAATATAACAAATAAATCATACCAAAATAAAAACTCAAATCAGAACTTAAAAGCAAACATATTTTCATTAAAAATTAACCAAAATTAGTATCAAAAATTTATTATTGCAGTTAAAAATTTGAAAAATATAAACTTTTTTGCTCATGATTAAAGTATAGGCGGGTGTGTCAAATAAAACCGTAGTCAATATTGAGTTTAAAAATTAAATTTTTAAACTATAAAAGACTAAATAAACAAGGTTTCGTTAAATAGATTTAAAATAACCCCCCGATATTTTAACCATTACTCAGAATAATAAAAAAATATATATATTTATATCAAATTATGCTAAACATCAAGAAACATGTTACAAACACAAATTTAATTATTAATTTTAAGAATAAATTAAAATAGAAACACAACAATTAAAACCGAAAAAATAAGAAAATTATAAAAAAAAAGACAACAAAATACAAATATTAACCAATTAATTTGAATTCGTACCATTTGTATAGAGGCCTGGATTATATAGATTTTGAAAGAAATTTTGAATTTTTTTGTTCAAAAATTTTTTTTTGTTTGTTTTGTTTTACAATATTGAAGTTAAATTTGTTTATTTAATGACGATGTTGAATTTCATATTAAAACGAATGAAGAGCGCACATATAAAAAAATTTTGACGTCAATCGATAGATGGTTTAAATAATTTTTGGTAACAAATCATATGAAGCCAAATTTTTAAATGGATGAAAAATGGTTGATAAAATATAAGAAACAAATTTCGGTTGTTTGTTATCAGGAGTAAAGAGAAAAAAATATATAGAAATTAGAAAAAAATTATTAAATAAAAATATATTATATAATTATTTAGGCAAAAGTAAGAAAAAAGAAAAATTTTAAATTTCTTCTTAAATAATATTTAAAAAACTTAAACTTAAAAGCTAAAAAAAAATAATGGTGTTGTTTCTAGAAAACGTAAAATATATGTTGAATACTTTTAAATTTGTGAATAGCGCTGGTAAATTAAAATATTGGTGATAGGAATACTTTTGATATATTTTAAATTTTAATAAAATTTCCTTTATGGTTTAATGAAACAAATTACACTGTGCAACAAATTTCGGGTCATGATAGACATCCCGGACCATTGCAACGGAAAATGAAAGTAGACCATTAGTAGACTAAAACCCCCAAAGGGGTTTGTAATCTTTGCTTTTGTTTTGTTTTTATAGGCTTTTGAAGTTTACTCTTTTTTAGCATATTTTTGGTATTTTTTTTACTATGGTTGAAAATAAAATGTTGAAATGGGTACAAATAAAATGCTATAACGACGAAAGCGAGGATGCTCATTTGCACACAGACTGTTTGGTAGCTTCCTTAGAAGTGTGGTGTTCAAAATGAGTTAAATCGGTCTAGCCCCTCAAAAGTTATGAGTAGAAATGTAAGGCAGCCTCAAAATGTTTCATACAAATTGGCGAATTTTACTAAATTACGTGACTTGTCCATTTTGTAACCAGACATATAGAGATGAATAGTGTTGAATATTCACCTCAAGTACTTTTTTCACCAAATTTTTTTTTCACCTCAAACTTTTTTCACCTCGAAATTTTTTTTCACCCTCGCTTTCGTCGTTATTGCATTTTATTTTTACCCATTTCAACATTTTATTTTTATCCATAGTAAAAAAAAGATCAAAAATATGCTAAAAAAAAGAGTCAACTTCAAGGGCCTATAAAAACAAAACAAGAGCAAAGATTTCAAAACCCTTTGGTGGTTTTAGTCTACTATTGGTCTACTTTCATTTTCCGTTGGAATGGTACGGGATGTTTTTTCTTGTTGCACAGTGTTATAATTGAAATGTAATCAAATCTGTTTTTTTTTTTTTTTTTTGAAATTCATTTAACTTTGCATAAAAACTGTTTACTATGCAAGTCATAATTTTATTGTGTAATGTAAGAGAAACTACACTTAGAGAAATTTTTTTCATATTTATGAATTTTATATTAATAATACATACCCTTCTGTAAGGCTTCAATTCTTCGGCTAATAAATGATGTATTTTAGCATCGGTTAAATCTTTTTTCGAAGGATTATAATCCAATTCATGCATATCCAAATTACGAGAGCAGGTATTATCCAAATTTGTAAGACTGGGACTATAGATGGGGGAGAAAGATTGTATAATTGTTAAAGAATTTTCATATATTTTCATAATTGTTACTACTAAGCTAATATTTTACAGCCAAGTCATTTTATAATTAGTTGCAATTTTTATTTAAATAATTATAGATTTTTAATTAAGAAACATTTTCACAATTTCCACTATAAATTAAAATTTTAAAAATATTACAAACAGATTTGGGAATTTAACAAAATTAAATTTAATTTTATAGTCTTATTTTATAACAGTTTGTATAAAGTTTCGATGGATATCCTTTCCAATGATGGGGAAATTTTTTTAACAACAAAAATTGTAAAATAACAACAATTAAATTTAAATAAGTTTAACTAAATTCAACTACTTTGTTAGCAAAAATTGAGAAAATGTTTCCAAAGTACTACTAAACATTTAATTCATTAAAAAAAATTGTTTTCAACATTTTTAAATTAAAATTACAAAATTTTGACATTTTTGATATTTTTTAACAATTTTTTTTTTTTTTGTGAATTTTGTGTTTAGTAGACTAACAGTTAAATATTTTTGTTAATTTTAAAAATTAAAATTATTAACTATCTACTTTCTAATTAAAAATAAGTAAACGAATTTCAGAAATTCAGTGAATTTTTTACTATTTGTTTTAACAAAATATTTGTGTTGTTTTTGTATTATTTATCATTAATAAATTTAAGAGTTAGTAAATTAAAACAGCATAATTACATTTCAGTAAAATTAATAATAATTATTAAAGATTAGAACAATTGAATAGAGCAAGAAAATGTAAATATCCGTTAAGACAATTAGAAATTTAGTAGTCATCTGTTTTTCACTTTTCGCAATTTTGGGTCAAGCAAAGACCTTGCGTGCCATGGTTCTCCAAAGGCAAAAATTCAAAATTGTCCTCCCTAAAGCATTATTATGTGAGCCAAGTAAAATTTGCCGAACATATCTGGCACTTTGAGATAAATCTGGACTAAAATAAAAAGAAAAATCATTTCAAACACGAAACTTTTCAGATTATAAGCGATTTTCGCCAAAAAGGTACAGTTGGAGTATGTTTTGTATGTAAAGTTGGGTATGTAAAGTGTCAATACCAGAGCACAAATTGTTTTACATTATTGGTTCATAATTTAAAAGCAAATATTTATTACTTATATGGATCAAGTCATAAAAACACTTTTAGCGATGAATGTTCCAATATTTAGTTTAACACCCTTTCACGACTTTTTTTAAAGAACTCTAGACAACCAAGTTGTTTTTAAAATTAATTGTAAAATACGCCTTTTTACATACAAAAAGTAAAACTATACTGAAAAAATAAGTTAGTAGAAAAGTTAGTAAAACATCTTGTAAATCAGGTATACTATTTTTCAGCAATTTTTTTTCTAAAATTATGTTTTAAACTAAATGTTTAGTTAAACTTATTCAGCACTTAACTGTTTTGAACTAATGTCTTACTAATATTTTACAAATGTTGTACTAACTTATTTTGCTAAAAAAATTGTGCTGATTAGCACATCAATAGTGTGAACGACAACCAGACTGAAAGATATACGCAGAATGAATTAGATGTCGCGGCATGTCACGATGTAGTAGTGACGGAAAATTATACTAAAAAGTAAAACTCTAGTAAGACATAATATAAAAAAATCAACCATGGAAGATTTTTGTATCAGTTTTTCATACATAAAACAAAATTGTAGATTAAAACAACTTAAATTTGGCGTCGTCACCGGCTTGTGAAAGTATTTGTCTATTAATTAAATGAAAGACAAAATAAAATATTTAAATTTAATAAAAATTATGTGTATTTGTAAATTAAATGTTTATATATATTAATAATCTTGTGTGGGCAAATTGCAAACAAATATGCAATAGGTAGACAGGATAAAGCGAAAGACAAAGACATACATCTTAGGTAGATTTTTCTGTATTCTTTTTCTTATTGCAAAAAAGAGTTGTATATGTTATATTTTGTTATTTTTTCGTTTCGTTTCTATAATTCTCTGCGGCATTTGCGTTCCTTTAAAAGATAGCATCATTTAGTGTATAATTGATGCAAGTAGTTCAAAGATAATTTCGTTTATGTTATATATAATTATTTCTATTGTGTTTAGATATTACATTAATTCATATCGTCAATTTGGAAGTATGAACATTTTTATTTTTTGTAACGTATTGTAAATTATTTTAAAAAGAATAACAAAAATATGTTTTTGCAAATAAATTCACTAAAGTATAATTTTTCTACAAATTTTTTGAGTTTTTTTCAGTCTACTAATATTCAGCAAGGGTTTTTTAATTTCTAATCTACTAAGTGTTAGCAAAACTTTTGCTGTATCTACTAATTTTGTTGCTAAAAATCAGCTCGCTGATTTTCAGCAAAAGATTTTGCTGACATGAGCAATTTTTTTGCAAGCACCCTTCTGACTAAAATGTTTGCTGACTTCACTAACTTTTTTATTTGAGTGTAGTATAAACATAGCTTGAGGACCTATGCTCCTTATAGGAACGACGGGAATATATATATAAACTTAGCTAATATGTTTGATTTGCTTTATTTTTTTAAATACACGGAGGTTGAAAGCTCGGTATAAATTAAAAATAACAGAAAAATAATCTCGATGTATATAAAAAAACAAAAAAAAAACTGATAAAACTGTAAAAAATATTGATTGAGCCAGAGTAAAAACTAAAAATTTTTTATATGTATAAGTTTGATATAAATTTTATTAAAAATAATCATTATGTTTTTTCGGCCTTTAATTGTGCAATGAAAGTGAAAATTATTCGAGTTCGATTCCATACTCTATTTCTTTATTAGGATATTGTCCTATCAAATAATCTATAGTTTTTTTTTTAAATTTATTAATTGACCACTTTCAGGAATGTGTTGATAGATCTATTTCGTGAATTTTCTAGGTTCTCATCATCAGAACACGTTTTGAAAGAAGTGACAATCCCATGCAAACATCAAACATTCATATAACCTAGTTATCCCAAATGAGAACTAATATATGAGCTCGAAGTTAACAACTATCACCATTAATCAAAAAAATAAATTGAAAACTTATTCGTTATGTTCAAGCTCTACCTTTGGTAGATAAACTCTATAGATTATTTGTTAACACAATATCCTAATAAAAAAATATAGAGTATGGCCTCGAACTTGAATAATTTTCATTTTAATTTTTTATATAAATAGAACATTTTTGGTCATCATGATGATTGTTAGAAAAATACCCTAACCACTTGTTTGATTACTAAGAAGACCAGAATGGATCAAAATTGATTATTAGTAGGTTTTTTCTTAAAGCTCTGCGCCTATTTTGGAGGCTCTAGCTTTTCTAAAACTTCGGGTTCTGATGAGATCTTTAACCAGATCGAAATACTAGTATCAACCTAGCTAATATGTTTGATTTGCTTTATTGTTGTAAATATACGGAAGTTGAAAGCTCGTTATAAATTGAAAATAACATACTAATAATCTCGATGTATATAAAAACAAAAACTAATAAAACTGTAAAAAATTAAAATATTTTGCGAAAAACTGAGTTTAACATTATTGAACATATATTTATTTCGCTGTCGCACAAAGAATACAAAACTGCAGAAAATGAATCGAAAGGGTTTCGATATCTACTGGTATTATTGTTACTTTTATAAGGGATTAAAAACTTTTCAATATTGCAAATATTTTGGATAAATTTTACATTTTGCCGGTGAGCTTATAATTATTTCGTTCACTGTATTCAACGACACTTAATATATGCCTACTAAGTAAATGGACAAAACTCAAATCTAAATTACTGCTAAGAAGGCATTTTTTTTTTTCAAAGTAGGTGTAAAATCCGCAGCTGGACTCGTTAAATTGAAAAAGTCGTTGGGTAATCAAATTGGGCCATCAAATCGTAACTTGGATAGAAAATGTTGCATTTCTAAGGAAACAATTTGCAAAAACTTACTCCAAATGAACGTGAAATACTACCAGAGGAAGACAGTACCCAAATGTAGTAAAATAAAAACAATTGGCAGAAATAAAATTTCAAATAATTTTGGATAATGATAATTAGTTTTCATTTGCTTGGAACAACGGAAGTATTAATTCTGGATTTTATTGTGGACAAAGCGGAGTTTGAACCAAAAGTGTGGGAAGCCATTCGGAAAAAGGTATATCACAACTTTATATACATGCTTCAAAAGCTATATCTGTAAACGCGGATGTTTACATTAATAAATGTTAAGTAAAACTGGAAAAATTTATCAAAGATAGACACTTTAAAGACGACATATTATTTTGGCTGGCATTATGCCAAAAGGACGTTAGAATGGCTTAATGCAAAAAACATACCTTTTGTACCCAAATACGCAAATCCCCCAAATGTTGCAAAGGCATGTCCAATTGAGGACTTTTGGAATCTTTTATGCCAAATAGGGTTGGGAAGCCAAACCAATTGAAGAGTTGAAGAAAAATTTAAAAGCAGTTTATAAAAAAATTTACATCAATGTCACCCAAAGCATGATTGGAGGTATCAAGCATAAAATACGCCAAATAGAAGATCGCGGTCCGTTATAAATAAAAATACTTTTCAAAAAAAAATAATTAATTTTTTAATTACCAGCGATTTAAAATTGACATAGGTTAACAGCAACAACTTTTTATGATGCATCAATCGAAAAATTTTACACAGGTGAATGAAACTGATCGCTTATAAGTGCTCGGTTTAGTAGTTTAAGAAATAGTTAAAAAACAAAAATGAGATTTAGTTATAAAATATTTTAACGCAAGATATTTCAGAGAATAAAAAGGTATCGAAAAAATTCAATGGGGCTTTTTAAGGGAAAACTAGGACTAAAAAATCCGACGTGAAGTTCGAGGAGTGAAATGTAACGACATAACATAACAGCTCACTTGGGCCCTGCACAGAAACGCGATCCCGTTGAGATACCTTAGAATGCATTGCCAACTAGCCGGCTACTTCAGAATCAGAACTAAACCAGTCTAACTCCCTAATGAAAACATTGTTCCTGCCTACATCTATGCCAGACAGGTCCGTAAGGTCACTCAAACCCGTATGACAAAGACAGCATCCCTCCGATTCGCGAACGCAGGGCACAGTGGCACAGAAAATGGAGCGAAGTTTCCTCGTCTTCCTCATCGTCACAGCTTTTGCAAAAGTCATTATAAGGAAGTTCCATCCTCCGAGCGTGTATACCAAAAGGGCCGTGGCCCGTAACCATTGCAAGCAGATTCCGGATATGGAAACGGGGTAGTCCAATAACCGGGGCGGTACGTTAGCGATCATAAGCGGCCCAGAACTGCCTCGTAAACGAGCAAGTCAGCTGTTTGTACACCTGGCGGCAGCAAGCCGGATTTGGTACTGCGCTAACTGCAGTTCGCTAGCCGCCAATAGTATCCACAGCGCGTGATCAACATCATTGACCCGAAGCAACGTCCCTCGCGTAGTCAGTTCATCGACAACAATGTTGCCGCTGTTGTCCCCGTGTCATGGCTCGCAGATGAGTGCCAAATTCGAATGCCTCGCTATCTCGCTCAGAGACACCCGGCGTTCATGGTCGACCCTAGATGTGGTAAAAACATGCATTGGGGACATTATGGTCGCTTTACTGTCGGTAAAAACAATGATATCATCCGAGGATAACAACTGACACCTTATCCAAGACACAGACCGTTGTATGGTCACCAATTTGGCCTAAAAACACTGCACTGATCCAACAGTCTGAAACAGTGCCGATAATCTATAGACTCACGTACAAAGAAACTACAAGTGAGCCCGTAGGTTGGTCGAGCCATCCGATCAATTTGATGTGTCCGCAGTAAATTGCAGTAATGACAAGTTTTAATGAATTTTTTAATGAAGTTTTCTTCACAATGTGAATTAAAGATTTCTTAAAATTTATGCAAGATCTATGTTGTTTTAATAAAACTTCTTTTAATGAAAATTTTTCATTATTCGTATGAAATTTTTAATAAATTAAATTAAAGTTTTCATAAAATTTTATGAAAAACTGCATTAATTTAATGAAAAGTTTCGATGGACGAATTCCAGTGACATTTTATAGATCTAATGCAAAAATTCATTGATAACATGCAGATAATTCTCTCAGTGCGCTGTCCTTAATTGTGTTTAATGACAATTATTTAAAATTAGTTTAATAGATTTTTAGAAAGGTGTCAAACTGTTAATATGGTAATTGAAATACAGTGTAGTGTACTTTGACATGTTACTGCTAAAAAAAAATAAAAATAGACAATTATATAAATTGACATGAACCAGAGAGAAAATAAATATGAAAGAAAAAATATTTAAAACAAGGACATACAAGTTAATAAAGAAGTTTTGTTTAGATGTAGTAGAAGTAGTAGAAAGTTTAACACATAAGGAGTGAGATCAGTGAAACTAGTGCACGAATAAATCACCATAACTTTTGATCTATTTAATCAATTTTAATAAATATAACGGTTTATTAAATGATATTTTATACAAATTGATATTTTATAAACAACATTAAAAAGTTATTTGTTTTTTTTATTCATATTTTTACTTTTTCAGAAATTCCAGCCATTATGGCTTTTATTGTTTCTTCAGTGACCTTCTTTTTTTTAAGAGAAGCAACACTCAGGAAATTCTTCCTATTTATTAATGTATAACTTTCTTTGCAAAGGGAATAGTGGAGAGATGAAAGATGGAAAAGATGAAGGGCTCCAAAAATGGCAACACTGTAATTGTGCGATTTAGTTTTTAACATCTTAGCATCTTTGACAACTTATTTTGTGTTCATTATAATTATTTTCATCATAGCCCAATATCTTTCTACTGGTCTCAGTTCTAGGCAGTAAAGGGGATTGGCCTCTCTTGTTACTAAACCACATTATTAGTTTACACCACTCTATCACTGATTTTCTATAATGACAATATGCAGCGTCAGACCTTAAGAAAGTAGATACCTCATCCTCCCGAATAATTGACTAATTCCATTTTTCAAACTCTCATTTGTACAAATCGATGTTTATAGTGCCTGTTGTTATGTAAAAAGTACTCCTTTGGACTCAAGTGAAAATTGTTTGCCAAACTAAAAATTTAGCTGAAAACTTAGTTTTTTGCCCAAATTTGTTCCTCAATATCTCCTTTTGCATACGATATATAAAAGTCCTGTCCTGTAAGCTCTGAAAAGTCACAAAGGACGTGGGTTTTGTCATCCATTATACAACAATCATATTTTGCTACAAAATTATAACACAGTTTTTTGGCTCGTTATTTGTCATCCTCATTCTTCCTGGAACTTCGGCACGGCACTTTTTGCACGTTATATGTCTTTACATCTGCTTTTCTGTTTGAGAGACTAGGATTATTCTTTAATAGGCCCATTATTTTCTTAGCATTATTTGGACCAGAAATACCCTTTATTTTGACCAGAAATACCCTTATTAACAATACGAGTGTAATTAGCAATCGTAAAACCTTTAATTTATTAGCAATTCCTGCATGAGTACAATATGGTTTTTCTTTGTAAATTTCAATTATTTTCTGTTACTTTTTGTGGATTATCAATTTTTTGACGAACTAACTATGTAATCGTTGTGATTGCTACTTTTTACATACAATTTAGGTATATTTTCAAAGCTCACTTGAAAAAAAAACTATTTCGCCTGAAGAATGTAAAAGAAATTATAAGTTAGAAAGCGTGCACTAGTTTGACTGATATCACTCCTTGCAAGGACATGCTGTGGTTTATTACATTATATTTAGTTTTTTAGTAGTACTTAAGTAGAGTACGAGTATTTCAAAAAAAAAAAAGAAATACATATTTATATTAGCATACATAATATAAATTTTTTTTATCATACAATCTAATAAAAAGAGAATAGAAATAATTAAAATATTACAAAAACAAAAAAAAAAAAGAATCTTTCAATATCAAAAGTGTTTACGAAACATAAAACATGCACTCTTGTTTATGCTGATAAATTTTGATTTAATATCAAATCAAATTCAAAATGAAATTGTCTAAAATTCGTTTACCATGTTGTATAAATAGTTGGTGGTGCCCACCTTCCACCAATACAATTATTGGTATAATTTCTAAATAAGGCACTCATTGATTCAGTGCCTGTAATTTGACCGATTGTTGAGGGATTACGACGCATAACTTCAATAGCATCACGCATTGTTAATTTGGAATAGGTTTCAATGATTTTTGGTTCAGCACCCTAGAGAAAGATAAAGAAAAAAAAAAAAAAAGAAAGAGAAATTTAGTTAAAATAATTGAAAATGCAGTAAGAAGAATCTAAAACTTTAACATAAAAAAAACTTTAACACAAAAAAGAAGCTTCAACACAACATATCTTCAACATAACACTTGTAACACTTAAAGCCCACCCTATATTTTAAATTTAAAAAAATTTTAAATTTTGCTTGATTTTAAATTTATTTCTTCTCCTTATCTAAAGTCCTTCTTCATCTTCACTTTCTTGATCATTACGTTGCTTTAGTTTGTAGGTGGAAAATTCTTGTGATTTTCGACTTTTTACTCGTTTTTCGGCTGCTGTTGCTGCTTCGCGTTCTCTCTTTTTGATCTTTTCGGTGTATTTTTGCATGGGTATATGATCCAATATGAATAAATCTCTTTCATGCTAAATAAAAAGGATTTATTTTTTTTAATTTGCAAATGAACTATAGAAGTAAAAGTGTTGCTGATACAATAAACTTTTGTGTTGAAAGTATTTGTATTCAAATGATTTATGACTAATTTTTATGGGATAAATTCTTAGATTTTTTTCTTAAACTCTAGAAATTGTAGAATTTAAATAATATATTTATGGCCTCCACAATTTTAAAAAGTATGAATCGAGAGAAGCCTCAACCGACACCAAAAGCAATGCACACCACGGATGTTAAAGTTGGTACAATTGTACTTTTTTTGGTACATTTTGACCTTCTAAAGTACCGTGGTACTACCGCGACTCATTTAGTACAATTTAACAATTTTTAATTTTTCACCTTTTTGAATTTTTATTATAGCAAACAAATTATTATTGTGTCCTTTTTCATTGCATTTATTCGTTTTATGTAATGAGCGTGTAAAATATATGCGACCATATCCGATTTGACGATTTATCATCATTTTGAGGATTTTGTGGAATAAAATTGTCGATTTTTTTTTTAAATATCGCAAATTTGACGATTTTTCACAAAATTTATCTGGCAGACTGGTATTGTGGTGTATAGAGCTCTTACATATATTGACACTTGTTGCAGCCAACTGCACTTTCATTTTGAATTTATTAAAATTCTGAAGAAGTGAAAATTAAATTAAATTATTGTTAAAGAAATGAAAGAAAATGCCACACAATCTTATATAAAATTTTGACAACCAAAGTCAACTCTAATAACGAATTATTAATGGGGTTCCATAAGTTTACTCTAGAAAATGTAATTTCAGGTAAAACAAGTAGTATTGTAGTAAAAATGTTCCCGTATGAAATTGCAAATTTTGATTCAATAAATAATCAATTTAGAGCTTTCGCTGATGTTGAGCAACTGAAGTCGTTAAAAAATTAAAAACATTTATAGTTTTTGGTCGGTAGTAGCTAATTTTCAAAATGAACTGAATTTCAATATGTTTCCAGACATTTCTAGAGTCGTTGCTGGAACTTTATCCATTCCGCACTCATCTGCAAATGTGGCAAGAGTTTTTTCTTTTCAAAATATAATAAAAACTAAGACAAGAAACAAACTACATGTGCATTATCAAGTCTCATACAGACAAAGGATTGGTTAAGATCGACAAATTCGTGCTGCTATGATGTAGGAGTTCCAAATAGTTTATTAACTTAACAAATAATTCCATGATTTTGATCTCATATATTCATAAGACTTTTTTGTACCTTATGTTATCGTTAAGTTTTGTTTTTTTGTGTACAAGTGAATTTTTATGTACATTTTTTGTTGTTTTAATAAATTAAAAAAAAATGGTACCAAGAAGGTCCAAAAAGTACAATTTTTTTTGGAGGTTGGTACAAAATTGAAAACCCCATTTAACATCCCTGATGCACACCAGAGAACAGAATGAGACCATACGTTTTTGTTGTCCATTCATACATTCATTGCTTTTGCATTGCTTTTATTCAACAACAGCAGCTTATGCTGTTGCTGTTTATTCCATTTATTGTTTTTGTTGAATACATGAAATATGTATAAATTTTATTAAACATGAAATATGTATAACATTTTTTAATTTTCTTAATACAGTAATATGTTTCACAAAAAAATTTGTTACCGTTTTATGCATTTAATTCATACCAATCGTTGTGTATTCGTTGTTTTCGTAAGTGTTAAGTGAGTTTAACACTAGACAAGCAATGCAATGCATGGTTTTCGTTACACTCACTTTTCTCAATTCTGTCGATTGTTGCTTTATTGAAATGATGTGAGTTGACAACAATTTACTCATTTTTTGTGATTGCATTCAAAAGCATGAAATAAGGCACTCAAACCGTTCCCTGATGTACGCCTTGGAAATAATAATGCAACGTTTTTTTCTTACAAAATATGTGGATTGGCCGACTTCTATGAAACGACTTCTATGAAAGCCATACTGTCGATCATTAAGAAGTGAGTTGGTCTCTAGATAGCATTAGCAGATACTCTACATGACCTGATCGCAGAGCAGATTGCCATTTTGCGGTAATTGTCAGGATTATTAGCTGCACCCTTTTTTAGGATTATCTGGACATTGGCAACCTTTCAACACAAGGGAAATATACCCGTCCGGTACGACGAACTAAAGAAGGTTGCCAATGAACGCGGTAACATCGAGGTGCATTGTTTCAGTACCAGTGCTTGTATGCCATCCGCTGCCGCTGACTTATTTACGTCAAGATTCGCAAGAACTCCTTTAACGGCTAGAGTTCGAAAGATTATCTTAAGCAAAGAATGTGATACTAGAGTTCGAAAGATTATCTTAAGCAAAGAATGTGATACTCTTTCGAGTTCGGACAGTGGTTAATTGCTTTCCGGCAGAAATGAGGATAATTCAGTACCATATAGAAAATTTGATAGAGAAACTAGCATTATCCAATACTTTTTAATGAGAGAAGCTGTAAGAATTTTAGCACTTAGGCGCTGTTGTTGTAGAAGCTTTTCACGTCTTCGTACTCTGACACACTCTGCTCTCGCCTTATTTGAGCCGGAATTACAGAAAGCCTAAATGGCTTCAGTATATGGGGATATTTCGAGGTCTACATAACTCAGTTTCATCATTCCAGTCTTGGAACTGGTCTGATATAGACCAGTAACTGATTGTATTTTATTTAAAAGGTAATCAGTAATCTTTGTCTTTTACGGAATATACATTTAAACTCCAAAGAAATATTTTGTTAACTTATTTTACCATTATTAAAAAACAAACTACACATAAATACCGTTTTTCTGTTCCAGTTATTATTTTCATTTAAAATTTTCTTTTTATAAAAATTCTTTATTTGAACCAAAAAGTAAATGATAGTAAAAATTAAAGAAAAACTGTTGTTTTTAACAACTTGGGAGTTCATTTTTGATAGTTAAAATAAAATGATACCGTTTATTTTTACAGATTTGTGATAATAAAAATAACAGAAATTTTTGATTTTTACGGCTTTTGAGGTAATTATTTAATAGTTAAAAATACATAAATGAATTATAATTTGATTTAAAAGAAAAGTGAATAGACCGGTTTTCAACTATATGGTTGATGTTTAAAAGTACATATTCTTTTGATTTAAACGACTAAATATTGTGAATGTTACAGCGGCATTTCGAAATGTCGATAATCCCATGGTAACTTGTAAGTTAAAAACCACACAAGCCACACAGAGTGGCTTGTGTGGTGACAAGACACATCTGGCATGCTCTGAATTCGAGGCGAACAAGGGCACTTCCAATATTTTCTAGAAGGAGATCTCGGATATGGTGACGGTCATAACGGGCCACTGTCTCATTAAGAGCAATACAACAAAGTTCGGGGATTACACATGACTTCTGTGGGAGCTACATAGATGAGGAGGGAAAGAGCATCAAGCACTTTTTTACTTGTGACCTGTCGGGCGTATAATGCTTTTTTTGTTATCATAGTAGTCTTTTGGATGCTGATATTTTGCACCTAAAACTTCTTTATATTTATGAAACATTTCATATAAAGGGTGTTTTTTATTCAGGTATAGAACTTTAAGTTGGCACTACTTTTTTAACTGGCGGACATTTTGTCAGCTGTCAAGTGATTTATGTTTAGTTTGGTTTGGCATTTTAACATGAATAGACTGACGCCTGAACAGCGCTTCCAAATTGTCCAAATTTATTTTGAAAATAATGGTTCTGTTCGAAATACGTATATCGCACTACGTCCATTTTACGGTCAACATAATCGTCCATCAGAGCAATTAACTCGATTAACTATGGAAAGCTTTCGCTCAACGTTTACTCTAAATGATAATATGCATCCACAGAGACGTCGTACAGTGCGTGCAGAAAGAGTTATTGCTGCTGTAGAGCGTTGCGTAGAGGAAGACCCCAATCAGTCTATTCGCCATCGTGCACAGGAATTGGATATGTGTCCATCCACTTTATGGAAGATTTTGCTGAAAGATCTTGGTTTGCGTGCTTACAAAATCCAACACGTGCAACAATTGAAGCCCAGCAAGGCTTAGACTCAGAGAATGGGCCTAAAACAAGATTCCCGTTGATCCCGATTTTCAGAGGCGAATTTTGTTTAGCGATGAAGCTCACTTTTGGTTAAAAGGATACGTCAATAAACAAAACTGCCGTATTTTGAGTGATGATAATCCTCAAGTGTGTATTGAGACACCGTTACATCCAGAAAAACTGACTGTTTGGTGTGCTTTATGGGCTGGTGGAATCATTGGTCCGTACTTCTTTAAAAACTATGCTGGTCAGAACGTTACAGTCAATGGTGACCGCTATAGAGCCAGGATTACTGACTTTTTCGTTTATCAATTGAACAACCATGATGTGCAGGAGCTGTGGTTTTAACAAGACGGCGCAACATGTCACACAGCTTGTGCCACAATTGATTTATTGAAGGAAACGTTTGATAACCGCAGTTTTACGTTTCGGATCTGTTTCGGAATTGGCCTCCAAGATCGTGCGATTTAACGCCGCTGGACTATTTTCTTGGAGATATGTGAAGTTGCTAGTCTTCGCCGATAAGCCCGAAACGACTGACCACTTGGAGGACAACATTCGCCGCGTTATTGCCAATATACGGCAACAAATTTTAGAAAAAGTCATCGAAAATTGGACCTCCTGATTAGACTACGTCCGAGCCAGCCGTAACAGAAGATTATCTTTCGAATAAAGTAAATTTCATGTCAATTTAAAAAATTCATCTTTGTTTTATTCCATTTCGAAGTTATATACCTCTATAAAAAATATCATTTATAAGAAGAAGCCTGTCTTTAATGACACAATTGCAACATATTTATAAAGTGTTACATTGGCCGAAAGTCAATGAAGTTTTTCGCCAGCCTTTTAAAGGTCCGTTAATTTCTTTATCTACATAAAACTATCTGCTAGACCCCACTATATCTTTTCATAAAAATTCACATTGTCAGCTCGCAAAGAGGGAAAAAGATAATTATTCCATTACACCGTTGCCTTGTATCTGAATGGCAGTTTTACTTGTAGGCTTCGCGGCTCTGGAATGCCAAACATCCTAATAGCAACGCAAGTAGCTCTAAGCAGTTTTTATTTAATGTTTATTAATTTTTGCTAAGCTTAAATGTAGACCGCACAACAAGCCTACTTCACTTCCGATTCCATTTTTCAACCTAACCTAAGCTTAACTGTAATTTATGTGTTCTTTGTAATCATTGTTTTACTATATGTTTGCCTTAATGTCATTTTTGGATATGCATTCCTGTACTTTAAATATACATAAGATTAAATCTTGTTGTACAGGATATGGAAAATAAATTAAAATAAAATAAATAATGTTAGAAAGTGTTTTGCAACCGTCAGATAATGACAATCGTAATTAATTTTTAATTAATTACTGTAGAATATTACTTTAGTTAGTCTCTTTGCAGGAAGAAGAAGAAGAAAACATTTTTATTGAAAAAATTTTTACGGACACAAGGGATACACCAGACTGCCGCAGTTTCGTCCCCCTCCTGGGACTCGTCAGTGGTTAATTTATGTGTCAATTGAACAAAGTATTTTATATTGGTAATTTGCTCTATATGAAAAACTTTTTTACTTTTTTGGTGTCGTACTGGTATTCGAACTCACTGCCTTAGCATCAAGCTATGCATCGTAAACAATACTTGTGTGTACGTAGTGTGACAAAACTCCACTTAGCCACAGTCATCGCTGTGTCGACCGTGGCTCAACTCATTAAGAGGTGAGATTACGATACATAGCTTGATGCTAAGGCAGTGAGTTCGAATACGACACCAAAAAAGTAAAAAAGTTTTTCATATAGAGCAAATTACCAATATAAAATACTTTGTTCAATTGACACATAATTTAACCACTGACGAGTCCCAGGAGATGGACGAAACGGCGGCAGTCTGGTGTATCCCTTGTGTCCGTAAAAATTTTTTCAATAAAAATGTTTTCTTCTTCTTCCTGTAAAGAGACTAACTAAAAAAATAAATAAATATAGTACAAAAAGTTCTAGGATTTTAGGCAAATTTTGTTTTCTATAATTATGAAATAAAATATTACATATTACTCACCTTAAGATCTCTAATCAACAGAGGACGTATAAAACGGTTGTCGAAACGTTTGAATTTATCGCGCACATTGTAATTACCAGTTTTACCAACAATATCCTCAATGCCAGCCATTAAATGATCCATAAACTAAAACGAAAAAATAATAAAAAGGCATCAATAAAATATAAAAAGGATTTTAATTCCACGACTACAACTTACTCTTTCATGAATACGTTCATTCATGGTGGGTTTACGTTTATTAGCACGTTTAACATTTAATATTTTAACCAAAGGTTTAATGGTGATACCTTGCAAGAACACGGTAAAGTATATCACAGCTATGGTTGTGGTAACAAACATATTCTTTGAAGGCACAACACTTTCATCAATTAACAGGACAAGGGCAAATGCAACGGCACCACGTAAACCACCATACGACATAACAAATTGATCGACACGTGATAATTTATGTAAACGAAAACGATTTGCCATGGCAGAAAGTATAATAACACCTAAGAGAAGACGGAAAATGGAGGGCGGGTGAAATGAGTGATAGAAGGACACAAAGATTTGAAATTTCATTTGAAAAATACGACTTACCTATAACTCTAAAAACAGAACAAAATATAATTGTCAACAGGACAAACCAAGTATTCCAAACGTGAACATTATTGACTGTTGCTACACCCAAAAACATGAAGATAATTGTTTCTGAGGAACTTGATAACATTTTCAAAGCATATTTAACAGTTGTATGGGATTTTTGTGAAATATTTTGTTCAACATAATTTTTCATTGTAATGCCACAGAACGTTATGCTAAAAATTAGAGGAAAAAAACAAAATTAAATTTATTTGATCGTTTATAAGAGACTTCCAAACTTACGCTAATATACCACTCATATGGAATATTTCAGCATTTAAGTATGCTAAATAGGCCATGACAAAGATAAATATCGGTTCTATAACACGTACATGATCTGTAAAACGTGTTACTAAACCTGTAAGGAAGCCCCAAATTATACCTGTGAGAGGGAGAGAGAGAAGGAGAATTTCAGCTAACATAAACATGGGTGTTTTTTAAGAATTACAATAACTTACCTATAACAGTACCACCAATTGCTACCACAAAGAACGAACCCACACCATTGACTATATCTTGCGCAATTATTTCCGATATGCCAATTGTATTATAAACTTCCATCATATGATACATGACAACCTAAAAGTAAATAATGGAAAGGAGAAACAATTTTAATATTTAGAAGAACTTCTCGAGTAGGTAGTAAATAATATTTCATACTTTATTAAAGTTCATGTTTTGTCAAATTTCATGTTTTGTAAAAATTGGTCTATTAAATTTTATGTTTCGCAAAATGTTTTGTCAAAAATCACATTTTGTCAAATTTTATGTTATGTCAAATATTATGTCGTGTCAAATTTTATAGCTAATCGTGGATCCATAAATTTTCTAAATTGTATGTTTGGTCATAGTTTTTTATGCATGCACACAGAGAAAAATTTAGCTATTTGCCAACTGAAATTCGGTTACAACTACTTAAATTCGGTTATTATGGTGTTCAGTCGGTTGGTAAAATTTAAAGTTAGTTTGCACAACAAGGTTCTGTTAATTCCACTGAATTTTAGTAGCAACAACCAAAATATTCAGAAATATAATGATAATATCTACTAACTGAATTTATAAGTTGTTATCATTTATAAGTTGTTATCATTAATACACACTTTTCAATTCGGTTGGCACTTTATTTCTCTGTGTGTGTCCACTCATCTGTCCAATTTCGTGTCAATTTAAAATTATAAGATAAGTTTGTCTTGTCTGTTTAAATATTAAAAATTTTCATTATGATGCAAAATCGGAAGGGATTTTATGATCAAAATCTACAATTCTTAAGTCATTTAGCTGTCAGTCAAAAAAAGAAATGTTTTTTTGTTTTTGTTAAATTTTATGTCAAGTAATGTCTAATAGTCAAAATTGTATTGCTTATTGCTTATATATTTATTTGTCAAATTTCTTGTGTAGTCAAGTTTTATGTATTTTTTAAAATTTCATGGTTTGTAAAATTTTATGTTTTGTTAAATTTCATGTTCTGTCAAATTTCAAGTTCTGTCAATTTTCATGTTATGTCATATTTAATATTTTTTTGTCAAATTTCGTGATTTTTTAAATGTATTGTTTTGTAAAATTTTATGTTTTGAAAAAAAATTTAAAATTTTTTTTTAGCTAATCGTGCGTCAATTAGTTGCCAAATGGTGAGTTTAATCGTAGCTTATTTTACATGCCAAATATTTAAACCAACAGAGCAGTGAAATTGTATATCCATTTAATATTATATAAGGAGTTGGTCTGGTTTATTTTAAAACTTAACAAGTATTTATAAAAGTATTTTACGATAAAAATCTATAAATCTTAAGTCATTTTGCTGTCAGTCGAAAAAAATATTTTTTGTTCAATTTTATGTCCAGTTGCGGGCAGTAGTCAAAATGTATTTCTAAACGCTTAATAAAAACTTCATGTTTTGTCAAAGTTCACGTTTTGTCAACTTTCAGGTTTTGTAAAATTTCATGGTTTCTCAAATTTTATGTTTATGTTTATTTTTGTTAGGATTTATATTTTGTTTAATATCATGTTTTGCCAAACTTCATGTTTTGTCAAATTTCATCTTTTGTCTAATTTCATGTTTTGTCTAATTTCATGTTTTGTCAATCGGTAATCAATTAGCTGTCAATTCAAATTTTAAATCGACTCAGCTGTCAAATGTTGTATAAATTTAAAATTATAATGGATGTTAGTCTGGCCTGTTTAAAAATTAAAAAGTTTTTATTGCTATGGAAAATCGTAAGGATCAAAATCTACAAATCTTGGGTCATTTGTTTGTCAGTGGAAAAATATTTTTTATTTAATTTTTTGTCCAGTGGTAAGCCATAGTCAGTTTTTTTTTTTTTTTTTTTTTTTTTGTAAATTTCATCTTTTGTCAAACTTAATTTTTTGTCAAACTTAATTTATTGTCAAATTTCATGTTTTTGTCAAATTTTATGATTAGTCGAATTCACGTTTTGTCTAATTTAATGTTTTGTCAAATTTCATGTTTTGTCAAGTTAAATTATTATTTTAAAGGTTTTTTTTTTTTAAATCATTAAATCTTTAATATATTCATTTTTCTTAGTACTACATGACTAAAAATAATTTAATGAAGAAAAAAACAACTTAATAAAAAATAAAAAAAATACTTATTTGAAAAAAAATATAGCTCAATTATGTTAATTTTTTAGTTATAACAATAAAGTATAAATAAAAACAATAAATGTTTTATTAAGTTACGGTTATTTAGTTAAAAGTTTAAACATATTCAAGTTGCTTTAAATATAATGTGATGTAAATATTTAAATTCTTTAACTTAAAACATTAGGAAATTATAAACAACAAAATACTACAAAATATACCAAAAAGTGTAACCAAAGTAAGCATTAACTAAAAAATGTTAATGGATTTTTAATATTGTATTTCTTTTTTGTCAAAAAAAAATATATATTAAGGGTATTCACAAGGTGTACTAAGTGTTGTATATGTTGTATTGTAAATATAGAGATGACGAAATTTTATTTACAATTTGACAAAGATTTTGAGTTTTTTTTTTGTTAAGGTTTTAACTGTGTTAGCACACTTGAACATAGTACGAGGGCGGATCAATAAGTCCGTGACTTTTTGAATGAAACACAGTTTTTTTTGGCAAAAAAAAAAAAAATATTTTTCAACATAATCTCCTTTTAGCTCAATACACTTAGTCCAACGTTTCTCCAAATTTTGTATCCCTTCCAAAAATAGGATTTTCGAAGTCCATAAAAATTGTTTGATCAATAATTTCATCGTTGGAGCTAAATCTCTTTCCGCAAAGCCATTTCTTTGGGTTTGGAAATAGGAAATAGTCACTGGGGGCTATGAATGGAATTTTGCCATTGAGACTGCACACGTGTGCACTAGGGTGATAACTTTTTGCATTTTTTGCAAATATCAAATCTCCCCAGACAAAATCGTGTAGGGCATGGACAAATATTAAGAACTGCGTTTTTAGTTTTTCGCTATCGTTAAAAAAGGTTCCGCACCAAACGCGTTAAAGTTTTGAATCAAACAAAGTTAAAAAAAAAAACTTTTTTTGATGCCTCAACGTCTGACTATCACATCTATTTAATTAAGGCATGCTGGTATCAATAGTAAAGTCCGTTTTCGAGTCAATGGAATAGTTTTCTTCCAAATTTGCTTACTTACATATGTATAAACCATATTTAAAAAAAATTGTTATTAAAAAAAATTTAAAATAAACATATTAAAGGCATTTTAGAAATCGCTGTCGGTGCGCAAGGTTTTTTTACCAACTTGAACTGAAATAGTTTTTTTTATCATTAATACAATATTTGCCATTAGAAAACCCCTGGGGAGAATGTTGTCCAAAAAAAGTGTGCACCCGTGCATTATCTTGATAAATGTAACTGACACTAATAGAAAACATATGATTTTCTATTGTGGATTTACTTGAATAAACGTCACTACATTGCTAGGTCTGTCAAAAAAACAGAGTAGTATTTGGAAGATGACAAAGCCAATTGCGACAATTTTTTGTTGTTGTTTTTGTTTTTTCTTTGATATTTTAAATTTTGAATCTCGCTCCTAGACGAGGACAAGAAATTCTCATTGAGTTTGTGATTTAACATAACAAATATCTCTAGAAATTCTAATAACAAAGTCCCCTGAAGATTTCCTTAGGCAGGAATGAAATCCGGATAGGTACACGCCTACATCAGATTGCTTTTCACAATTTGTTAAATAAGTTTTGGGACTATAGCACATTTAATTACTATAAATGCAATTAATGTTTATCCCGATGAAAATAAATTTAAAGAACTTTTTTCTTTTCCGTTTATTGTTTTTCCCTTTTGAATGTAATCGATGTGGATTATAAGCGTGCATTCCAAAAAACTGTTGCCATCACCTTATTGGCCGACGAACTCACCTTGGCCTTTTTCAGAGCCGGTTCACCCGGAGAAACCCATTGTTTAGACTGCTGCTTGGTCTCCGGGAGTGTTGTAATGGATCCATGTTTCATCCACAGTTACATAACGCTGCAAAAACTCATTCGAATTGCAGTTAAACAACTCCAAACAATCCTTTGAAGTTGTCACACGATTACGTTTATGGTCAATTGAGAGCAAACGCGGCACCCATCTTGCAGACAGCTTTCTTAAACCCAACTGATCATTTAAAATTAAAACCACACTGCCATATGAAATGCCTATTTCATCAACAATCTCTTCGATCGCCCAACACCATATCGTGAATTTTTTGGACATTTTTGGGTGTATTGTGCGTTCACAACGAAAGTCAGTAAACCACTTTTTTACCATTGAAATCGATTGTGCATAGTCCCCATAGTATTTATCAAGCTTTTCCTTGGTTTGATTGACGGTTTTTTTTTTTGCAAAAATAATGTTTAATGAGCACTCGAAATTCACTATTTTCCATTTTGAAAACAATCCACGAGGTTGTATGTTTGGAACAGCTGTTAAACGCAAAGTAAATGACAGATCTTGCTCATAATTTGATAGTAGTCTATTTACAGGTGACACTTGATGGGAGCAACGTTGCATTTCATATAACTACACATGGGTACATATGTTGTATCTTACTATCATCTATTGTTGTATATTTTAAAACAAAATTTCACCATCTCTATTTTCGATACGACTATACAACACATACAATATTTAGTACACCACTTGTGAACAACCATATTATATTTCTTTTTGTTTGTTGAAAATTTTAATGACATAAATATTAAAAGAAATAACAAAGATAAAAACAAAAAAAATAAACAACCTTGAACATTTTTGAAATACCAACATGTATTTGTACTTAACAACTGGGAAATTATTAAAAAGAATCAAACAATATGGAAAACATATTTTCAATAGGGAAGATGGTAATAAAAGCCACGGGTATATAAAGAATAATCGGTTAACCGCAAATCGATTAATCGATGAATTTTAACCAAACAATTGTTCGAGTAATTAAAATTGTCCAATTTCGAGTAACGAATAACTCGAACGATTTTGGTCGAATAATCGAGTTACTCGAGTAAATCAAAATATGTTTAATTTCAGTTCATATTTAAAAAAAAACGAAAAAAAAATAGACTGTTTATTTTTAAAAAATTGTTTTTTTAAATAAAAAATAAGGCGGACACCGTTGTAATTTATATATTGGGGCGATTTAGAATACGCTTCGTCTCTCTCTTTGTCCTTCTTTACTCCTCAATGGAGCATAGGGCTTCACCATGTTGATTTCTCCAACGTAATCTGTCTCTAGCTTCAACTGCAGCATCGTCCCACGTAAAACCATATCGTTCAAGTTCGTTTTTCACTGATCGTCTCCATGTGTTGTTTGGACGGCCACGTTTTCTAGAACCTTGGGGATTCCATTTTAGTGCGAGAAAAGATGCCACAAATATAACAAGAATACGCTTCGTATTTGGTGTATAAGTTACACAGAGCGTATTTGCAGGTACGGAAATAAAGAATTGATGTCGCATTTCAAGTATAATAACTTCGTTTGTTTTTAAATTCCAACATTATTTATTTGGAAAAATATTCTTATATTTATAAAATAGAATATTTTATTATAAACAATCAAAACAATTATTAATATTTTATATGTTTAAAAAACTTTGAAGTTTAAATACAAAACACAGTGTATAATAAACAGTCCAGGGTTGGCAAAACATTTATGACACTAATGTTATACAAATACAATGTTAACACTATATACGGCATTACGTCAATCCGGCTATAATATTTTTTTAATTAGGGGTATAACTTTTTTACATAGCACAAAAAGCAAAATTTAGTTTTTTTACCTATGAATAAATATCAAAATTTTTTAGAAGTTATTTCGAACAACTCCAAGAAATTTCAAAATATTTCTAACACTTTTAAAAAAAAAACAGGGATGTTAGGCAATACCACTCAAATACCGTTCCCGATTTAGAAACCCTTTCAACTGACTGTCGTTATCCCTTAAAATGTAAATTGACACTCAAAGTTTGCCGCTTGCCAGATCATTCCAATTTGTAAGGCAGTGTAATCTAATCAC
Organism: Delia radicum; assembly: GCA_021234595.1. Lineage (NCBI taxonomy): Eukaryota > Metazoa > Arthropoda > Insecta > Diptera > Anthomyiidae > Delia > Delia radicum. The sequence continues at coordinate 122,127,491 of CM037854.1, forward strand.
TTGCATTGCAATTGAAAAAATCGTCATTAAAATGAAAACATGTGGGTTTTTAATTTGTTATTGTTTGATTCATATTATTAAATGGTTGTTGTTTTATTTCTTATAAATGTAGATATGGAACAAGAAAGCGAAGGAAGTGATAATGAGGATGAAAAAAAGCTTTGTATGAAATCGACAATTTTTCTCCAAGGCCCTTATCGATTGATAAACCTCTTTTTGAGTTCTGGGAGTTCCGCAGAAAATTTGGAAAAAGTAATGTTCGTTAAATTAAATAAATAAATTACTACACACATTATAGCAAATAAAGTCAATAAAAAAAGAAGAAAATAAACAACATGAGTTTTATTTTAGGCGGAAAAATAAAACTCCTTAAATGAGTTTCAAAATAAAACTCCTCAAATGAGCTTTATTTTCTGACGGGAAAATAAAACTCCTCAAAAGAGTTTTATTTCAGACGGAAAAAATAAAACTCCTCAAAAGAGTTTTATTTAATGAAGGCGAAATAAAAATCTCTTCTTAAGAGTTTCATCCAATCTTTTATTTTTTCGTTGAAAAATAACTCTTAACTTTGGAGTTGAGATCGTTTCCTTAAGATCACAAAAGATTCTGAAAGAGCACTTCAATACGAATCGTTTGGTATGTAATAGTATACGTCTCCGTTGACTCTAACATAAAGAGTTATTGAGTTATAGTTTTCGGGATAACTGTTATTTTCGGTCCCTGTAAAATATCAATATCCTTAAAATACCATTATTGAAATGATTGAAATAGCGATATACTTAAAATACCGTTACCGAAATAATCTGACAAGATCTAATTTGAAAAAACGCTGTAAATTGATATTTTTTCCCAAAGTTTGATCATAATCGGTGTAATTACCTGAACAACTGAAATAACGTTACCCTTAAAATAACATTACTGAAATAACTGAAAACCCGTTATAACTAAAATAACGTTTCCGAAATAAATAAAATACAGTTACCGCTAAAATATCGTTACCGAAATAAGTAAAATACCGTTAACGCCAAAAGCCCGTTACTGAAATACCGTTACCCCTAAAATACCGTTACCTTAAAATACCGTTACCGAAATAAAAGAAATTAGCGTTACCCTTACCGATAACCGCATCGAAACGGTTACCATCCATGAAAAAATACATATTTGTAAGTGTTAAAAAACTTTTTTAAAATTCTTTCTGAAGATAAATTAACAACTCCAACAATATTTTATATGGACGTTACTTTAATTAGCTGTAGTTCAGAAACGGTTTGTCTGATTTTGAATGAATTTCAAGGGCATGGGTTAGACACATGTGTCTGCTTTTATCTTCATACCCAGTAAAAAACGCTGCTTGCAGGTAAGCAGGTTTGTAAGGGAGTAAGCCAAAAAGAATCCCTTACAAACCTGCTTACACATGCCATGATTTTTATATGGCGAATTCCCACTTGGAAGCATTACTTTTTGGCAAAATAAGCGGGGATTTTAGCGCTTACAAAAAGCTGTGATTTCATGGCGTTCAGTAAAACCATATTTCATGTCTACATTATTACGATTAAAAGTAATAATATGAATATTATATAATAATATTATTAATTTTTTGTTGTTAAAAATTTAGACATATTAATAAAATAATTTCATTTTTCCGCACCACGTGCTAGCTCTTCAGAAACAATTAAATGACTATTTATTTTGTACAACATACTCAAAACACCAAACACAATCGGAAATCACTCGGTAAAACAGGAATAGATCGTTTATAATACACGATATGAAACTTTCTGCATTACAACCTGCATCGTTGTAAGGGATTAAGGTAAGCTGCTTACAACCTGCATTTTTGTAAGGGAAATCAGGAAGCTCAAAAAATGTTTTTGTTTATTTTTATACGAAAATTATTCGTTTCATTTGCTGCTTCTCAGTATTATGTAATAGTAAGCACTTACATCAGCGCATTTCTTTTATCCTGCTTCTAAAAACACGAAAATTTTTTACTGGGTAACTAATAATGGGTAACGCTATTTTTAGTAAGCACCTTTCTTTAGCGGCTAATCATATTTTGATATGCTACCTACATACGTGGTATATTCTAAACATAAGCAAAAATTGCAAATTTGTGTTTCCATGTGCATTTCATAATATTAAGATGACCATCAAAATGTTCGTTATAATTATTTTATATAAAACGTAATCAAATCAATAAAAAAATGCATAAACTTTTTGCAAAATTTGCTGTCCACTATTTTTTATTATGTTTCCAAAAAACGATTTTATAAAAAGAAAAAACTTATAAATTTTTTCAAATAATAATTTTTCAATATTTTTCAGAAGCTATAATGAACAACTCCTTACAAAATAATTATATCTTTTTTTCTTTTAGTTACTCAAGAATTACAAGTTTAGTTCATATGGGGAATTATAATGGGACTGCATTTTTCAAATGCATTTTTAAGATTGAAGCATGCAATTTTTTTTCTTTGTAAATTTGACAAATAAAAATATTAGCATGACGTCTAACCATATTTAGGATAATTTCCATTTAAAAAACTTTCAGGGACTTTGGGAAAAGCACTAAACTTAAGACCTGATTTTCTCAAATTTTTATTTAATGGAGTTACACAGAAAAAAAAATATTTTCCAACTTTTTTCAATTAAATCGATTTGTTGAATATTTTAAAAGCTGTCAATTAAAAATTAATTGAATCAATTAAATAATTGCTCAAATTCGCAACTTTCTTTACATTTTTTTAAACCATCGCTTAAAAGCATTAAAAAAAACAAGATAACATATTGTTGTTGTTGTTTTTTGTAATACTATGTATTTATGTATTTTTAAAAATTCTTATTCTTAAGGGAAAAAACATGCATTTGCATGAATTTCCTGTCCACGGTAATAAGATATGGTGAGATATAAGCTGTATAATTTATGATATAATAATATATACCGTGTTATAAAAAATATGTTTTTGTGGCATATAAGATATGTTTAGATATTGTGCATAATAAACTTAAGATATAACTATATATGTATGACATTAAATGATATACTAAATAATTATGTATGATGCCATATATAGCACAATATTAACAATTCAGTTTGAGATATGATTATATATGGTCCAACATCTTTAATGTTTTCCATGAGTATAAGATATTAGTATATATTTTTATATATTTTTATATATAACCACATACATAATTATATATGCGCCTGATGACTAAATATTTTTTTAAAATTTGTTATGGTATTTAAATATTTCATGGGATTTAAGTAATTCTAATCTAATCTCAAAACATCTTACTTGATTCAACAAAAGTTACTTATCTTTTTGGATTTAATTATATCCATTTAGATCTAAGTTATGCCCATGGGATATTTTTGGATTTATCAGAATCTTAAATAATATCAAATCGGATTAACAAAACATCATATATATTTTCTATGAGTATAAGATATAAGTATATATTGTGATATACAACAACATATATCGGGTCGATTTAAAAATCGCTCAACGTACAAGGAAAATCGTATTCTAGGGATCAAAATAAGAAACTTTGTCGAAGGAACCACGACCTTTGACCCGTTAGGTCAAATTTTGAAAAATCCCACTTTGACCAATTTAGAGTGCCACAATCGAATCCAACCCAATCGAATATAATTTATACATTCATCTGCTAGAGCGTCTTCCGGAGAGAAATAGAGACTCCATCTTGGAAAGACTCCTTCTACTTTCTGAAATATCTCTATCCCGAGATTTGTACATTTTGCTATAAAAACACGGCTAAAAAGGCCCTCTTTCAACTTCAATTTTAACCCCTTAACGGTCACCTAGAATGATGATTTATGCATTAATCTGCTAGCGCGTCTCCCGTAGAAGAAGTAGCCATAATCTTGGAGATTTTCCTCCTACTTTCTGAAATATCAAAGTGGGCTTTTTCAAAATTTGACCCTACGGGTCAAAAGTCGGGACATCAGAATTCGTTTTAGAGGTATGTTTCCTTCGGCAAAGTTTTTTATTTTGATCCCTAGAATACGATTTTCCTTGTACGTTGAGCGATTTTTTTGCTTTCCTACAAATCTTAAATAATATCAAATTGGATTAACAAAACATCATTAATATTTTCTATGAGTATAAGATATAAATATATATTGTGATATATATATATGCGGCTGATGACTTAATCTTTTTTTAAAATTTTTTATGGGATTAAAATATTTCATAGGATTTAAGTAAATCCAATTTAATCTCAAAATATCTTACTCGATCAACCAAAAATTACTTATCATTGTGAATCTAATTAGATTCAATTAGAGCTAAGTTAATCCCATGGGATATTTTGGGATATATCAGAATCTTAAATAATATCAAGTTGGATTCCCCAATTTTGAGATAAATTTTGATCTAATCTCAATCCAGTATTATATTTGGGGGATCTAATTAGATATTACTGAATACCCCAATTTTCAGATAAACTTGGATAAGAAAAAATTTCGATCTATATCAAATGAGATCTGTTTTTGTATTTGAGACACAACTTCGTTTTGATCGGATTTAAATAATTTAAAAAAAAATAGCAATGTTTCGTGGATATTTGTTCGTCATTCAAAATATGTTTAACTAAATTACATTTTTGTATATTTACCATATTAAATATGTTAACAAGAATAGTTTTTTTTTTAACAAAACGCGAACACAAAAAAAAACTTTTTTCAATTCAATTTTCCAAATTTTTTAATTCATTGCTATATTTTTTATCACATCTGTAAATTCTTTAATGGTTATAAGGTTAAAGTTGAAGTACTTTCAAAGATCAATCAACATTTCTTCAGCCACAAACATTGGCAATATGTGCAAAGTATTCACTTATAACTTGTAATAATGTCAGTACTATAAAAAATGTCAAAATGAGGTTATGTTTGAATAAAAATCTAAAGGTGAAATCATAATAAAAAGGTTAATAATAACTATTATAATCATTATAAATATGAGCATCTTGCATAACATTCAATAGAGCAAAAACGAAGAAGAAAACTAAAGATGACATAGATTGATAGAATTTTAAATTCCATAATAAATTTGTTATAAAATCTTAAATAATTTCTTTTTTTTTTGTCAATTTTGAACTTACCGTCACAGCATCATTAAGTAAGGATTCACCGAATACAACAATATATAAAATTTCATTAACATGAATCTCTTCAAAGACCGCTAAAACAGCCACAGGATCAACAGCCGATATAAGGGAGGCAAATATGAAAATATCTAAAAACTTTGGAGTGTCTGCTTCACTGCCAAAGATGCCAGTTAAACCGCAGGCCCACAATGAACCACCTAAAAAATAAACGCAAAACAAAAAACATACAAATTAAATCAATTAAATTATATAATTAATAAATTTGGTAATATCATTAGAAATTTGACGAAATCTGGTATAATGAATGTATTGTGCGTCATATAACTTCTTCTAAGGTTTCGTCTTTAATACACATAATAGTCACATGTTTGGATGGAAGGATGAACAAATAAATAATACACATGTTTGAATTTATATCCCTGTTACATTTAATATATATTGTATATTTGATTGGCTTCTAAAAGCAAAAAACATAATAATATTCATTCAATATAAGCGCACTCCTTAAGTTACCAGATACTAAATAAATATCTCATATTTATTTGTTTTATTCAATGACGCACTTCCTATTACCGTGGTAATATTCTAATAGCATCATCATAAAGGTGACCATTTTTTCTAACTTGAATTGAGCACAAAATTAAAAGGGAATCATCCGGAAAATAGATTTCAGCTGCCAACTGAATTTATCGGCAATGAAATGGATTTTTAGCGATTTTAGTCAATTATGACGTTATTATTTTTAACTTTAGTTTTTATTTTTTTTTTTTAATATTGGCGTTTGACCGATTTTTAAAATTTTGTACAAATTTTTGAAGTTTTGACGATATTTTTTTTTTTAAATATTGACGATTTTTTTTTAAATATTGACGATTTTTTTTTTTTAATTTTTAGAGATTTTTTCAATTTTGACGAATTTGCGATTTATTTAATTTTAAGCGATATCTTTGAATTTTTCGCAATTGCTAACGATTTTTTGCGATTTTACTTGGTTTTAAAACAATATTCAATTGAAATTTTCATAGAAGTGATTAAAATCTTAGTTGAAACTAAATCAATTAAATAGTTTAAAATTATTTTAATTGATACTACAATTTTCCAATGCCGAATTCAATTAAATTTTTAATTGAATTAGCAAATATTTTAATTAAAACTTGATGTTAGTTTTTTTCTGTGTAATTTGATAAAAGTTTTCTATTGTTTTTCAGATTCCGAGAACTTTGCCCATACTCATATACAAGTTACAGAAAATCTGACATTTTCCACAAAAACTAACTATTTTTAGGCTTGCAGACAGATCGTTTAGCAAATTTTAGCAAAAGGTAAATATTAGTAAATTAAAAGTAACAAATAAAATTAGTAGACTTTACTAAAATTTAGTCAAATTTCAGTAAACCCCCAATGAAAAACTATTTGCTAAAATTAGCAATTTCAAAGCTACACAGTGGTGAATTCTCAGACTATAACGAAACTTGGATATGTTGTTAAGGACAAAAAAATATTAGACACGTATTTTGTTTAGCATCGTAATCGCACGTTTAGGGGTTAAAAAGAGGGAGAAAAAAATATTACACCATTTTTGTATGAAAACATGTTTAAAATTTAAGAAAGTCAGAGTTTTTGTACTCGGTATTAAATTACTTGAGAAAACAAACATTTCGATACCCATATTGCCTATGCTGTGGGCCCAGAGTCGCCACTTATTTGAAATATTTAAAATGTTTAAAGCCGAACAAAAAATTTAAAAAAGCCCAGACACCCCCTCGATAAAATTAAATAGGCATTATTATGTGTTAATTTGAAGTCAAACCAACAACAACTTTCCATACAAATTCGGTATTCGAAAAAATTGTTTTTTAAATAACAAAAATGTTCGGACATGCACGGATATGCACGGTCATGTTTTATATACCAGTGAATTATATTTCCAATGTGTGTATAGTTTAATAACTTAAATAAGAAATATGTTGAAAAAATCCTCAAATTGGGTAATTTTTTACACCACTTTTTAACCACTAAACTAGAGATTGCTCACCTAAAAAAATACGTGTCTAATATATTTTTGACCTTTACAACATATTCCAGTTTTATTCAAATCGGAGGATTCACCACTTTGCAATTTCCTTGTAAGTCAAATTTATTTGTATTATCCTTTGTCATTGTCTTTATATTTATAGAAATGTCCAAGTTAAAAAAAAAAATTTGCTCTCAATTTAAACTGCTGAGCAATTCCATATGAAAACGATCAAAATTGGCAAATTTTTGGACGACCCCTCTCCGATTTTAAAATAAATAGTCTCAATCGATTGCCCAGCAAAAAATAATGTACCTACATATTTTTTTTTTTTTTATAGTGACTGGTTTAGTGGTGGTGTGCACCACTGTCATGTGACAAAATTGAAGAATTCTTCACGGTTACCCATTGCTATTTATGCTATTTTTTTTTAAACAACTTTCAATGAGGTCCCTTATGAAGAATTCTTCAATTTTGTCACATGTCATATGGAATTGCTCTATTGTGACTGGTTTAGTGGTGGTGTGCAACGATCGCAACGAGCGATAGCTCGTTGGAAAGGTATTGAATCAGGCTTTAATTGAAAAATAAAAATTTCCTAATTTTTCTTGTTAAATAATTAAAAATAATTCAATTATAAAAAATATAAAAACAATGAGAACAAGGTGGTCTCTTAAATGCTCCTCTCCTGTCCAAACAGGGAGTCGGGGCCCATTTTAAAACAACTTTCAATGAGGTCCCTTATAAAGAATTCTTCAATTTTGTCACATGACAGTGGTGCACACCACCACTAAACCAGTCACTATAAAAAAAAAAATATGTAGGTATATTATTTTTTGCTGGGCAATCGATTGAGACTATTTATTTTAAAATCGGAGAGGGGTCGTCCAAAAGGTGATCGCTTTCATATGGAATTGCTCTGCTATAAAAAATATCTCGGGTTTAAAAAAGTAATAAACTATTTTGCTAAAAAACGCAATTTGAAAAAAATTTACAATTTTTATGTAGAGAATAGAAGAACAGGAATGTTATTTTATTAATAACACGCTACCACCCCTGGAAAATATAAATGTATATATATCATACGATAGAAGATTTTATAAGCTTTTCAATGAGATATAATTTGTCCCCAACAGTAATTTTTGAGAAAATTTAAACTTAAAAAATTTAACTTTTAAGAATTGCTGCCTCCAAAGGGGGCATGTCTGACAAAAAAAATCTCAACTCAGCTCACGTATCTGAATTTTTAATAAATTTGTTATTAAAATTGGTGAGGTGCCCCTAAACTAAAGACAGGCAAAATTTTAAAAAAATTAATTGGCCGCGAAAAACGCGCTACCTGGATTTTTTTCGTTTTCTTTACAAAAAAGGTTTGTAGACCATCTACAATCTGCTTCAGATTGGAGTAACACTCACATTTTATTTAAATCGACTGAGGCGCACCGTGATGGACTAAATATTTATTCGAATTATCAAATTGGTGGCAAAATGGTATCACTTCGATGTTGCATATGTTGAAGAATCAGGTTTCTACTTTTAATGCATATTTACTTCATTTTTAATGCATATATGCACTATCAAATGCATATCTGTATACATTTTTGTATTTTAATTTTAGTAAATTTTTTATTTTTTTATTTTAAAAATCTTGCTGACTCGAAAAAAGAGATAGGTGCTGTTTCTATTGCACTCAAAAAAATAAGTTAGTAGAAAAGTTAGTAAAACGTCTTGTAAATCAGGTATACTATTTCTTAGCAAATATTTTTGCTAAAATCGTGTTTTCAGCTAAAATTTTTGTTATACTTATTCAGCACTTAACTGTTTTATACTAATGCTTTACTAATATACTAATGTTTTACTAATTAATTTTGCTAAAAAAAATTGTGCTGATAAGCAGATGTCGCGGCATGTCAAGATGTAGTAGAGAAGAGGAAAATGATATTAAAAAGTACAACTCTAACAAGACAAGTAAAAAAATCAACCATGAAAAAACATATACAGACATGTAGACAGAGTAAAGAGAAAGACAAAAACACACATCTTAGGTAGATTTGTATGGTTTCTTTTTCTTATTGCAAAAAAAGGGTTGTTTTTTTCGTTTCGTTTGTTTTGTTTATTTTTTCGTTTCTAGAATTATCTTCGGCAGTTTCGTCATAGCATCATTAAGACAACCATTGATGTAAGTAGTTGAAAGAAAATTTTTGTTATGTTATATATATTTATTTCTATATATTTTCAGATATTAAATTAATTCATGTCGTCAATGTGGGAAAATTAAAATTGTTATATTTCGTTATTATAGTAAATTATTTTTAAAAGAATCACAAAAATATGTTTTATGATTTTCAGCAAATAAATTAACTAAATTACAATTTTTCTACAAATTTTTTGCGTTTTTTTCAGTCTACTAAAATTCAGCAAAAAATTTATTAATTTTTACCAACGCTTTTTTATTTCTAATCTACTAAGTGTTAGCAAAACTTTTGCTGAATCTACAAATTTTGTTGCTAAAAATCAGCTCGCTGATTTTCAGCAAAAGATTTTGCTGACATTAGCAACTTTTTTGCTAGCATCCTCCTGACTAAAATTTTGCTGACTCAGCAAAATTTTTTGCTGACTTTACAAACTTTTTTTATGAGTGTAGTAATAGGGCATCGACTTTCATACACTAAAAACGAAAATATGCGCCAACAATATGCAATAAAAACTCCAAAATATGCGATTAAAACATCAAACAAACACTTAAATCAAAATATGCACTAAAAATTAAAATAAAGGCAATTTTAAAAAAATCGATTAATTACTCGAGAGCATTGGTACTAGATTATATGTTAAGGGCTACAATCCTTGCTTTTCTTTATTTTTAATGAAATCTTAATTTTAGTTTTTACAAAATATGAAATCAAACTGAAAATGTGCAAAATATGCCACAAAAAGTATGCATTAAAACATGCATTTATAGCAAAATATGCAAAAATATGCATTTGTAACAATGTATACCAAAATATGCAAAAACAAATCGATGCCATTTTGTTGCAAATTCTTAGATTCACGAAAGGACTTGGCTAAAAATATTTTGGGATATTGACCAAAAACATGCATTTGCATGTCCTGCTTATTAATAAAATTTTTTTTTATTTTATAAATTACCTGATTTTCGCATAAATTAGGTTTTAATTGCATAATTTTTATGTTTTTTGTGTATATTTTTGAAGGCACATATTTCCGTGGTTTAAGTGCATTTGATTCGTTGACTTCTTTGCTGTCGCAGAAAAACTTTTACATTCTAACTAAATTTTCCTACAAAATAAGCTAGATTTTTAGTTCTATAAAAAAAATGTGTTGTATTTTGGTGGCCACAACCAATAAATGCGGTTAGTACAACCATATTCAAGTGTGGTTTCTGTATATTTTAGGTGTTGCAGCAAAATTCTGTTGAATTAACAACCAATATTCAGTTGTTTCAAACAATTTCAGTCGTAATAACAGAATTTTAGTTGACAAATGGCTAAATATTTCTTTGTGTGTAGAAAACTCCTTTCATTTTAATTAGTTTTTCTTTAGAAAAATAAAGAAAAATGTATTGTTTTTTAGTTGTTAAAAATCGGTAACATATTCAAAAAATCATCACACATTAGAACACTATTTCTTTATTAGACCACGTGCCCAAAAACACAATATGGTCACCCTAATCACCATATACTTTAATCGCATGAAAAACCATTTACTACACATTTAAAGGAAAAACATTAAAAATTTAATATGGGCATAAAATTAATTTGGAAATTTTTTTTTAATTTATTAAACTAAACAACAAATTTGTAAATATGTATATTCTTTTTTCATTTAATTTTTTTTCTCCCAATTTAGCTTTAACTCAATGAGGATACGTCATAGATCCGCGGCATATTTTTAACCAAACTTAACAGATATTGAACTGTGCTTTATTAAGAAATTGTGCCTTAAAGCGATCTTAAGTGAAAATATTAGCAGCCAAACTTTAAACGAGACGGTTTTAGTTTTGTATATTTAAAGCCAGAAAAATAAAAATGGGCAAGCTCTGACAAGTAACAGGTGATTAAAGTGCTTCCAACATATCTTTCACAATCCCACATTGATAACATCTTATCAAAAGGCCCCGGAAAATTACTGGGAAAATACAATTTGGCAAAACAAAGAAATAGGTGGTCTAAAAATAGATTTTCAAAAATAAAATTTAAAAAGTGTTCTTTTATAATTTTTTTGGTATGAACCAAGGCCGCACAGTGGGATATATTAAAAAAACTTTGAAAATAATTCGGGAATTTCTTACTTAGTAGTCCGATTGCAATGAAATTTGGAACAGGCACAAGTGAGCTGAAGTTTTGATTTTGAACCTTAAAGACCCGCCGGGGCAGCAATAAGACGGCAAAAAGTAGGGAACTTTTTGCATATAAAATTTTTAGTGTTCGCCATTTTGTTGTTTCTAATCCGATTTTGTAATCTGCTAGTAGAGACTAGCAAAAACCTTGCTTACATGTGTATGTTATCTCTAATAGTTCGCGAGATACCGTTTTAAAATGAGAAATTATATATATGGTCCGACTCAGGTACCGTTTTTTTGCGAATAGCGGAACGAAATCGGGTCCAGTATCTTTTATTAAATATTAGTTATTTAACTAAAAAAAAATTCTTGATTAAATAAAAAAAAAATTAATGCAATATCTTGTACATTCGTTTAAAGTAGAACTTAAAAAACAAAACTAATTTTTGCGTTTTTTCCCAAAAAGTACCAACAGTCTTTTACCTTCAGATAAATATTTTCTTTATGAATATATAAAGTGTGCATAATATTCTGAAAGGTCCTTTTATATAAAAGCGGATTGTGTTAAAAAAAATTTTGATTTGTATATAATTTTCCTGCCAGCCGCTTCTAAAGTTTGCCACATTTTTAAGGAAAAAATCAATATCAAAAAATTGTGCACTCCTCCAATTCCCGCTTTAAATGCAGACATGGTAGCAAAAAATTAAAAAAATCCAATTTTTGGAATTTTTTTTTTTTTTGGGAATTGTGGGAGTGCAAAAAAACTGGACCTGCGTCGGACCAAATTTGGAATTTCACATTTTCAAATGGAAATATCTCGGAAACTATTAGAGATAACCCACACAAGAAAGCATGTTTTTGCAAGTCTCTACTAGCGGATTACAAATACGTTCATTTTTTGAAAATCAGATCAGAAACAGAAAAATTACGAGCACTCAAAATTTTATATACAAAAAGTTCCCTATTTTAGGGGCCATATTTTCGCCCCCGGTGTGTTTGGAAGATTCAAAATCAAAACTTAAACTCGATATTACGGCACTTATGCCTGCTCCAAATTATGCATGTTCGGACCACTAAGTAAGAAATGTCCGAATTATTTCCAAAAACTTTGTGATATATCCCACTGTGGGCCGACAGATTGGTAGACGAGCTAAGGGTACATAGAATACTTAAAAGTGTACAACGTAACCGCTGGGTAATTGCCGGTTTCTCAAACTCGAACTCTTTCTGACTACAAATCTTTTTAAACCAATCTCCATAAATTTGAAATGTAACATTTTTTGCAAACTTTAGCATGCACTCTAATCCAATTCTTTTGCAGTGTTTTCTTTTATAAATTACTGAATTTATTGTGAAAAAAATACTGGAAAAACGCTGATAATTATTTTCGTAATTCCACGGTTACCCATTGTTATTTATGCAAGTGCTTGATTTTTTGTACCAATAGCAATTTCTGATTAGATTCAAAATAAAATATAAATAGATGATATTTACGATTAACACTAAATGGCACGAAGAATGTTGATGAAGACCGTAGTTGGTCAGAAAATGCATTCCATTCATGCTAGTGTCTAATAACTTTTTCTGTGTTTTTTTCTAATAGTCAAAGTAAATTATCATATAAAAATTATTATTTTTCTGTTAATTTAGAGAAAAATTTGTCATGATCTCAAACCGAACGAATAAAATCTCACTCAAAATTAAAAACTTTTTTATTTAACCGACTTTTAAAATTGGTTGTAAAAATATAGTGGATTCAAATAATTTTCAAAACTTGTCACATGGCAACCATGACAACCCGAAAGTTAGGTAAAATTTTTAACTAACTAGACTGTTAAATAGTTATACTGACAGTTGTAGGTAAATTAGCTAAATCAACAAATGAACTTATGCTAAAATTTCGCTTAAAATCTGACTTTTTGCTCTTTCTTGCTTGGTTTTCAAGTTATATCATATTTTGAGATTAATTAATAAAAATTATAAAAAAAAAAACTTCATCTGGGACTGATAGCGTAGACACACGAAAATAATGGGTCAAAACATTTGTGGTATAAATTAACTACAAATTTTTAAATTTAAGAAACACGAATTACTAAACATTAGCAAGAATAATTAGTTCAAATACGGAGGAAATTATGTGTTATGATAAATTGTGTTTCAAAATTGTTGGATCCAAAATTGAAAGATAAAATAACATAGCAAAATGTTATGTTATTTTGTCTTGATATTATTATGTTAGAATAAGTTTAACAGACTTTTGTACTAAAATGCACTTAAAAAGGATATCTGTTAAAAAGGGAACAGTGTGCCAATAATTAGTTAATTCTTTTACTATGGAATATATCTGAAGTCAAAATATTTATATTTTGTTGGGGCCTCAAACTACACTAATAGAAAAAAAGTTTGTAAACAATTTGGCTAAAACTACTAAAAATTAGTTAAAAATTACGTTGCTGAAAAAACTGCTGAAATTCACAGATTTTTTCTTTTTGCTAAACGTTAGTAAGATAAGAATAGCAAAAATAAATCTGCTGAATCTACAAATATTCAGTTATATTTGAGCTAAATTTTAGTTAATTAAAAGTAAATAATTAAAACATTTTCTAAATATTAGTAGACAAAAAAACTGAGAAATTTTTTTATTTTTTTTTTTTTTAATATCGAGACAAATTCGTAGGATCTCGGATATCGAAAAAATATGAACAATCTACGGTACGAGCTAACTAATTATGAGGTCGAAATTCAAGAAAATAAATTGAGAGCTGAAATCGGGATACCCCGGCTATTGCTCAAAGTAAGTGAATAGGGAGCTGAATACGAGGGATCTCGGCTATGGCTCTAAAAAAAAAATAGCGAGACGAATACAGTAGATCTTCAGTATTCGCTATTGTTCTAAAGTAAAAATGTGTATTGGTAAGAATATTAATAGCGAGACGAATATGAAATATCTCGGCTGTTGGTCTTACAATCATAGAAATAAACCTGCACACAGAGAAATAAAGTGCCAACCGAACTGAAAAGTGTATATTAACAGTAACAACTTATAAATTCAGTAATTACAACGATATTTACATTCGATTTCTAAAAATGTTTTGTGTTGCAACTAAAATTCTGTTGAATTAACCGAACTTTGTTGTGAAAACTTATATAAAGTTGTGCCAACTGTCTGAAATTTGTAAAAACCGAATTTGAGTCGTAGTAACCGAATTCCCGTTGGCAAATAGCTAAATTTTTTTCTGTGTGTGTAAAAATAGCAGAAAAAGTTACTAAAAACTAGTTAGTTAGCAGATTTTTGTTTGCTAAATATTACTAAAATAGTACCAGCAAGAATAATCTGTTAATCTGCTAAAGCTACTCGTTTTTAGTAGTTTTGGCAAAAATATTTACTAATTTTTTTCTATTAGTGTAGGTTAAATGTGTATCGGCAAGAAATTAGCGAGATGAATACGAGATATCCCGGATATTGTTGTAAGGTACAAATGTGCATCAGTAAGAATATAAACAGCGAAACGAGTACGGGAGATCTCAGGTACACAGAAAAAAAAATCATATATAAATCAACTACTATTTCATATTTAAATTAATATCTCATTTTTAACAACAATTTTTAAATTAGGTATGAATATTATTAGAATAAACGTCACTACATTGCTAGGTCTGTCAAAAAAACAGAGTAGTATTTGGAAGATGACAAAGCCAATTGTGACAATTTTTTGTTGTTGTTTTGGTTTTTCTTTGATATTTTACAAATATTTCTAGAAATTCTAATAACAAAGTCCCCTGAAGATTTCCTTGGCAGGAATGAAATCCGGATAGGGACACGCCTACATCAGATTGATTTTCACAATTTGTTAAATAAGTTTTGGGACTTTAGCACATTTAATTACTAAAATGCAATTAATGTTTATCCCGATGAAAATAAATTTAAATAACAAATATGCAGGTGCTTGTGCAAATTTAAATGTAACTGACACTAATAGAAAACATATGATTTTCTATTGTTGATTTACTTGAATAAACGTCACTACATTGCTAGGTCTGTCAAAAAAACAGAGTAGTATTTGGAAGATGACAAAGCCAATTGTGACAATTTTTTGTTGTTGTTTTGGTTTTTCTTTGATATTTTACAAATATTTCTAGAAATTCTAATAACAAAGTCCCCTGAAGATTTCCTTGGCAGGAATGAAATCCGGATAGGGACACGCCTACATCAGATTGATTTTCACAATTTGTTAAATAAGTTTTGGGACTTTAGCACATTTAATTACTAAAATGCAATTAATGTTTATCCCGATGAAAATAAATTTAAATAACAAATATGCAGGTGCTTGTGCAAATTTAAATGTAACTGACACTAATAGAAAACATATGATTTTCTATTGTTGATTTACTTGAATAAACGTCACTACATTGCTAGGTCTGTCAAAAAAACAGAGTAGTATTTGGAAGATGACAAAGCCAATTGTGACAATTTTTTGTTGTTGTTTTGGTTTTTCTTTGATATTTTACAAATATTTCTAGAAATTCTAATAACAAAGTCCCCTGAAGATTTCCTTGGCAGGAATGAAATCCGGATAGGGACACGCCTACATCAGATTGATTTTCACAATTTGTTAAATAAGTTTTGGGACTTTAGCACATTTAATTACTAAAATGCAATTAATGTTTATCCCGATGAAAATAAATTTAAATACGATTCTAGTTGAAATAAACATTCTCATATTTAAATTAATATTTCAACCTAATAGGTTTTTAAAAATAAGTAGAACAATATTGAAATTAAGTAGAACACAGACTTTGTTTGATTTCAAAGCTTTTTCTATTTAATTTAATGTTGCTTCTACTGGATTTTCTAATGTTTTTTTTTTCTCTGTGTATTGCTTTAAGAAAATATACAGCGTGACGAATGCGGAAAATCGCGGCTATTGCTCTAAAGTAAAAATGTGTATTGGCAGAAGAATTAATAGCTAGACGAATGCGAGATTTGTCGGCAATTGGTCTAAGAAACCAAATAGCGAGACGAATTCGACAGGTATCGGCTTTTGCTCTCAGGTAAATAAATAAATAGCGAGACGGATTCAGAAGAAGGCGGCTATTGCTCTAAGGTAAACATGTGTATCGCCAAGAAAATAAATAGCGAGACGAATGCAACAGATCTCGGCTATTGGTAAAATCTTTATCGTCAAGAAAAAAAGAGTGCGACAAATACATGAGATCTCGACTATTGCTTTAGATTATTGGGTATTGGTACCAGTAGTTGTATTGGGTATGTAAATAAGTAGATTATTTTAAAGTTGGTGAATAAGTAGGCTATTTTGTAACAACACGCTACAATATATTTATTTTTGTTTTTATCTAAACTTGTCAAGAATTTTCCGGTTCAATACTTTTTTATGTAAAATATAAAGTACTCCCATTTTCTCTTTATTACATTCGCGTGTGCCGCGCTTAATCAGAACAGTTTAAATATTATTAATTTGTTTTGTTCCCAACTATTTGATTTATTTATTGTTCGGCGTTTTGTCATCTGCTTTTTGAAATGATACAGCAGTTTATGGATTATTTCATTCATTCGTTTAACATTTTTCATTGATCTACTTTAGATTTTTTTTGTATTCCAAGCAAATTTATATTATTTGCGTTTATTTATAATAGATTATGTATATAAACTAGTTGATCTAGTTGAAACTGTCATAAATAATAGAAAATAAATCAGGTGTGAGATTTTCTATGTATTTTTTTTTTCTTCCAAACAAAAATCATTGACAAAAACAAAAAAAAAAAATTCATTGAGTTTTTAAATGTTTTTTTTAATGTGAATAAATAAATATTTTTCATTTAAATAAAAAAAATTTCCAATTGTTCATGAAGAAAATGAAATTGGATTTAAGAGCAAAACAAAAAAAATGGCGTTTCGAAATATTTTTATTAAACAATAGCATGGATAGAAAGTTTTATTATTTTTGTAAAAACTTTTATCAGTATTTGTCTGATATAATTATTTAATTATGTTTAAAAAATGTTTAATAGTTTTTATAAAATTATTTACAGAAATATTTAATTAAACGAAAATTGATTACTAAGAACACAAGAATTGAGCAAAATTGAGTATTAATAGGTTTTTTGTTAAAGTTCTGCCTATTATGGAGGCTCTAACTTTTCTAAAACTTCGGATTCTGATGAGATCTTTAGCCAGATCGAAATACTAGTATCAACCTAGCTAATATGTTTGAATTGCTTTATTTTTGTAAATATACGGAGGTTGAAAGCTCGTTATAAATTGAAATAACATAAAAATAATCTCGATGTATATAAAAACAAAAAACTAATATACTGTAAAAAAAGAAAACTGCGAAAGCTTTTCCTTAAAACGATAAAGGTTTTTAAAAATTCGATAAATTAGTTCATATATACTGCATTGCAAAACTATAATTACACATTAATTTCACTAAAATTTCGAAAGTTAAAAAAAAAAGTAGAAGAGTTTAACAGACATAAATGTAACACCAATGGAAAATTAATAATATATATGTGCACTCAGGGAACTTCTACTTTTTTTTATTTTTAATGTAAATGTTAGTCATTTGTAGAACAAATTAATTTTTTTACTAACCTTGGAGTTCATTTAAAAAAACAAACCTCATCAAATGACTGTTTTACGATTTTACATTAATTTTTTACAGTAGTTTTTTGTTATTAAAAAAAATAAAAAATAAAGGTTTGTTTATTTTTTACTAACGTATGTGGTTCACAATGTTAGTTGAATTTACTGAAATGTAAGTCGTCCTTGCTTTAAGTGAAATTTTATTTGTTTTTAACTACATTTGCAGTGGTCTTTACCTACATAGTATTCTAAGTGTACATATATAAACAATATTTAACCAAAAAAAAAACAATTAATTTTTTTTTTATTTTACTATTTAAAAGGGGAACAACAAAATCATTTAGTGTTTCATAACTATAAATACACTAAAATAATATATCAAAATTTTCAAAAATGTAGGGTCAATATTTCAAATCAACAGTTTAAATAATGCGTTAGGCCTCCTTTTTTTTGAAACAAATCGAAGATTTCAACAGACATACTGTCTACCAGATTTATTCGAAGTTCCTCCGTTATAGATCTCCACGCATAAATATCTGCTTCTTTTAGATGAAAAACGCTTTCATATATTTATATTATATTTCGACGGGTTAATACTGTCCAAATATTCTCAAAGGGGTTTTGATCCGGAGAACATGCGGGCCATTCCAATACTATTATATTTTTTTATGACGCACTTAGGCATTGTCTTGTTGGAAAATGGATTCTTGTTCGTTGTTATTTTCAATAAATGACACCAATTTTTCTGTTAATACTGTAATGCACTCAGAAGAATTCATTCTGGTGATTGGAAATAATAAATCAACCGTACCGTCGAAAAAAAAGCGCCCCAAGCCATTAAGGATCCGCTTCTGAATTTTATTATTGAGAAATATACGTAGGTCTTTGCAATAGCAGTTAAAGCCATCTGGACCATCAAGATTGAACCTTTTCTCATCAAAAAAGATCACCAGGAAATTTATGTTTGAGACTTGTCATTGTGTTGCTGACACAGTCGGTCCCGATCAAAAAGATTTTTTTTTCGGGCCGCCTATTTTATATTTACCATGAGCACTAGGAGTATTTGCAAAATTTGTAACAACCATATGAAAACGGTTTATTTTTCTAGCTATTTTCCGAAAAGTTTTGTTTTGGCATTTGCCACAAACTGCAGTATTTGTAATTTTTTCAATTATTTTCCAAAAATGCCATTTCTGCTCCACCTTACCATAAAATGCCATTCTCTACCTTCTTACAATATTTTTTAGATTTTTTATTAAAAATTGCCTTTTTACCCATTTTACCTAAAAATTGCCAGATTGAAGAATACTATGCAGGTAAAGACCACTGCAAATGTAGTTAAAAACAAATGCAATTTCACTTAAAGAAAGGACGACTTACATTTTAGTAAATTCAACTGACATTGTCATTTGCTTTTAAATGTTCAAAAAATGACTGACAATTGTAGTAAATATGTTAGTAAAAAATAAATAAACATTTATTTTTTTATTTTTTAAATAACAAAAAACTACTCTAAAAAATGAATGTAAAATCATAAAACAGTCATTTGATGTGGATTGTTTTTTTAAATGAACTACAAGGTTAGTAAAAAATTTAATTTGTTCTACAAATGACTGACATTTACATTAAAAATAAAGAAACTGTATTACAACCCAAACAACTACATATTTTTAAAGCAGGAGTTTTCTGAGTGTGAAGGTGTGAATTCACTTGTTGCAAATTGTAAAGCATTATTTATTTCGTTTAGCTAAACCGACAACGAATTTTGTCCACCATTTCCAATTTTATTAACAAACATTTGCCGGAACAACTTTTTCTAGTTCAGAATTTCGGTATTTACTAAAATAAAGCAAAATAAACAAAATTCTAATAGCAGTATTCCAGTTATAAACTGCGTTAAACTAAGATTATATATAATCTACATCCTAAATACTCGTGTTATCTAGTTTATAATTTTGATATCTTTTTAGGCTCCATCTCGCCAAAATTTATTACAATAAATGTATCCGAATTTAAGTAAGCCTTGGATTAAAGCTGAAAATATTGTTGTTATAATTTCAACGAAATTTGTGACGTATTAAATATGCTCAGTAACGATAACCCAGAGTCTATGAGCAATGCAAAATTGTTATTTCAAAAACCTGGAATAAAATCTGATTAAGCTTATATGAAAAGTAATTTCGAATGTCTTTGTTTAAGCATCACCAAATTGGAAACAAAAGGAGTCTCTATACTTGAAAGTTTAGATGTTATAGATTGCGTTATGGAATATATTAAAGATGCCAACAACAACGAATTTTTTTGAAAAATTTAATAAAGTTTTCAATCGAAACAGTAGCCTACAAACTCTGATTAAAATAAAAATAAATGAAAAGGATTCATATATTGAAAACTAGTCCAGTTCGGAATTATATGATTTCAAATATGCTGCAGTTACATCTAAAGATGTTGAACTTGTATTTTCAGTAAACTCAACTGTGTTATGTGACAATAGTAGATCATTTCTTTTTGATAACTTAAAAAAGGACATGATTGTACTAAAAACAAATTTAATAACGGAAAATTGAAAAAACTTTAATATTTAAGTTTTTGTTTTTTACACCTTTTTTTTTTTTTTTTTTGCTTTTTGCACATTTCTTGTACCCTTTATAATAGTTGTATGTGCTATTTTGCCTGCCATTTTAACTTTATTTAAATCGAATCGAATTTTTAATTCGAGTTTGTATTTGGAGCTACTCCTTTCTAGGACATTTTATGAAAACAACTTATTTTGTGAAAAATTTTAATGTTTTAATCAAAGTGTGCATAATTTTCGAAAAAATATCACTTAAATTTTTTAAGAATATAATTATCTTTACTGTTATTTAAAAAATCGTTAACCCATAGTTGCGTGGGGACAAAAAAGACACATAAAACTTAATTTTAATTATGACTACACTAAGCACGGGTTAACGTTTTCCAAAAAGAAAATTATTTCTTCCATTTGGAACCATTTGAAATAAAACTGGGATGTGTGACGACAAATCTATTTTTAAGGGACGCCCTAAGAAAAATATATGCTCTATTTTAAAACATTTACAATTTTTCGAGGGATTTACCGACTCAGGAATTCCCGGGAATTTAATTTTTTTTTTAATTTCCCATTTCCCCTGAAATTTTGTTGCTGCCGAAATACTGTTTTTCTGTACCAGTTATTATTTTCATTTAAAATTTTCTTTTTACAAAAAATTCATTATTAGAACCAATAAGTTAATGATTGTACAAATAAAAAAAAAACTGTTTTTTACATTTTTTTTTTTTATTTTCGATAGTAAAAAAAAAAGAAATTCTTTTATTTTTACGGATTTTAAGCTAGTTTTTTAATAGTTAAAAATAAATGAAAAATACATTTGATTTCAAAGACAAGTGAGCAGATCGGGTTTTAACTACACTCAAAAAAAAAGTTTGTAAAGTCAGCAAAATTTTAGTCAGGAGGATGCTTGCAAAAAAGTTGCTAATGTCAGCAAAATCTTTTGCTGAAAATCAGCGAGCTGATTTTTAGCAACAAAATTTGTAGATTCAGCAAAAGTTTTGCTAACACTTAGTAGATTAGAAATACAAAAGCCTTGCTAAAAATTAATAAATTTTTTGCTGAATTTTAGTAGACTGAAAAAAACGCAAAAAATTTGTAGAAAAATTGTAATTTAGTTAATTTATTTGCTGAAAATCATAAAACATATTTTTGTGTTCTTTTAAAAATAATTTACTATAATAACGAAATATAAAAATTTTCATTTTTCCACATTGACGAAATGAATTAATTTAATATCTGAAAATATATAGAAATAAATATATATAACATAACAAAAATTGTCTTTTAATTACTTACATCAATGGTTGTCTAAATGATGATATCGCAACTGTCGAAGATAATTATAGAAACGAAAAAATAAACAAAAACAAACGAAACGAAAAAACAACAATTTTTCCCAATAAGAAAAAGGAACCATAAAAAGCTACCTAAGATGTGTGTCTTTCACTTTACTCTGTCTACATTTCTGTATATGTTTGTTTGCAATTTGACCACACATATAAACATTTAGTTTAAATAAATAAATATTTTATTTTGTCTTTTATTTAATTAATAGACAATTATTTTCACAAGCCGGTGACAACGCAAAATTTAAGTTATTTTAATCCTCAATTTTGTTTTATGTATGAAAAAAAGATCCAAAACTTCCATGGTTGATTTTTTTATATGTCTTATTAGAGTTGTACTTTTTAGTATCATTTTCCTCTTCTCTACTACATCTTGACATGCCGCGACATCTACTTCATTCTGCGTATATCTTTCAATCTGGTTGTCGTCCACACTATTAATGTGCTTATCAGCACAATTTTGTTTTAGCAAAATTAATTAGTAAAACATTTGTATATTAGTAAAGCATTAGTATAAAACAGTTAAGTGCTGAATAAGTATAACAAAAATTTTAGCTGAAAACACGATTTTAGCAAAAAATTTTGCTAAAAAATAGTATACCTGATTTACAAGACGTTTTACTAACTTTTCTACTAACTTATTTTTTTGGGTGTACATGTTTAGTAGTTTTAAAAATTTTACTAGAAAACTTTACAAATTATTGAACCTCTCCAAATCTCAAAATATCAGATCTGACAGAATTTGATTAGATCTGCTCAGATTTGTTCAGATCTAATTACATCTGATATTTGTCCCCATTTTTTAGATCTTATCATATATGCTGTGAGATATGTTTAGATCTGGTAAAACAAATATAAGATCAGATATTTTTTACACAGGAACTCTGAAGTTCATAGATTCCAAATATATTTGAATTTTCATTCTAGCTTTTATAGAACTTTCACAATTCGTATTTAAATTTGTAAACAAATATTTCGCGTACACTCTTTAATTAACACTCTTTAATTTTAAAGTGCAAAAATAAACCAATTTGTTCATTTTCATTAGTTAATTATATATTTATTTATTTAGTTTACTTTTATTCTTTAAATCATGTATTATTTTCCAAAGAAACTATCAATTAAAAGTGTTAATTAAAAGTTTAACAGAAATTTTAAAAGATTTGTCATTTCAATTAGTTAATTATTTATCTTCTATAGAATTTTAGTATTTAATTAGTTTCCGTTTGTTGTCTTTGATTTTCCTTCAATAATCTTCTCAAAAAAAAAAAATCAAAATAGAAAACACTTAATATAATTAATAAGTGGACACTTATTTAATAAGCGTAATGACGCATAATTTGTATGACTTTGGTCTTGCACACACAACATTTTAAATCCACCCTAATGACAAATTTGAGTACTATATGATTAAAATAAATTATAGTAGTAATGCTAATCAAATTGTATGTTTTTACCAAACAATTTATAAAAAAACAAAATATACAAAAAAAAATATACAAAAAAAAATATATACAACAAAACGTTTGTTTAAATTTTATAATTATCACTTGCAACATGTGTGTGAACATTAAACATGAGTCTTATTTGATTAACAGCGGTATAATTTGCGAGTATTGTTAAAAAAAAAAAAAAAAATAACTTCTTGAACTCGCCTACTGGGCGTATGAGTAATATTTATTTAAATTGTGTCATATTTTTTATCACATTAACATATGACATGTTGGCTTGGCTGCATGGCACATAAATTTTGTTTATTTACATTAAACAAAATTATTAATTTTTTATGAAACAAAATTAATGCAAAGTTATTATTAACAGAAATATAATTTAACAAACTCATCCATCATTTTAGTGAATGCAGTCAAGTACTTACATTGAATTTTAATACAACTTTCATATTTTTTTTTTTTTTTGTAAGTAAACAAATTAATAAAAATGTCAATTATTATGATTAGTAACTGAAATCAATGAACATTTAAATCAGCATATGGACATTGGTCTGGCTAAACAAAACATGTAAGGAGTGAGATCGAATAAATCCTAACACAGATTACACGGTGCGACAGTCCAAAAAACCTGGGACCGGATATTATTTTTCTTGTAGGGCTTGTCGAGTAAAACAAGATTCCAATAGTGAAATATGCCGGACACCTCCAAAATCCGGATTTACTGTTAAAAAACCGGTGTTTGTACCTTTGCGCACTTATAAGCCTGTAATTTTGTTGATAATGATTAATTTCTTACTAGATTTGGAAAGAAGAAACTGAGATCTTTCGAATGATATATAATTTGTCTAAGAAAACTTGAGAAATTTGGGTATTATTGTCGAGCAAACACAAATTTTGTAGATTTTTCAAAAATTTTTCAACTTTGGTGACGTTTTTATACAAAGTGGCGCAAAAATAACCTTCCGATGTTTTTTGGCTGTAATTTAAAAAAAAAAAAATGAAAGACTGATTCTTCTTGTGGATTATTTTTATTTGGTATTTTAGTTTTTTTTACATCAAGTCGAGAATATGATGTCATGTAAATGGCCGCCGCCACAGTTGATTGTCATTTGAGCCCTTTTTATGGCATTTTCCATCACTTTGGCCAAAACTTCCGGCGATAGGTCCTCACATTCTTGACGGATATTGTCTTTAAGAGCTGCAAGAGTCTGAGGCTTGTTGACATAAACTCGCGACTTCAAAAAGCCCCACAAAAAGAAGTCTGGAGCGGTCAAATCAGGCGATCTTGCTGGCCAGTGCAAATCGCCAAAACGGGAGATTAGGCGCCCGGGAAATGCATCCTTCAGCATATCGGTTGTGGCACGTGCAGTGTGTGCCGTTGCACCGTCCTGTTGGAACCACTTGTTTTCCAATCCCAATTCATCAAGTTGCGGCAAAAAGAACTCGTTGGTCATTGCTCTGTAGCGCTCACCATTCACAGTAACCGTTTGGCCCGCGACGTCTTCGAAGAAAAAAGGTCCGATGACTCCTCCAGCGAAAACAGCACACCATACAGTGACTTTGAGCGGGTGTAATGGCTCTTCGTGGGTTACACGCGGATTTTCAGTGCCCCAGAAGCGTAAATTTTGCTTATTTACGTACCCGGTAAGATGGAAATGGGCCTCTTCACTCATGATTATTTTTGATGAAAAATCATCTTCCTCTTGGTGGTGATTAAGGATGGCTTGAGCGTATGTTACACGTGATTGGCGGTCAGCAGCTAACAGCTGATGCACCGTCTGGACTTTGTACGGAAACATCTTCAAATCTTGTACCAAAATTCGCTGTAAAGACCGTCGACTGATACCCATTTGTGTGGCACGTCGTCTGGTCGATGTCGACGGCGCTTCCATGACATCCTCGGCTACAGCAGCAATATTCTCTGCAGAACGGCTACTCCTGGGTCTGCCACGCCTGGCAGCATCTCATGTTGTGCCAGTCTCTTCGAGGCGAGCGGCTAAACGTCGCAGTGTTTCACCAGTAGGCGTTGGACGGCCAGGAAATCTGCGACGAAATTCACGTTGTGCCAAAGTCACCGACCGATTATTGGTCAAATAAATAGTCACCAATATTCCGAGTTCTGGAGCAGTATAGCGTAACATTGTTTATTAACGTGTATTTCGCATGTGTTTACTACACAAATGTCAAAACAGAACTGACATTAGGGGCCAATCGCAAAATTTATAGCATTTTCTGATAGGAGGATTACTTTTGCGCCACCTTGTACATTATTTTATTAAGAAACTATAATACTATTGAATTTATTCAAAAAGTACTTTTTTATGTTTAAAAGTGAACTTTTTTTTTTAATTAAGTTATCTTTTAAAAAGTCGCCAGATAATGTGTATAAATTATTAGCGAAATCGGATCATTACTTTGTTTACAGATGGACTTTGAACAAAAAGTGAAAATAAAAAAGTAGCATTTTACAAAAAAAAACTTAAATTTCGTAGAAAAAAATATGCTTAATTGTTCAGAACTCAGAAAAATTAAATTACATTAAGATTCTACAAAGCAAGTTTCCGATACTGTCACTTTTTTTTGGAAATGGTCTGCTCCTATCAATTAGGGCACTAAAAATGGCAAAAAACCTCCTTTACTCACTTTTTGTTCAGCTTCCATTTGTAAACAGAGTAATGATCCGATTTCGCTAATAATTTATACACATCATATGGCGACTTTTTAAAAGATAACTTGATTCAAAAAAAGTTCATTTTTAAACATAAAAAAAGTTATAAGTGATAATCTGTGTTAGGATTTATTCGATCTCACTCCTTATGTTTGAAGAGTTGATATTTAAAGTTATTTTTTTACAAATAGAAAATTTTGTCAATTTGTTAAAGCATTAATAAAAATTTGTTATTGAAAAATTATTGTGAAAAGGTAATACGATGTGGGTCCCAAAATTAGCCGACCTATTCATCAAGTCGGCTAATTTTGGCTGGAGACAGTAGTTTAAAAAATATTACTTAGGTGACAAGAGGTAACCTTATAAAACATATGTTTTAAGTTTCAAGGCGCAACGTTGTTTGGTATTTTTATTTGAGCCATCAAAAATAAACGATCTTAGTGAATTTGGAAACATGGAACAAATTGGTCACTATTATGTAATTCAATACTTTCTTCATTCCAGTCCAACCAGTATTAAAGCTGAGCTAGATTCTACTCTGGGGGAGTCTGCTCCTTCGTTTACGACTATAACATATTGGGTGGGACAGTTTAAACGAGGCCGTACGAGCTGCCAAGACGAACACCATAGTGGTCGACCAATTGAGGTGTCCACGCCCGAAACGGTTGAGAAAGTTCTCAAAATGGTATTAGACGATCGTCGGCTGAAGGTAGGTGAGCAGACTGAAATGTTAGGCATTTCAAAAAGTACTATACATCGCATGATGGAGATGAGGAAATTTGGAGATGAGAAAGCTGTGCGCAAGATGCGTACCACGTTTGCTCACAATAGAACAAAAACAGCGTCTTAAAGACGTTTCAATAGAGATGGCCAAAATCAATGAATTAAAGCTCGAATTGCTTCATCGCGCACCTTATTCGCGAGATTTAGCTTTCTCGGATTATTTTCTATTTTCAAACTTGAAAAAAAGGCTCGGTGGTAAAAGATTTGCCAATAGTGAAAAGGTGGGGTCTGCGGTTGAAGTCTATTTTAAAGAGCTATACAGTTCATACTATAAACAGTGTATCGAAGCTATGGAATATCGCTGGGAAAGTGTATCGAGGTAAATGAACATTATATGGAGAAATAAAGAAAAAATTTCCAAATTTGTTGTTTTCTTTATTAGGTCGGATAATTTTGGAACTGCCTTCGTATAAAGCTGATTTTGAGGATTCTTAAAAACACATGATTTGTATCGCCAGAACAGAGTCGAAATACAAACTTTCAAAAGTTTAAGATGATCCACAAAAATATTTGTTAAAGTTTTCAATATAATTGAAGCGGTTATTGTAAAAACTTGTTAAGCCACATTAACTTTTCATAGTTTCTCGCTGTTTCCTAGATGTTTATTAATTAATTAGTTAAAGAAATCTTGCTTAAACAATTATTACAAGTACCTAGATTATTGGCGTCCTGCAAAAGTCATGATTTTTTATTTTTTAAACCTTTAGAAAGCTAAACCAATCTAAAATAAAATGTGGCATTTCAAGTTTTTACAAAAAGCCCTTCAATTAAACAACGCTAAATAAATATTTAAAAAAAAATTGACAATGTCATATATAATATCCCACTAGGGGGAACGGGTCTATTGGTTAAAATGATTTATCTTTATTTAACCAAAAATCATTCGGATTAAAAAGTAAAACATATTAATTTTAGTAAAATATTTAAATTTTGTGTTTCTTATAATTTACAGAAATATTGTTGATATTACTTTCATATTCATCAGATTTTCTGAAAGTAATTTTTAACTAATTTTTAGTAACTTTTTCTACTATTTTTTAAAGTTTTATTTCTATTAGTACAATTTTAAATTAAAATATAATTGTAGCCTGCAAGTAGTGACATGTGTTATTTTGATTTTTTTTGTACATTTTACATTATACCATTCAGAAGCTCTTATTGGTCATACATATAAGTATCTACCAAGCGGTTTTGTGATATCTTAATGGGTTTAGAAGATAGCAAAAAGCGCTATGTGTAACTCATAAAACAAAACAAAAAAATTTTCTTTGATGAACAAAAAATGTTATGTGTACAAACTGGTGTGAAAATATTTTGACAAAATTCTCTTTTAAAAGGTGGTATGTGTAGTTTCTAGGAAAAATCACACACCGCTCTGTAACATTTAATCCGTATTTCTTTTAATGCAGTATTTTAGTAAAATATTTATTTTTTTTTTATTTTTTTTTTATTTTTTTTTTATTTTTTTTTTATTTTTTTTTTAATTTTTTGCGTAAATTAGCCCTTATGTTAAATCAGATTTTTTTAATATCAATTATGAATTACTGAAAGTTAATTGAAAGTTTTTAAAATGTTCTGCAAATCAATCGCTTTTTCTGTGACGCGAACACATCTAATTTTCTCGATTAAAAAAAAAAAACTTATCCATTATTTCCATGCAAAAAATTTAATATTTTTTGTATAATTTGTAATTTTAAACAGGTTTTTAAACAGTTTAAAACTGACAATAAATTCTTTATTAAAAAAAAATGATTTCTTTAGGGTTATCTGTCCAAAAAAGCAGTTTTGATGCAAATGCAATTTTTGGGTGCATTTTGCATAATGCATCCAAATATTACATCTGCATTAAAAATGCTTTTTTTAGACAAATTAACTTAAATATATCGCGTTTCTGTGTTGTTAATAGTTAGTTCAGAGTTTTAAACTGTTTTAAAAGTTTTAAATTAAAACCCGTTCAAAAAATAAAAATTACAATTTATATAGGGTATTCCAAAAATTCAATTTCAAATATGCATCTACAAACTGCATTTGCATAAATAGCTTTTAAATGCATTTTTTATTATATGAATATATTAGTGCGAAAGAGGACAATCGCAAAAATCGAACGCTTGTCGAATCAGCGAAATCCGATAACAACTTTCGAGTATACGGCTCTTCAAAGAAACATACTCTCGGGATTTTTTCAATTTTTTTAAAAATTAAAACATGGATATATATTATAGGCTCCATGAGAATATACTTTTTTATTAATATAAAAAAATTGGAAGAAACGAGGTAAAAATTAAATTTTTTTGGTCTTCTTCAAAGAATGAATTATATTGAACACAATTTACTAATTATACTACATGACTTTTCCCAAAAAATTGTAATTTTGCCAATAAAAATTTATTTTTTTTTTTTTACCAATTTTGAGGAATTGTAGTGGGTAAGTGGGACCACATTGAGATTTACCGCCCTCCATATTTTTGTTTCCCCAACTATCCCTTTCGAATTACCTTCTGACATATTTACTTTATATTTTACGTGGACAATTATAAGTGCTAAAAACGCTTGGGCAAGCATACTTGCCTGTGGTCGTCATTAGTTTGAAAGTCAAGGCAAAAATATTAAGGCAATTGTCTATTATATATATTTTACCAATATAAGTATGTATGCTGGTTGGGCTAATTTGATGACCACCACTGTAGCTATATATGAGTCTACAAAATACAATAAAACCACACAAATTCTATCACATTTGTCTAGTTATGGAAAAAATAACAATCTTACACTTTTGTATAAAATTTTTAAAGAAGAAAAAAATAACAGAATTCAATGTATTCAAAGCAAAAAAATATTGCAAAAAAGGCATTTACTTCAACAACGTCACAACTCAAAAAAAACATGATTTTTGAGTTAATGACGCAGAATTTTTCGTTATATCACGTATCGTATTGTGTAAAAAAGTCGTGTTGATATCTTGTATACTCTATTATATACGTCTTTTTTTCTTCAAGGTGGGAGTAAATTGAAAACTTTAAACTCGTTTTCTACATAATCAAAATTTTTGAGTTGTGACGTTATTGAAGTAAATGAGCGATATTTAGAATATATAATATATTATTAGTAAATAAAGTATTTTAAGTTAGAAAACTTATAAAAAGACGATAACCCGAAAGTCTTGCGAAAAATCTATTTAAAAGCTCAAAATCTGTATAGCCCAAAGAATCGAATAGGATTTCGCCGAAAAATTCATAATACCCCACACACAGAGAAATAAAGTTCCAACCGAATTGAAAAGTGTATATTATTGTTCAGTTACATTCGATATCTTAAAATCTTCTGTGTTGCAAATAAAGTTCAGTTGAATTAACTGAACTTCTTTGTGAAAACTAATATAAAGTTGTGCCAACTGTCTGAAATTCGTAATAACCGAATTAGAGTCTTAGTAACCGAATTTCAGTTGGCAAATAGCAACATTTTTTTCTGTGTGCAGCAATAAATAACCTGGATTTGGTAAGCAGTAATTACATTTGTTTTCTTCCAAAAAAGCGCTTCAACGCCTTGCATACAATAAAGCAACTAGGGAAGGCATTCTGCTGTGCTTCCCAAATTGCCTCTTTGAAGCAGTGAATAATGCTTACAATGAACAAAAATCATGTCTTATGGATTTGCTTTGGAAGCGCTTCAGGGTAAGCACAATTTTTTTCTGGGATGCATTATTTGTTTAGTGGAATTATCTTTTTTTTATCAAAATTATTTGTCTTTAATCTAATAATTGTTAAGAATTGTTATAGAATTGTTTAAATGTTTTAAATTGTTAGGAAAAAGTGAAGTCTCGACTTGAATTTGTTTGAATTTATGAAAAAGTTTCTACACAGAAAAAAATATTTCCCTACTTTTTTCAATTACATCGATTTGTGGAAAATTTTAAATTCTTTTAATTATTTGCTCAAATTCGGAACTTTCTCGGAATTTTTTTATACTATCGCTCAAAACATATTGTTGTTGTTTTTTGTAATAAATTTTAAATTCATTTTAATTAGATTTTATTAATTCTCATTAGGTCTATTACTTTATTTAGCTAAATAATGTAATTTCTGTGGTATAAATTTGAGTATTAATTTTTTTATTCATAAAATTTATAACGTAATTTTTGAAGTTAAATTATATTTAATAAAAATTGTTAACAATTATTTAACAAAATACTCTGGTTTAAACAAATGGGATTGTTTCCGACAGAAGTATATAGGCGGGAAAAACCAAAGCTGTATCAATGGTTGTACACAGCGGTGGTAAGGCCAGTGGTAACTTATGGTTGCCACGTTTTGTGGCCAGTGTTGGAACATGCTATTCATACCGGCAAACTGACTAGGGTAAATAGAACAGCTTCATTACGCTTAACAGGGGCAATGGGGAAAACTTTCACTGCTGCATTAGAGGTGCTCCTTAGCATTAAGACACATGAAATTTATGTCCGGGAGACCACGACAATAACACTGATAGGGTTACATATGGATCTTCTGGGTGATTCGCCAAAAGTTGTATTACCTTAGATTCAGGAATGTGCAGTTAGAGTTTATGAATGTTTACACGGACGGCTCGAAAACGTCGACGGGCATGGGAAGTGGATTCCATTGCATGGAACTTGGCATTGAGGAATCATATCGGCTGTTGGATGACTGCAGTATATTTCAGCCTGAAGTACACTCAGGGAAAAACTACGTTGCAAAATCGACAACGGTTGTGGTCAATATTACACCCCAACGTTTTCAATTTATTTGACAACGCACGGTGTCAAATTTTTAACGAACGTGTTCGAATCGACAACGTTATGTTGTCAAAATCTCTGCTAACGCCAAAATTTTTAGTTTTTGTCAACGCGTGTTTACAACTTGACAACGAATGTGTTCAAAATGACAACGTAACGTTGTCAAACTCTCTGCCAACGAAGAAGTTTTAAGAATTTTTCATTATTTTAGTTTTAGTCAGTGTGTTTAGCAGCATTATTTAAAATATTATTAATAAAATAGAACAAGGCCACGAAATTCAATTATCTGAGGACCTTAATTTAGTTGGTGATTTATTAGAAATAAATGGTGAAATTGTAGTGGTCAGTGATTCATGCTTTTCAACAAATGATATCGTTGAAGACAGTGACGATGGACAACTAAAACAGTTTTTAAAAACCATAAACATGGAATCAATTTTTCAATATTTAAAATATAAGTAAATCAATGGTTGAAAAAGCAATGTACAATATACAGTTAGAAACAATTATTTTTTTTATATATTATAGCATCACAAGTAACATTTAGAAGCTTGCCCTATTTAAAAAATGAAGATTTAAAGGAGAAACTGCTGACACTAGGGCTACGTGTGGAGTTCAGGGAAAAACTATTTGCCTGGAAAAAAAGGAGGTAATATAGTGCTACTATTCTGATGACACAATGGTTTGTTTATTTTTGTTTGAATTTATAGTTAGGAATTAATGAAGAGACAATGTCAGTGCCATCCAAAATTGAGGAATGGTGAAAACGTAATGAAAATACCACCAACACATCGGCATCACTTTGTTCTAAAAACTGCGGAGTTTTGTCAAAGGTAAGACAAATTAAAATAGGTTCTATGCAATACATCTAAGCATTATAATTTAATTTAGGACTTGAAGACATTGCTAAGTGAAACTTCAAAAGGGAAGGCAGTACTTGAATTTGCAAGTGGAAACATTATATTGAAATCTGACCATAGAGATGACATTATTAATGTCATTATTGAAGACATTTTAAGTAGACAGCACACAGTTATCCCACTTGAAACCGAAATGAAGCTAATGTTTAAATAACATGAATTCAAAACTTTAAATATAAAACAAATAATTCAATGTTTTCGGGATTACTATTACATTTCACGAAAAGAAAAAAAAGAATGCAAGCGGAAAGCTGTATGCAAAGTATAGAAACAAGAATTTTAAAAAAAGAAAGCTTTTGCACTCTTTACCAACCAGTAGCACCATTGAAAGCAACATGTCTGTGCAATCTCCTGACAACGAACTTGTTGAAATCGATGAATCAGTTGCTGTTGCACTGAAAACTTCCTTGATCAAAGAATGCGACGATTGGGGAGCAGTTTGTGAAAAATGGAAAAGATCTTTCAATATACGCCAAAAAGAATAGTGAAGAGTGTTGAGTTTCTACAAGAATGGCCAAAATTGTCGGATGCAAGAGCATCGGAATTGGTTGGTATTAGAATATTTTACATTTGTTTTTGCTAATTTCTATTTATTTTAGATCAATATTGATTTTTATATAATGTTTCCATTAAAAGGACATCTGTTACTTTCTAAATGGGATAAATTTAAAGAAACGATTCGAAACTGCTATGCAAAAAACATCCATAATGAATATTGTAAAAATCTGTTTACAAATGTTCAGTCGGCGACAAGTATAGGTAATTATCCAATTATATTGGTTATTCTATAAATGTAATTTATCTTATTATTTTACATGTTTCGCAGATGCACAAGACTATATATACACCATATTGCTTAATGCGGTTTTACAATCACCAGCTAGATTTAAAGGCGGAGGTGCTAAAATTATAAAAAAGGTAACAATAGCCGATTCACAGGAAAGCCTCGTCTTGTTGCGATGGCTGGACTTAGATTTTCGAACTTTTTGCTACATCATGAAGATAATTTAGAACCCATTTTTAGTTTAAATTCATATAAGACTGTAAATTTAATAAAAGAAGAGTATTGTTTCAAAGAAAATAATCAAAATTTAAATTTACAGAATTGCAAAGTTTCTAATGATATTGTCTTTAAAGCAAATTATTACTTAGCTACCAACAAGCCATCAATTGAACTTTTCAAAATTAAAAATTTTATTATTCAAAATGAAAATGTTTATGTTTTGCGTAATCAAGTTAACATTGAAAATTTTGATTTTCATTTGCAATCTTATGAAATTGGTTCTTTAAACAATGCTACAACTTATTTAATACCAATTTTAGATTTTATAACTAATCCATTTCATTTATACCCTATGAACAATGGAAAAATTTATTTTAGAATTAAGTTAATTTAAGTTATTGTGCTTTAAATTTAAGTAAATACATTCTTTGAATAAAATATGTTTATAAAACATAATTATAATCAATTTTAATCGTTTTTTATTACTTAAGTAGATGGGAACGCGTAGGTTGGGAACAGAATGGGAAAGGACCAGAAATTTTTAAATCAACCACGAACGGTGTCAAAGCGACACCGATTGGGTGTAAATTCAGCAACGGCACGGTGTCACTTCGACACCGGTAGGGTGTCAATTTAACACCGACATGTTGCCACATCGACACCATGGCGGTGTCAATTTGTACACATTTGTGGTCGGTTTAACAACGAAATCGTTGTCAATTATTCGTTGTTGAATTGACAACGGCGTGTACAATTTGACCACAAACGTGGTTGGCGGACTATTGACAACGAATGTGGTCATTTTGTACTCGAATGTTGTCACCTTTTCTCTGGGTGTATTTCAGATAGCCGAGGCTACAAGGCAGATATCGATGATGGTAATATTCAGATGCGATATCAGTTTTTTGCGTTGATTGTCAAGTGGCAATAAGGGCTCTATTTGCATGAAAATATTAGATTCAAGTTAGTCAACCGCTGCCATTAGAAAGCTAAAGGTTCTCACTGAGCAGCATAATGTACGACTGTGCTAGGTACCTGGACATAAGGATATTTGGGGTAATGAGGAGGCAGACAGACTTGCAAAGGCCGGTGCCAACCTTCCTAAACAATCGGCAACTTTGGACGTTTTCCCCACTTTCTCTCGCTTTTAGTGGGGTAAAACTTAATACGAAAGGTATGTGGATAAATAGAAATATGAATTCCAGTGTCGAAATACGTGTGAGATGAGAAACTGGATAAAAACAGAGAGACTCTTCTGGACATGGATAGAAGACAGATAAGGAATGCACCTAACCTTATCATATGTCATACACCCTAGGCAAATACATGGTTCAAATTAGATTAAGGTCGAATGATAGCTGTAGATAGTGCAGAGAATCTGTCTAAGACAGTTTCCACTTCCTTTGTGAATTCCCTGCATTATCTTTTGGAAGATTTAAAATTTTTGGCTCTTATTTTTTTCAGAATCTTATATTATTAGGAGAGCAGATCCATGGACAATATGGGATTTTAAAAAGGTATCCAATTGGGAAATCTAAAATGATTTTGCATGGGGAAGGAGTAAATCATCAGCAGGAATCATAATGGACCACACACGGCCTCTATAACCTAACCCCTATGAAAAGACCTATAATTAATGTTTTGAATAGTTGGAAGGAACCATACTATATTCATATTTAAAATAATATATAGATTATATTATATTATATTCTATTATATTTAATTATATATACTCTTATAGTATAATGTGTCATTGATTAAATTGGATGAAGAGAAAATTCGGACAAAACCAATGCAAAGCGCTTCTAATTTTATATTCAAATCGAATATGATACAATTAGATATAATGTGAAACAATTTAATTTGGAATAAAATATTATATATTTAAGTGTGTGTCCAAATTAAATTAGATAAAACTATATAAAGCTTCATATCAGTTTTTTTTAATCGGGATATTATAAAAATAACAATATATATCTCCAAATTAGGCATTTTAAAAAATCTTTTAAATTAGTTTAAAAAAACATGTCGATTTTGCATTTTTATTAAATTGGTGGGTCCGTTTGGAGTTCAGGCTAAAGAGGCTTAATGATACCGGTGAAGTCTGAACTTCATAACTGAATAATTTTAAGTATATTAAAGGAATAAATTAAATAAAAAATTAAATTTGTCGAGTTTTGAGAATTTTTAATAAAAATACACTTTTTTCAAAAATAAGTAATTTTCGACCAAAATTCGGCACGGATTAACGTTTTTCAAAAAAAAAATATTAATTTCTTCTACTTAAAACCACAGGGGAGAAATCAACAAATGGTTATTGAATAAAAAATTGATGGTGTCATTAATTAATTTAATTCATTGAAAATCAATTGTGATGCTTAAAAAAGAACATAATAAATCTCGACACACGCTTAGTGTAAAAATAAAAAATACAATACATAAATAGAACTTGTCTATACAAATAATTCTATGAGTGCCATTTAAAAACCAAATAGGAACTCTAGAAATAAACTGTAGTTATTTTTTAATCTAAACTTCTATAAACGACAATAAAAAAACAATTCAATTAAGATCAAATGTCACATTAATTGAATTGTTTCCTCTATGTCTCATTTTCAAATCAACATTTAACATTGAAAAGAGGCCCACAAACATATAAATGTAAATATAGGATAAATTACACTACACTAATAGAAAAAAATAGTACAAATTGTTGGTAAAACTACTTAAAATTAGTTAATAATTATGTTGTTAAAAAAACTGCTAAATAAGCAGTTTTTTGCTAAATATTAGTAAGATAATAATAGCTAAAATAATGCTGTTGAATGTACAAATCTTTAGTTATATTTGCGCAAAATTTTATTTAATTGAAAGTAACAAATAAATCCGAAAAAATCAGTAAAATATTTGCTATATATTAGTAGACAAAAAACATCATAAAAACTGTGAAATTTTTAAAGTTTATAAATCTGTCCTTCTGAAGTAACCAGTCTACAATTTTTGAGCAAAAATTTCTGTTGATTTTAGCAAAATATGCTGTTACTTGCATTCTACTAATTTTAAGGTAAATATAGCAACAGTTTTGTTGATATTACAGTTTTTGTTTGCTGTTTTTAGTCTACTTATATTAAGTAAAATTTTAGCAAACTAAAATACTACTTTCAATTCACTCAAATTCAACTCGAATATAACTAAAATTTTGTAAAGTTAACAGTTTTTTATTTGCTGTTCTTACACTCAGGAAAAAAAGTTTCATCATATTGATGAAATTGTTTCAGAAATAGTTTGTTATCAATTATTCATCATATCTATGAAGTTTTCATAAATATTATGACAAATACTTCATAGACCTTCATCATTTCATAAAAAAGTTTCACAAAAAAGTTTGATGAAGTTTCATAATAAATAAATTTTTCCTTTTTAGGGAAAATAGTGAAATTTAGCAACCGTAAATTTAAACGTATATTTGTCATTTTAAATATGAAAATTATCATTTGTAATTAAATTTTTTTTAAAATTCAAAAACTACCAGAAATTATTTAAAATTCTGAAATATGAGGTATTCATAACACCGTTCAACAAAATCGGAAAAATTCGATGCATCGGCGTTGCAACCTATAATTTCTAACCGACTTTAGACCGCAGATCACAAATTAGAATTTCAAACATGCAACTTTTTTGAAACATTCAAATAGTGTGAACTCTGCCTTTTAAGTTGACATACGACATGTTTCGAAAGATGCGATAGTATTTCCCATGCATGTATTTGAAATTTCAAGTTTTTCACGATTTTTCTAATAAAGAATCTACAACAAACGGAAGATCCAAAATCCTAATACGGACATGCAGATAAAAGAGCATCATGTTATGATAGTTTAAGAGCATCATATTTTGGTTAAAACAGGCAACAATCATAATATAATACTCATCATCATATTATGATTCTAGACGATTATAAAATCGTCGTTAGTGATCCTAATATGATCAGTCAGAATCAAGTTTATGATTGTTAGGATCATAATATGATAAGTTTTTGTTCCCAATCATATTCAATCATATTTTTTCTCGGCGTGTACTTTAAGTAAACATCACGGATAACTTAATTTCTCTTTTAGTTTAAGGAAAAAATTGCTTAAACTTAAAAAATTTTATATTTATATATGGAGTCTGTGAGAAAAACTAATTAATAAAATTCAGATAAAAACATTTAAGTATGTCACATGTTTTTTAATCAATACCAACCAAGTTCTAGCTAATTGAAGTGCGTTTCCCTAAAAATAACGATTTCAAATTATGCATTGTGAAAAATACTTTTTACATTTTCTCCAGAATTGATAAGTAGCATGTCAGATGCAGTTTTAGTGTTTTATTGTGTAATTTGAAGTAGATTTTTTTTTTTATAATTTAAAATTTCGAAATTTTAATTGATGATTTTTAAAAAGAAAATATTTAAAATAGAATTTTTTAAATAGAAATTTTAAAATTTTCGAATAAAAATGTTCATATATCTTATTTAATATAACATTATCTAAAAACATATAGTTTTATATAGCTTAATATGGATATATGTGATGGTGCATATGGTCATATATAACTTTATATTCTATTTAGTTTTTCAATAATTTTTAATGTGGTCTCATACATATTAATACCTTAATATATATTGATTGATATAACCTTAGATGTGGCATATATTGCTACCTATGGTATATATTAATTAGAACGATTTCATCTATAATTTTGTATGACTTAATACAATGTTAAGTATAATAATTATTATATATTATAATATATGGTATCATATTAAAATTTAGTTTCACATCGTATCTAAAGTGTTTAGGGAGAATTTTAAATTGGAAATTAAATTTCTCTGTAGACATGTTGATCATTACAAATTAAGTTGTTGTTTGCAATTAAAAATTTAGAAAATTTCGAATGTAATTGAGTTCAACAAAATTTTAAAATTATATTTTTATTTGTAATTTTTCTACTTTAAATTTCATCAAAAAGCTTAAAATATTAATCTGAAATTTATAAAACTACATGCACAATTGAAATTTTGCATTAGAATTTGCTAAAACTATAGATTAAATTGTAACTACCCAGGTGAAAAAGTTCATATATGATCATATATTGTCATATATGGTTTCATGTATGAGGATATATGGTTCCATGTATGGGCATATATGAACATGTATGTAATGTATGGAAGCATATATTGGTAAATACATTCAAAGAATAAGTTCATATAAGGATATGTATGACACCATATATGATAATATATTGCATATATTGGTTCATATATGCCATATATCTCCATATATGAATTCATATAGTATGCCATATATGGGCAATGTTTTAATTTTTTTATCAGATATGACCATATATGAGAACGAAAAAGTTTTTATTTTTAACCCCTTCCTGACAAAAATGCATAAACCCCTTCCAGACAAAAATGTATAAAAGACAATAGATTTTAAAGTTTGTAGAATTTATAAAGACGATAGTAGAGAATGAGTTATGAGATATCTCACCTTAATCTGAAGAAATATCAGTCGCATTTAATGTGCTTAATTCTGACAAACCATCCCGCTTTTGGCGGGATTATCCTGCTTTTTAATATATTTTTTTTTTAATTTTTATAAAAAATAAAATGATTTAATAATATTTAATATTATAAATTTTGAAGCTTTTTGATAGCAATAACGTTGCAGCACCAGATATAGGATTTAAAAATTAGAATCGAAGTCTAAAATGTATTCATTTGTTGTGCCAAAACTGATTTTTTTAATATTTCAAAGAAACTATCAATTTTTGAAGTAAAATTTGAACGATTCAAACTAAGCAATTACGAATTTTTTAAAATCCGTATTTCAAGTCAATAAATCCCGCTTTTTGCTTTTTTTTTTGTGAAATGATCCTAAATATTTGGCAATGATATTTTGTGTGTATCAAACACAAGCATTTTAGTTAAAGTTTCTTTTACAAAATTCATAAGTATTCGTACCAAAGGACTTCTTTTGTGTTGGCTTGATTACTATTGTTATCGCCGTCATCATCATTTTCTAATTCATCGACTTTTATTTTTTTTTTGGAACTAGTTGGTTTTCCATTATCCATAATCTTATTAATTTTTTAATTTTCATTAAATTCTTTCCCAAATAGTATTTTCTTAAAAAATTTCACTTTTAACTATTTATATTTATTAATGCATTTTGAATATGAAATGTATGAATTTATCAGTAACATGTTCTTAGAAGTATAATAGAAACCATTTCTTTTAATAAAAAGACAATATTTTGGATAAAAACTTAAGAAATTGCCTTTTTTATACGAGCATGTGGGAAAAGTAATAATATATCCCCATATATGAACATTCATATATAGCATTATGTATGACCATATATGTCCATATAACCTCAAATTTCGGATCCGAACATATATGGATTCGAATATGAACTCATATATGTGGCAATATATGACAATATATGAACATTTTCACCTGGGTAATAATTTTAAACTGAGAAAATTTTAGACAAAATGTTTATTTAATACGCAAAAATCTTAATTTTAATTAGAATATTTGCTCTTTTATTTAAAAGTTTAAAAGAAATCCTTGATTAATTTCCTTAAT
Organism: Delia radicum; assembly: GCA_021234595.1. NCBI lineage: Eukaryota > Metazoa > Arthropoda > Insecta > Diptera > Anthomyiidae > Delia > Delia radicum. The sequence continues at coordinate 122,167,672 of CM037854.1, forward strand.
TAAAAATGAAAATTTTCAATATCAATTAGAAACTTAAAGCATTTCAAATAGAACACTTTATAATTTATTTGAAATTTTCTTGATTTCAGCAGAAATGGCAAATAAATACAACAAACTCGTTTGTAGCTTGAAAACTTAAAAAAAAAATCGACAAAATTTTAACATATTTAAAAATTTTATGAGAAGACTGGGGGGTTATTACGTAATTCGATTCGAAAAGTAAAACCTTTCGAAACGAATTTCCGTTTCGAAAGTAAAATTGTATTATCTAATTCGTTCGAATGTTTCACAGAGTTGTATTTGTGTAAAAAAGGGTAAATACAAGTGATGCCAAATTTTTATCGGCTAATACATAACTTGGCAGCATGTCTTATAATGTCAAAGTTGTCAGCATTGTGCTTAAATGTCAGAATTTGAAAACAAATATTTAAAGAAAACTTTATTAAAGAAAATATTTATTTTAAAAGTCGACGCTTAAATGAATTGTGTTTTATTGTGGACAGAAGATAGTGATGAAAAAAATGATTCTATTCCGGAAAGAGTTCAAAGGAAACTTATAAGAGATTCGTTAGATATAATGAATCTTAATGAGACAAAGTAAGAAAAATTTAAAATTTTACCTTTAAGATTAAATATATTCCAAACAATATCTTTTTAGTTTCATAAAAAACTTTTGGCTTAGTAAAAATGCTTTTACCTATGTCTTGAGTTGTGAAAAAGATGAATTTAAACCAGCAGAAAGGTCAACTGACATCTCACCTATATTAAAATTAGCTGCCACACTTAAATTTTTGGCGCAAGGTGGATATCAGCATAAAATTGGCCAAGACCGCCTATTAGGATTTTCTTAAGCATCAATTTCTGCGTGTTTGTCTGAGGTTTGCGATGCTATTGAAAGACTTCTTTGTCCCAAACATATTGTATTTGAAATGACGGAGGATAGGAAGAGAGAAGCTAAGAGATACTTTTTTGAAAAATGTGGAATACCTAGAGTAATTCGAGCAGTAGATGGCATATTCAATTAATCAGACCTATAAGGGATGAGCAATTATATTTCAAAGGGAACAAAATTTACTCGGCCCACCTCCATTCCCTGAAATACTATTTCGGTTTTCCCGGCATTTTACCTTTATGTGGTGTTTATAATCTGGCCACACCTATAAACATATGTAAATTTGAATAATACCAATCTATAAACCGACAATTGATAAATTGAAACCGTACTTTTTTAAATTTCGTAATATCATGAGTCGGAGGGCCAGCTGCATCCAAATCCAAAGACAATATTGTAAACAAATCCTTGGACTTGCTTCTAGCATTCGCTACATTTAGCAAAATCCACTCCTTAAGCAAAATCCACTCCTTCAAAGATTCAACATTGTGAAAAAAATAACGTTTAGTGTAAAAACATAAAACATTTGATGTTTTTTATTTTTACTTATTTATTTAACACTTTTTCTTATATTTTGTATAAAAATACTTACATTTTAAATTTTTTATCTTTTTTCGACAACAAATTAGCTTTCGAATAAAATACGAATGTTTTAACGTTTGTGAAGTTCGCTTTCGTATTACATAATTGCATTTACGAAAGAGTAATTTTTGTTTTCGAAAGGGGGATAAAAACGGCCGGTTCGAAAAAAGTTTCCGTGCGTTCGTAAATACATTTTCGAAAATCGTACTACAAAATACAATTCATACGAATTTACACATTTTTTCTTTCGAATCGAATTACATAATAACCCCCCTGTATAGTAATGTTTTTAGAATTATAAGGAACCATACTATATTTATATTTAAAATACTATATAGAGACCATATTATATTCAATTATATTAAAGTAGATATAATCTTATGTATCATTTCATTACATTGGATGAGGACAAAATTCGGACAAAACTATATCAAATCACTTCTAATTGTATCTAAATAAATCGAATACGATGCAATTAGATCTAATGTGATACAATTTAATCGGGTCATTTTTCGGATGAAATTTTATATAATTAAGTGTGTGCCAATATTAAATTAGATAAAACTATATAAAGCATCATATCAGTTTTTTTAATCGGGTTGAATTGACGTTCTGAACTACTATTGAACTACTAATTTTTAATTCGTTTCAAAAAAAAAATCCAGAGTAAAATTAAACATTACATTGTTTATTCTTTTTTGAGCAAATTTTGAATTGCTAGTTTTTTTTACAAGAAATAGCTATATTGTCTTTACAAGACTAAAAACACAGGTTTGCTATATATTCTTCTCACTCTAACAAAGAACGTAACCCTTCAAATGTTTCATAACATTTATGAAGCACTTCATAAAAAGTTATGAAACTCTACCATCATGGCTACGAAACATTTTATAAATATGAAAAAGCCTGTCATCAATTTACACTTTTATGAAACAATTTCATCATATTTATGAAGTGTTACATTGGGCGAAAATCAGTGATGTTTTTCTTCATATTTATGAAGTAAGTTTTCCATAAATATGATGACGTTTTACACTAAGTGTAGCAGTTTTTTCTGCAACGTCTTTTTTAACAAATTTTTAGTAGCTTTTTCTGCCAGTTATTACATGGTTATTTCTATGAGTGTACAAAGTCATTGAGAAAAGAAAGAACATTTTTTTCTAAATGACCTATTTCATTTAGTAAACAAATTCTTTGTCATCAAATTCCTTTCTTTTCATATTTTTCTTATTTATTTCCCAACTACAAAAAAAAACTCATTAATATCAATTATTTTTAATTGTTCCAATATAAATGATGATGAAGATGATGTCCGCTTGTAATTTATTTCCTATCAATGCACAAAATATGTAATTTGTAAATTAAATTGTTGTTGTTGTTGTTCAACTTACCAATTGTTGAAATATTAAATATTGTGCCAACAACCGCCATCAATAAAATTGTACCCAAATTATCAAAAAATAATCGATTGGGCATAAAATAACCAGCATCTAATATAATCGGTGGAAGCATGTAGAAGAAGAATGTATTGGGTGTAAGTGGTGAGACAGCGACATCTGTACAAAAGAATAGCACAACACCAATGACTACACCAACGACAATAAGTAGACAAGATTCAGGAAATATCAAATGTAATTTTGGTGTCATATGAAAACCTGAAATGAAAGGAAATAAGAAGAGAAAAAAAAAGATTAGAAATTTGTTTGTTTTCAACTTACAATACACAGTGAGAAATTTATTATATGAAATTTAAGGAAATTTTTCAATAAACTACACCATTTTCAATTGTATTTCAGAAATTATCAATTGTTTTTCATATTTATTTAAAAAATCGAAAAAACTTTTAAATTGAAATTGTCGAAATTCAAAAAAATCGTCTAAATTCAATAATAAAAACACCAAAATTTTAAAACAAAAACGCTAAAAATTTAAAAACAGCTTATATAGGAAATAATTGGCACAATTTAAAAAACGCTAATATTTCCAAAATCGCCAAAATTTGAAAACATTTTAAAAATTAAAAAAATCGCTAAAAAAAAATTAAAAAACTCGCCTAAATAAAATTTAAAACGTCCATATCTCGAAAACTTGAAGAACTAGAGAAAAAATGTTTGAGCCATTTGTCAAAACTTGCCCTCATACCTAAGTTTCTACTGGATTGGCTAGATTCTTAGATCGCGTTTTTCTCCAAAACAAAGCATCGCAGAGCAAAAAGGTCATTTATTAGGAACACAAAAAAAAAAACTATTTGTCAACTAAAATTCGGTTACTAAGACTAAAATTGGTTGGTACACTCAGGGAACTTCTGCTTTAAAAATTTGCAGTTGTTTGGGTTGTAATACAGTTTTTTTTTTAATTTTTAATGTAAATGTCAGTTAATTGTAGAACAAATTTAATTTTTTACTAATTTTGTAGTTTATTTAAAAAACAAACCACATCAAATGACTGTTTTATGATTTTACATTCATTGTTTACAGTTTATTTTTGTTATTTAAAAAAATAAAAAAAGTAAAATGTTTGTTTATTTTTAGTAATTTACACTCCGGTTCACTTATTTAAAGGCATTAAAATCTGTGTTCATCATCCTGTATCTTTTCCAATTTTTAACTGATTGTAGTACTATTAAATAGAATTGGAAGCTAGACACCTTTAGATATAAAAAAATTATGCCAATAGTGGTTTTTCACCTTTACAACTTTTTTTGAGCAATTTATTAAAAAAAAGTCCAAAACTGTGATATTTTTTTTTTATTCACTTGAATAAAGGCACTTTATTATTTGTTTATAATTTTTAAAGTAAGCGATGATTTTTCGTAGGGAGCGTTTGTTTATTACAATTTATTGCATCTTAATAATTTTACAAGTCAAAATGGCAAGAAAAAAAATTTTATATTTATCGGAAAAAATTAAAATCGATGTTTACCGTTCTGAAGGTTATTCTAACCGCGCAATAGCTCAAAAAATTGGACGAAGCCCAACAGTTGTTGACAATTACATTAAGGACCCCGAAAGGTATGGAAAAAATTTAAAGGAAGGATTTCCTTGTCTTTATCTGCGTATGAGAAAAGAAAAATCATAAGAATTGCATCTAATTCTGCCTTATCCTTATCAAAAATAAGAGCTCAAGCTGGAGTGAAAGCGAGCAAGTCAACAGTACGCAGAGTAATAAAGAGCTGTGAGTATCTAAAATACCTGAAATTAAAAAAAAGCCGCCACTTAATGCTCCGCGTAAAGAAAAGCGGATGTGCAGCAAAGAGATCATGTAAATGACTGAAGAACCGTAATATTTACGGATGAAAAGAAGTTTAATTTAGATGGGCCTGATGGCTACAACTATTATTTTCATGATCTGTGGAAAGAGAAGCGATTTTTGAACCGACATCACAGCCGAGAGGGCGGCGTTATGGTGTGGGGTGCTATTACGTACTATGGCACCATCGATCTTGAATTTCAAAGTGCAAAAATGACTGGTGCAAGCTATAAAACGTTATTGGAATCGGCTTTTCCGAAGTTCAGTGAACTATTTGGTCCCATATCTTGGATATTGCAGCAGGATAATACTCCTATACATAACGCGAGAGTAGTTAAGGAGTTCATTTCAAGCCAGAATGTAAATATTCTTGATTGGCCACCCTATTCTCCTGATCTAAACATTATTGAAAATGTCTGGGGTTGGTTATCTCGTAAAGTCTATGAAGGAGGAAGACAATTCGATGACAAGGAGTCACTAATTCAGGCCATTAAGGATGCTTGGAATCAAATTTCGTTGGATTACATTAATTTGCTTTATCTGTCAATGAAACCCCGTATATTTGAAGTTATTAAAAACAAAGGTGGTTGTACCCATTACTAAATACTCTTTAATAAAGTAAAATTAATTAAAAAACAAGAAAAAACCGTTCTTCATTAAATTTAATTAAAATGCCTTTATCCAAGTGAACCAAAAAAATAGCAAATTTTTTAACTTTTTTTGATAAATTGCTCAAAAAAAGATCTTTATGTAAGAAACTGCTGCTGCCAGGATGTTTTTAATATCTCAAGATGTCTAGCTTCCATTTTCATTTTATAGTTCTGCAATCGGTTAAAAATTGCAAAAGATACAGGCTGCTGAATATGGAATTTTTAGTGCCTTTAAATAAGTGAACCGAAGTGTATGTGGTTCATTTTTACTACAATTGTTAGTAATTTAATGAACAGTAAAAACAAATGACAAATGTTAGTCGTCCTTTCTTCCAGTGAAAGTTCATTTGTTATTGGCTACACTTGCTTTCGTCTGGGAAAATTATACCAGTTGTTTAATTTTTAAAAGAGTTTTAAAAGGTGATTCATTCCTTTGGCAAATTTTAATGAAACATACAGAAGCGTTTAGATTTTAATAAAAAAATGTATTAAATTTTAAATTTAACTTTTTTCGAAAAAAAATTAGCATAGAATTAATCCTCTATCCGCCAAGTCCGCCTTCAGTCGGAGTATTTTAAATTGGCCATAAGTGCGCCAAATGAGTGTTTTATAATATAAATTAATTTGGTAGAAAACCAAATCAAAAAAAAAATATTTTGTGAAGTAATTTTTTGTGTGCATGGCACGGTTTGGAAGCGAGAAAGGGTTAGTGTTAAAATTTCGTAAAATTTAAAAAAAACTAATATTTTGAAATGAACAAAATTCTCAAAAATCTTGAAAACATATTTATGTGGTCTAGAAACCGTTCATGCTAAACACAAAGTAAGATTGAAGCTTAAACTTTAAAAAAATGCTGAAATGTTGGTCCAAGGACGGAAAATTACGTCCAAGGATTCGAAAGGGGCATCGCCTTAACTTAAAAACGTATGCACTGATTGTTATGAAATTTATAGTAAGAAAGATTATAGTAAGTAATATTAGCAAAGCCTTTAAGTTTAATCAATATATGTTGAAGTTAAGGTGCGTTTTCGCTCGATTTCGCCTTTTTCGAAAACGAAAATCGGCATATCTATTTAAGTATAAACGCAAAAAGTGTAATTTTTGGACTGTAGTTATAACTTGCTAAGACGAATAATTTATAACTAAATTTATTTATTTTTATGGACTAGTTTTTAAGATTCCTAACCTATTTTTGCTCCTATCACCTAAAATACTATGATAGAATAGTCCTTCATGATATTAATGAAACAATTTCATAGAATTTTCGTAGATTCAATGAAGAATTCCAGTATATCCAAGAAATATTATTCATATTAAGAAATTGTTTATACACTTTCTTTATAAAATTTTATAGTTTCATAAAAAAAAATTCATTCGATTTCATAAAATTTCTATTAATAAATTTTGGCGAAAATTTCTTTAGAGCTATGAATTTATTTCAAAGACTTAAGTTTTTTATTTTTTCATAAAATTTCATAATTTAATTAATTTTCATACATTTCAGACTTTAGTTTTAAACATATTTTATAAAGTGCTTTATTATTTCCATGTACACAGAGAGAATTCATTGCACGAGTTTTAATGACATTTTTCTCTAATCTAATGAACTTTTCTTTACAATCTGAATGTGAATGTGAAACTTAAAGAAAATGCTTCATAGTTTTAATGAAACCATTTTTAATGATACTTGTTCATTAGTCGTACGAAATTTTTAATAAATAATATGACAATTTCATAAAATTGTATAAAAAATTGCATTAATTTAATGAAAAATTTCAATTGACGATTTCCAGTGACAATTCATAGATCTAATGCAAAAAGTCATTGATATCAATAAAACTTGTTCATTAGTCGTATGTAATTTTTAATAAATAATATGAACATATTCATAAAATTGTATGAAAAATTGCATTAATTTAACGAAAAGTTTCAATGAACGAGTTCCAGTGACAATTCATAGATCTATTGCAAAAAGGCTTTGATATCATGCAGATAATTCTCTCAGTGTAGCCTACATTAATTTTGGACTTCAATAAAATTGTTTAAAAACTCATATGAATCGGTTCATTGGCTTAGTTCCAATGCATTTTTTAAGACATTAATGAAGAGTTTTAATAATTCAAGGAAACTTTTTAATATTAAAAAATTGTATGAAACTGTTTCATAAATTCTATAAACTCTTCATTGTCGGAATGATTCATTGTTTTATAAAGATTTTCATTAATTCTACAAACATTTCATACTCATTGACTTTAATGAAACCTATGGAAAGTTTTAATGGACGAGTTCCAATAACAATTTTCGTTAAAGCTATGAAGAAATACATTACTTTTTTCCATTCATTTTTACGAAGATTTTAGGTTTTTTTGGGTTGAGTTTTCACTCTGTTAGAACACTTAAACATAGTACACATAGGTCCGAGGGCGGATCAATCGACTCATCCGCGATATTCTCTGGATTTAGCCCGCAGTGACTATTTCCTATTTCCAAACCTAAAGAAATGGCTCGCAGGAAAGAGATTTAGCTCCTCGAAAAATGCAATTTTTTGGAATTGATACAAAAATTGGAGAAACGTTGGACTAAGTGTATTTAGTTAAAAGAGATTATGTTGAGATTATTTGAAATATTGAAGAAAATGGCTCTCCGGCAAAAGTCGCATAAAAATCGAACGATTTCGAATGCTTAAAACGTAATAATCAGATGAAAAATGTATTTTTGACGATCTTTTAAAAGCCACAAAAAATGTACAACCGAATTAAAAATTGTATTTTGGTGGCTACAGCCAAAAAATTCGGTTAGTACAACCATATTTAAATGTGATTTCTAAGTATTTCGGCTGTTCCAACTAAAATTCAGTTGTGTTAACCAAATTTTGTTGTTAAAACAAATATTCAGTTGTGCCAACCCATTTCAGTCGTAGTAACCGAATTTTAGTTGGCAAATGGCTTAATTTTTCTATGTGTGTATAACATAAAGTCGGTCATTGTAGTGTTAAAACTATCAGTAACGAAATATCGGGGTTTTAAGCTAGTTATGTTATAAAATACGAGGTTTTAACATTTATACAGTTTTATGCCAGGGTTCAGATGTTTCTGGCTCTTTAAAATCATGTTCTTTTAAATAAGTGCTTTCGCCAAAAGTCCACAGATATTAACTACTAAGTGAAAATTCAAATTCACCTCAAAAAGAATTTGTCAAAGCTAACATTTGTTGTGCCGGGTTTTTTTTTTTGTTTTTGGCTTACGTTAATAGTAAACCTAAATATGATTTAGGTGTATTGTTTTGCAACATAAAGAAAACAGATTGAAAAAATTGGAGGAATAAATATGGGTCAATGTCAAAATAAAAATAATATCCAAAAAAGATAAAAACTCAGCAGAAAATATATAAAAGTTTGGCAAAAAGATTTAAAAAAAAAAACCGAAACCCAAGTGAATGTGCGTCAACAAATTAAGGGGTATACGCACTTTGAATTTTCAATAAATGTTTTATAATAAAAATTTTGAATTGTATAAGGGGATCTTCAAAAATTCTCGACACTTTGAGGTAAAATATTTTTAAATTTTTTTTTGTGTATGTTAGCCGATGTTTGAGCATAATTAATCCATTCGCGTTAATCATTCGTCTTTAACGGCTCAAAAATTATGGCAGTTTTAAATTTTAGGCAAATTAAAAACATTAAAATTACAGTTTTTGTATTTGTACTCTTATAAAAGTCGAAATATTTCAACCAACCGAATTGACTAGATTGCTGCAACCTCGTAAATTCGGTTGTCACAACTGAATTCGGTTGGTACAACCGAATTGTGGGTTGTGAAATGTAATTGACGTTGCCCAAGTCTGATTTTAATGACCTTTACATTAAAATCTTTTATTTGGTGCACGTTTTGTAGGAATTCATGCAGCGCTTTAGTTTCCACAAGGCGAAATGAAAAAACCTCACTTAATCAATTTAGTTAAATTAGCAAAAACTTTAACTAAATAGTTGTAGACTAAAAACAGCAAACAAAAATTGTAATATTAACAAAATATTCACCTTAAATTTTGTAGAAAGCGATTAACTGCATAATTTGCTAAAATCAACAAAAAAAATTTTGCTAAACAATTATAGATTGGTGATTTCAGAAATGTTGATTTTTATTTGCATTAAGAAGAAAATTTAAAAAAATAACTTGAAAATTTAAAATTTTTGTTTTTGACTTTTGTGTCTTTTAATATTTAGGAAAATTTTTTGCTGATTTCACCAAATTAGTTTGTTGCTTTTAATTAACTAAAATTTAGCTAAATATTTGTATATTCAACAAATTTATTTTTGCTATTCTTATCTAACTAATATTTAGTAACAAAATGTGTTAATTGTAGCGTTTTTTCCGCAACGTAGTTTTCAACTTTTTTTTAGTAGTTTTAGCAAAATTTTTTATAATTTTTCTTTAATTAGTGTATTTTTTTTATTATTTTTAACTTTTTACTATTTTAAACCAACAGGTGTCGAAATCGAACAGCTGTTCAACATCTAATAAGAATTCGATCAAAAAAGTCTCGAATTAAAATAGGAATCTTATAAGAATAAAAACTCACGTGTTTGCAGATTTAGAATTAATTTTTATTTTTATTTTTTATCCTTCTTTTCATTATTTGCCTCTTTAATTATTTTTCCTATTTTGTTTTTTTTTTTTGTGTGTTTTGTGCTATTTTGCGTACTATTTTCAACTTTTTTCGTGCCATTTTAAACTTGCCCTGATAATGAAGAAATTTACTGTTGAAGTGCTAAATTGTTATCGTTGTAAATTGGTATGAACTTAAAGTTTACAATGTTCGTTGCTTTAAAAGAAAATATTCTGAAATTTAATTTTTACAGGCATTAAAAAATATACCGAGGCCTTATATTCAATACCCTCTATGAACCAATTTCTTGAAAATCACTTTTTGATGGAATACTATTCATAGATGTTAGTTTTATCTCTGACAAAAATGCAAAAAGTATTTTGTTAACTACGAATTTTAAGAATCCGTAACGAATTTCAAGAAAGAGGAGATATTCGCGGTTTGGTAAAGTTTCGAATATGACGAGAAAACGTGTTTTTGCATTTGCAGGTTAGAATGTTTCAAAAACTTGATGACTTGGAGGAATTCTGAATACAGAATCGGATTCAGTGCACCAAAGACAATTTAAAAAGTATATCCTGGACTATACTCATAGAAATTAACCTTTAATAATAGCTAAAAAAAAATTACTAAAAATTAGTTTAACATATTCTTGCAGTAAAAACTGCTAAAATTAGCAGATTATTTTTTACTAAATATTAGTAATATAAGAATAGCAAAAATAAATCTGTTGAATTTACAAATATCTAGTTATATTTGAGCTAAATTTTAGTTAATTGAAGGTACCAAAATAATCTGCTAAAATTAGCAAAAACATTTAGTAAATATTATTAAACAAAAAAATCATTAAAAAATGTGAAATTTTTAAAGTTTTTTTAATAATAAAAGTCAGCCCTTGTGAAATCAGCAATATACAATTATTTAGCAAAAATTTCTGTTGATTTTAGCAAAATAAACTGTTATTTGCGTTCTACTAAATTTGAGTTAAATATAGCAAAAATTTTGTTAATATTACTATTTTAAGTCTACAAATATTTAGTAAAAGTTTTTGCTAATTTTACTGAGTAAATGCTATTTTCAATTTACTAAAATTCACATCGACTGTAACTTAAATTTTGTAAAGTTCACAGATTTATTTATGCTGTTCTTATTTCATTAATATTTAGCAAAAAAAAATGCTAAATTTAGCAGTTTTTTCTGCAAGATAATTTTTGACTAATTTTTAGTAGCTTTTTCTGCTATTTTTACCAGAACAGTATAGGCCGTGAGTTTTGCGAAATTTAAAATTCGTGAGTATTGACCAAAATTGAACATTTTCTTTTTTAGTAAAAAAAAATCTAAAATTTAAATATTTTTTGAACCCATGGAGAACCCACTCTGAGTTTTGGATATATTGTACATGACAATATGATCTATCACTATAAATTGTTTAATAAAAATCAAAGTAGTAGTTTTTGAAATATGCCCGACAAATTTCCAATTTTGCATTTATGCAAACTTTCTCCAAAAAGACTGTATGGTTATCTAGCAAATATCTAAAAGTAGAAGATACAATCGTTCACATGAGGTAAGATTTGTAAAAATCGTCTAAAAACTTAAGAAGTTAGAGCTGTTTAAACATGAAGTATTTCAGTTTTGATAAAAAAAAAATACCGAACTTTGAACCGCTTTTCAACGCGAACTGCTTGAACTTAATATAGCACATATATCATAGGAACGTTGAATATCTGTGTTTATTTTAAACGATATTCGTAGTCACTTATTCGAAGACCGTATCGAAAATGACTGGAATGACTCTGCTACAAAAATTTTGCAAAAAAAAAAAAAAATGGGGTTTTTTAATGTATTTCGATTGTTTTCCGAATATAAATAAGAAAGGTAATTCTTAAAGGTGAAATATTTTAAGTCCAGTTTATGACAGCCAGATTTTTGAAAATTTAATAGAAATTTTATTTTTTTTTATTCATTAAGTACAACCATTTATGTAATACAAATTCAATAAAAACAAATTACCAAAAAATCTATACAAAATAGAGAAACCTCAAAATTATTATACAAGCCAGAACAATAGAGATATTTGTACACTAATAGAAAAAAAAATAGTAAAATGTTTTGCTAAAACTAATAAAAAAAAATTAGTTAAAAATGGCGTTGCAGAAAAAACTGCTAAAATTAGTAGATTTCTTTTTACTGAACATTAGTAAGATAAGAATAGGAAAAATAAATCTGTGGAATCAAAAAATATTTATTTTAGTTAGTATAAAGTAACAAATTAATCTGCTGAAATCAGAAACAAAATTTGCTTAATATTAGTAGACAAAAAAAATCATAAAAAATGTGAAAGTTAAAGTTTTAGTTTTTTAATGCGAATAAAAATCTGCCCTTTTAAAATCAGCCATTTACAAACAAAATTTGCTAAGAAACAAAATTTGCTTAATATTAGTAGCAAAAAAATCATTAAAAAAATGTGAAAGTTAAAGTTTTTGTTTTTTTTCTAATGCGAATAAATATCTGCCCTTTACCATATTTTAGCAAAAAGTTCTCTTTATTTGAGCAAAATATACAGTTGTTTGCATCAGAAATCAGAAACAAAATTTGCTAATTATTAGTAGACAAAAAAAAATCATAAAAAAAAATGTGAATGTTAGTTTTTTTTTTTAATGCGAATAAAAATCTGGCTTTTTGAAATATACATTTTTTAGCAAACATTTCTCTTTATTTTAGCAAAATATACAGTTATTTGCATTAAAATAAATTTAGGGTAAATATTGCAAAAAAAAATGTGTTGATATTACAATTTTTGTTTGCTGTTTTTAGTCTACAAATATTTATATTTAAATTATTTTGCTAATTTAAACATAAAATAGCAATTTATATTTTCAATTAATTAAAATTCAACTCGAGTATAACTCAAATTTTGTCAATTTAATAGTTTTATTTTTCCTGCTATTATTATTAATATTTAGCAACAAATAAATCCGCTAATTTCTGCAGTTTTTTCTGCAACGTCATTTTTTAACAAATTTTTTTCTACTATTTTTACAGGTTTATTTCTATGAGTGTAGTATGATGGTGTTGTATGGATGCGTTGGAGGAGGTTAAAAGTTTTTATTGGTGGTATGGAAACAAATGGTACAAAAATACCAAAAATACTATTGATATTTAGTATATTCAGTACATAGTGACCTTGTAGATTGGAAAAGTATTCTCAAACACATAGAAAATGATAAATGTATACAAAAATAAACAAATTTTTGCAAGTCAGTCAGTAAATGTTTAATCCTTTGACGACCGAACTTAAACAGTTGAAGATTTTTTGACGAAACATGTTTTAGATTTGGACTATGTTTGAAAAGAAATTTTAAGCTGTTTTTGGCGCTTTACTGCTCCCCCTATCGTAGAAATATATCACTCAAGTTAAATCATTAATGGGTTGTCGCTACTTAATGGGTTATGATATTGTCTAAGGTTTAATTTTGTATTTTGCTTTAAATTATGCCTAATCCAAAAAAAACAACATTTTTGTTTAAATTTGAAACTGAATTTTTAACATTATAAAAACTAAAAACAAAAACATAAAAAAATTATAAAAAAAAAAAAAACAAAAAAAGAATTATTTGACTCTGCTTTGACCTTTTAAGGCTCTGAGAATAGTAGGCTACAATACATAGATATCGCTAAAAAGCCACATAAAGGGTCCGCCATATAACGTTTTTTTTTTTTCAACTAGTGCTTATTTCGTGACACTTAGCTCATGTCTGATTTGACAGATAATTAGTTTTATCCTTCCGCTGAACGAATATGGTCCGTATGTTTGTTATCTTGTGAAAAAAGTGAAAGAAACTGGCATCCTCATCGATAAACCAAAGCGTGAAAAGCCAAAAACAGTGCGTACACCCGAGAATATTGCTGCTGTGGCAGAAAGTGAGCGTGAAGCGCCATCAACATCAATTCACAGTCGTTCTCAACAATTGAACATTTCGGAGACATCATTGAGACGAATTTTGCATAAAGACCTTGATATGACGCCATACAAAGTCCAATTGGTTCAGGAGTTCAAAAAAAAAAAAGTTATTTGGCGGACCCTTTATGTCTATTGTCGATTACAACAAGTTTTGCAGGTTTTCCTAAAATTGCAAAAAGTAAAAATGGGACATATATCAAACATTCGTCGTCAAAGGGTTAAGGGTGGTTGGTGTTTGTTAGGGAAACACCAATAACTGAACCAAGGCGAAAACAAGCATATTCTTGAATGTCAAGTTTAAAGAAATAAGGAAAAAATAAATTTTCTTTGGCATAGCATTGGAAGTGAATTTAAGCAGTAAAGTGTTGAAATAAAGTGCTTAAATTTAATAACATTATCTAACATTCCATAAGTCTCATTCCTTTGATTGCAAACTTATTTTTATAATATGTTTAATAGAGTGCCTCATTTTGAGGCTTTTTCAAAAAATGCAAGATGTAAAACCGTTGAAAATAAAGATTAATATGTTTTATGATGAGTGCTAAAATATTTCGGCTCTAGCGATAACATCCCGTGAGCTAAACCGTTTCTAAAAAGCACCCAAAAACACTATTTTCTGTGAATCCAAAATTTGTTACGAGTCTTTTTGTCAAAAATTTAGTCAAATATAAAAAATATTTAATCCTCCAACCACCCTAAGCTTTAATGTTTTTCGTTGCCTATTTTGGGCGATATGGGCCAAAATAGGGTTGGAGGAAATCTCAAAAACTAATCCATAAAAATTAATAACTTTAGGCGTAAATTATTTCTCTTACCAAGATATAACTGCAGTCCAAAAATTACACTTTAAGTGCTTTTACTTTAGAAGATATGGCGATTTTCGTTTTTCGAAAAACGCGAAATTGAGCGAAAACGCACCTGAACTGCTTAAACTTAAAGGCTTTCCTTATACTACTTAATATAAACGTTCTGTCAAATTTCATAAAAATCCGTCTATACGTTTTCAAGTTAATGCGATGTCCTCTACAGTTAACCTTTTGGAATCCTGTTTGTCCTTGGACCGAAGTTAGAGCTTTTTTAAAGTTTAAGCTTCAATTTAACTTTGTGTTTAGTATCAACGGTTTGTAGTTAACATAAATATATTTTCAAGATTTTTGAAAATTGTGTTCATTTCAAAATATTTTTTTTTTTTTTTAATTTTACGAAACTTTAAAGCTTTAAAACGAAACTTTAAAACCAAACCGTGCCATTTTTTTGAACTTCACAAAATATTTTGAAAATTTAGTTTTCTATCGAAATAGCTTACATTCTTATTGTAAAAACCTCATTTGGAGGACTTATGGCCAATTTAAAATACCCCGACTAGAGGCGGGCTTGCCGGTTAGAGGGTTAAAAACTGTACAATTCTGCATCAAAAATTTTTAAAACAGCTTCTCGACTCGAGATAATAAAACTTATATGTACTTTTTTTACGTTTTTTTAATGCAATTGTTAAAAAAATTCCAAAAAATTTCCCATTATTCATTCGTTTTTCATTTTGAATACATATTTGTGAAAAGTGTTGATATCCGCTAATAACTTCAATATAATTATGGTTCGTTATGTTCGAGGATGCTTTTAGGATTCTCTAAGGAACTATAAAATTCTAATTTTAAAAATTAATGACCCCAGTTTTTATCGCAGATAATAGATTTGATTTGTTAGATGTAATCGTACATATCTCGTATCAAACATGCAAACCCGTTGAATAGTTCTTGAAATATTTGCAAAACAAATAAAAATTTTAAAGAAAAAAAAATATAATACGAGGGCGGATCAATAAGCCCGTGACTTTTCGAACTTCCCTCGTAGTTATATGAACCTATTAATAGACTACTGGTAAATTTTGAGCAAGTTCCGTCATTTACTTTGCGTTTAACAGCTGTTTAAAACATACAACCTCGTGGATTTTTTTAAAAATCGAAAAGAGTGAATTTCGAGTGCTCATTAAACATTATTTTTTGCAAAAAAAAAACCGTCAATCAAACCAAGCAAAAGCTTGATAAATACTATGGGGACTCTGCACAATCGATTTCAATGGTAAAAAAGTGGTTTACTGACTTTCGTTGTGGCCGGGTCGCCCGAAAATGTCGAAAAATCCACGATATGGTGTTGGCCGATCGAAGAGTAAAAGTGCGTGAGATTGGTAGTGACATAGGCATTTCATATGGCAGTGTGGTTTCGATTTTAAATGATCAGTTGGGTTTAAGAAAGCTGTCTGCAAGATGGGTGCCGCGTTTGCTCTCAATTCACCATAAACGTAATCGTGGCCAATAAGGTATTGGTAACAGTTAAAGTTTAAATGTATCACCTAAAAATTTGTTTGAAATCAAAAACAATGTTTAATTAAATTTGTAATAGCTGTGATTAAAATCTTAAAAATATATAAATAATATGTATAAATGTATAGTTAGAAATATTTTAATTTAAAGCTTGATTTTTGTGTTCCCGGTGTCTCTTATTGAGTTTTAGTTTTTCAATTTTAATTATGTTTTTCTATTTAACCTTCCGCTTTAAGTTAAAAGGTTATAAGAATTATAAGCTATAAAAAAATGTATCCAAACATTGATACATATTTTCCGAATTCTGATGAGATCTTTTGCCATCGAAATACATGTACCAACCTAGCTAAAATAATTAATTTGCTTTATTTTTGTAAATATACTGAGTTTGAAAGATCGTTATAAGTGGAAATAACATAAAAATAATCTCGATGTATATTAAAACAAAAAACTGTAAGTAATATTAGAAAGAAACTTTTTATCGCCTGGGTTCTATATTCCGAAAATGAAGTGAAAGTGAAACTTACACTCAATTTGAGTTCTTAATTCCACATAAGTGATTTGAAAAGAAAATTTTCGTTTTGTTTCTAGTGGAATTAAAGTGATTTGATATGTTCTAGAAAACAATTTCACTAAAAAAAAAGTAATTGTACTTAAAAGTAAAAAAAAAAAACATTGTAAGTAAATGTTATATGTTTTTATTCTATTCTATTCTATTAATTAATAATTATATAATTACAAATTATATACTATTACCCTAACCGAGCACTAGCTACTATGGCCTTCGGCGCGTTGTAGCGAAAACAGACCTGTGCCTCTGGTGGGAATCGAACCCACGACCCCCGTACAGATAAGCCAGCACGCTACCAACTAGCCTACCGGGGCGCACTATATATGTTTTTAATATACGTTTATTTAACTGAAAAAGTGTTGTATTTTTTAGGGGAACAAGAGGCCGCATTTTTAACATTCATGGAAAAAAATACTGGTTTGGCCAAAGGTTTTTAGAGGGACGACAAAACAGTTGCCGACCAGTTGTGTAAGGACTTAGCAAGTACATTAAACAGCTTAGGACCTCCAGAAAAGGATGCAACTGGTTGGAAGAAACCTTGGGCTATTTGGAAGTCTACAATTCGTAAAGAATTGGCCTAAAATAGAGCAGAGGTAACGGCAACAGGTGGAGGACCCAACAATATCCAACATATATCATCCAAAGAAGATTCAGTTGCCAAACTTTCTGGCCTTTATACAGCAGTCGAAGGTGTCCCAGCTGATAAATCACTCGGGACGACTAACAAAGGGCAAACAACCACAAATTCATCTACTATATTGACAAACCTAGATGGCACCAGTTCCGAGTAGAAAACGTGATTTGGCCAATTGCAAAATGATTGGAATGCTGGTCTTTTTAGCCATTGATGATACTTTTTCTAAAACCATCATAAATTCATCCTTATTTAATCTAAAATATGCAATAAAACTATTTTTTTTTTTATTAATTCTAAACACTTGCGACTCAGTTTTAATTATTTTCTTACGATTTTTCTGGTAGTTCCAAAGGATTTGAACAGTCACGGAGCTTTTTTCTATTTAAATATTACTTTCTTTGCTTTTCTTTTTCAATTAAATACCAGGAAATCACAATTACGCCACTCATTTTATATTACTAAAAAAAAAATTTTCAGTTTAAGTTTTATTTTTGTTAAAAAATTTAACTCTTCTTCATTGCAATTTCATTCACTTTAAAGTGATAATTTCCCCGTTTTTTTGGAACACAGCGGAATTGAAAATGTGGAATTAAAAACGATTCCAGTTTCACTTCGTAGTGGAATATAGAACACAGTCCTATATAAATATAACATTTTTATCTTCACAGTTTAGTAACGTCATGATGCTTGTTAGGAAAAATCCATAGCCACGGCTTGATTGCTAAGAAGACAAGAATGGGGCAAAATGTATGCTTTCCATAGCCACGGCTTGATTGCTAAGAAGACAAGAATGGGGCAAAATGTATGCTTTAATAGGTTTTTTGTGTAAGCTCTGCCTATTCTGGAGGCTCTAGCTTTTCTAAAACGTCGGTTTCTGATGAGATATTTTTCGAGATAGATCGAAATACTAGTATCAACCTAACTAATATGTTTAATTTGCTTTATTGTTGTAAATATAAGGAAGTTTTAAATTGATACAATAAAATGTTTAATTATTTTTTTTTTTTTAATATTTAATTAAAAACTTAATTGAAATTTAATTTGATTTGATTTTTAACAATTTTTTAATTGATTATTTTTAAAGTTAGGGCGATATTCGCTCTTTTTGAATTTTGTAATTCTGCTAAGCATATAAATTGTCCATATAATGATTTTTTAAATATGGAAAATTGGGGTGAAATTGTAGCATACTTTTGCTAGCCATTTACACAAAAAAAAATAAAATTGAGTTTCAATTAAAATATTTGTTGATTCAATTAAAAGTTTAAAAGTTGTAATATCAATTAAAATAATTTGTAACTGTTTAATTGATTTTATTTTCAATTAGGGTTTTAATCATAGCTATTAAAAATTTAATTGAATATTGTTCTTAATTTCAAACAAATTAAGTATAAAAAAATCATTGAAATTTAAGAAACACGCAATATTATTATTAAGTGCAATGTAACATACCGTCCTTTTTGTATGTTGACATCCTTTACTGCTTCTACAAAATCACTTTTGTGATTAAAATTTAAAAAAAAAAAATAATAGAATTTACTACTTCATTCCTATTACCACTTTGCCCCAAAATCCCTCTATTTGTTTTTATTTTAAAATGTTGATTTTATCAAATTTTCAAAATTTCGACTTTACAACTTTGGTAACCGAATTTTGCAAAAAAAATATATCTCAAGGCTAAAAATATTTAAATTTTCTGTAAACATTACAGACTTTTTTTCTTGGCTCAGTGTGGTCAACAACCTGACAGATAAGATATAGAAGTTGTAGCTTGTACTAAAAAAATCCAACTTTTCGAAGACATTTAAAAAGTACAACCGTGGAAAATGTTTGTATCTGGACGCCTAAAAAAATATTTATACATAAAAATTGTGAATATAAAAAAAATATAAAAAAAATGTGATGACTCCAATTTGTTGTCTACGAATATAATTTAAATTATATACAAAATTCAATTTAATGCACTAAAGATAAATATAAAAGCTATTTTGAGAAAAAAGATTGTAATTATATAAGTCATATTTTGTTCTTTGTTCTTTTTTCTTTTTCCGTTTTTTAGGATTATCGTCAGTATTTATCTTCCTTCAAAAGCGTCAACAATAAGCATACATAATTTGAAGTAATTGAGAGATAATTTTGATTATATTTTATGTATACCTAATTATTTCCATTTATGAAATATGGGGCATTTTATAAAATGGAATTCAAAAAAATAACTTGAGGGATTTTCGAGTTGGCCGTACGTTTGGCGGCCAAAATTTGTCCATAATACTAGTGAAATAAAAGCTTAAAAAAATTAAAAAATTTCCATAGAAATTATTAAGGTTTTTTTTTTAATTCTTACTTTAAAAAATCGCGAGATTTTAATATTCTTTAAAGAATACCCTAGAAAATAAAAATTACAAAATCTATTTAAAAACGTTAATGAAAATATCAAAGACACTCATACACATTACTAACCAAATAACACATTTATCTTCTTTTTAATTTATCCTTGAACAAAAATTAAAGCAAGCAACTAAAATAAATTATATAACGTAGTCAAAGACAAGCCCTTTTTTTAAAATCATTGTAATGTAAGTAAATAATACTGGTATATGAATGGAGTAAAAAGGTGCTGTAGTGATACACAGAGAGAAACTTTTTTAGGCGTGTCTTAATAAAAAAGTTCACTTAGTTAAGTGAACCAAGTGAACGAAAAATTTTTTAAATTTGATTTAAAAACAGGCTTTACAATTTGTTATTCAACTATATTCAATGAAAGTTTTTCATAATGTGTATGAAATTTGTAAAGCCAAAATTAAACTTTTTATAAAATTTTATGAAAAACTGCTTTAATTAAATGAAAACATTCAATGGACAAATTCCAGTGAAACTTTATTGATTTAATGTAAAAACTTAATAATTTCGTTTAGATAATTCTCTCAGTGTAGTGGTGTAGTAGTAATAATTGATTTTCATGGACATAAACAATTTTCAAAGTTATTTTTATTTGTTCACATTTTTACTTTTACTTTGAACCAGTTGGACAGTTGGAAAATTCAATTTAAAAGCTACACACAAAAAAAAGGGAAATTTGTTTTTTTTTCTGTAAGCTTTGCAAATGACATTAACCAACATTTCAATGGAATTCTAGAAAATATTTATTAACATGAGCAAATGTAGATTAATAGATAAGAAACTAACATTTAAATAAACAAATTGAAAAAATATTCAATTACTAGATATTCACTACATAATTTGTGTTATCAAATTTTTTTTGTGTAATTTTTTTTATTTGCTTGTTTACTTACCGATTTTAGCTATACTGGCCGATAATATCCATATACCAATTATAAATGGTGTTTTCACCCGGGCAAAATCCACTTGAGTCAATGGGTAGCGATCATGATGTTCGCCACCATTATTGTCGTCCGCTCTATTCTCATGGTTTTCGTGACTAGCATCATAATGTATATCGTTGATAGACGGTGGTATTGAAGATTCAGAAGCAGGCTGAAATTAATTGAAAAAAAATATATATATTTCACTTTTTTTTTGTAAATAAGAATAAGAGTACAAACTAAAAAAAAAAAATTTTTATATAAATAGAACATTTTTGACCCTCAATGTTTAGTAACGTCATGATGCTTGTTAGGGAAAGACCCTAACCACGTGCTTGATTACTAAGAAGACAAGAATGGAGCAAAATTGATTATTAATAGGTTTTTTGTTAAAGTTCTGCCTATTATGGAGGCTCTAACTTTTCTAAAACTTCGGGTTCTGATGAGATCTTTAGCCAGATCGAAATACTAGTATCAACCTAGCTAATATGTTTGATTTGCTTTATTTTTGTAAATATACGGAGGTTGAAAGCTCGTTATAAATTGAAAAAGGAGAAAAATTTTAATTTGGTAGCATGCTGGCTTATCAGTGCGTGGGTCGTGGGTTCGATTCCCACCAGAGGCACTGGTCTGTTTTCGATTCAACGCGCCGAAAGCCATAGAAGCTAGTGCTCGGTTAGGGTAATAGTATCTAATTTGTAATTATATGATTATTAATTAATATAAAAAAAAAATTTTATTATAAATAAAAATTATGCTTTTTCGACCTTTAATTGTGCAATGAAAGTGATCAATTAATAAATTTGAAAACAGAAACTCTATAGATTATTTGTTAGGACAATATCCTAATAAAGAAATATAGAGTATGGCCTCGAACTTCAATAATTTTCATTTTCATTTAAGAATATTTTTAAAGATTAAAAATTTGCGATCATATTATCATGAATTGCAAATAAAAATATATTATTTATTTTTCAATAAATAAAGAAAAGAAAAAAAATAAAAAGGAACTTCCGAAAAACAATTGTGAACGCTTATTTCGTGGCATCACAACGGACCTCAGAGTCTAAGTGTGCTGGTGATCACGGAGCCGGCTACCACTCCGACCTAACCTTATACATTTTCATCCAACCACGGAAATCGTTAGTCGTCTGGCATGGTCACTTTACATCATCTTCAAAAATGTAGAAAAAAAAACTTGATAATGGACTCAAAATAAGATTTACGTTTTAACTTTTACAATAAGTCCTTTCCTTGGTCCAAGAACACACAGGATTTTACCAGGATACTTTTAAAAGACACATTTAGCATTATAGGGAATTCACATACCCGGTTAAAAAAAATCTATATATATGGGGCGTTTAGTGGGCTATCTATCAAAATAAATGTTTTGTAACTCAAGGCAAAGGTTTTTCAATTTTTCGCATATGCACTATTTTGAGTTATTTCCTATTGTGTGTAAGTGTTTCTAAAACCTTACAAATAAAAATTCTACTGAAAAACTAGACAAATTAACCTTTCCGACGGTATGTAACATACCTAACTTAAATTTCATACCCTCGATACCCTCGCTAGAGGGGTAGGTAAAATATAAACATATATAGATGACCATTTAAAATAATATATGAACATATATGACCATATTTGTTCATATAGGGAGATGTAGGTTGACTTTTCTAGTATAAGAGAATATGGATGACCATATATGTTCATATATGAACTTTTTTTAACCGGAAAGACAAGTTAATATTCTAAAAATGGGATTAACGGTTGGTAACGCTAACAAAACACGCATACCAAGTTAGGTAAAAATTAACGCTAAAAAAAATTCGCTGTCGACAAATATTTTTGCTAGCGGCTGCATTTTCCTTGTACCTATAATGCCGGATCACTATCGTAGCCACCTTAGTAATTTAAATTGACAAAGTTAAGCTTTTAGCTGTCAAGTTCAACAAAAAATGCTTATGTAAACGAGGAAGATTACAAAGGTGGATTGATGTTAATCAAGTAGTTTAATTTCGCAGTCTGAACGCCATATTTATAGCAAAGCGTTTAAACAATACATATTAAAGTTAAGGTTAAACAAAAATCGCCATATCTTGTTAAATAAAAGCACAAGAAAATTACACCGTGCTACACAGAAAATCCACTAGTCAAGTGACCTAGTGTAGGTTGTAAGTTTGAATATACCCTCAAATTTTCGAGATAACGTTAAAAACGTATTTTTGCATTTAAACATTTGTTACTCAGTCATGCCTGGCCTTTATAAAAATATATACTTTCTTTATATTATTATATATTAGGGTGTCCCTTAAAAATAGATTTGTCATTTAACAGAATAACAGCTGTAAATTATTTCCTAATGAGTATTTTTTATTGAAAAAAGCGAACAATAACCATATATAGAGCAAGTTAATCAAAATAATAATTTTTATCAAGTGGAAAAAATGTTGGTGATCTAAATCTTAAACTCATAATTTAAAGTAATTAAATGTCCCCCGGTCAATAAGGGTTAACGATTTGTTTGAATAAAAGTAGTCTTATCAAATTGTAAGTAATATTTTTCCGAAAATTATTAAATGTGTTATACTTAAATTTCCTAGTGGGTGTTTTTTTGGCCAAAAATGTAAAAATTAACCAAGTTGCATAAAATAATTATTTTTATCAAGTTGAGATGTTTTTATCAATTTAAAAGCTTTACAATTGTATAATCATAATTAAAATTAAATTTCATGTACCTTTTTTGTCCCCAGGTCACTAAGGGTTGACATTTTTTTAAATAACAATAAAGACAATTACAGTCTTAATAAATTTAAGCAACATTTTTCCGAAACTATAAAAACATTAAAATTTTGATGAAAACATTAAAATTTTGTTCAATTTTTGACGAAATAAGCTATTTTCATAAAATGTCCTGGAAAGGAGACGTTCCAAATACAAACTCGAATTATCATTTTTTCAATTTATTTTTTTGTTTAATAACAAATATTAGGCATTTTAAAAAATCTATAAAAACTATTTTTAAAAAAAGACGTTTCTGCATTTTCATCAAATTTTGATTCCTGACTAAAGTGGGTTAATGATATCCGATGAAGTCAGAATTCCATATCTGAATAATTTTGAGTATATTAAATAGAAAATTAATATAAAGAGTAAATTTTTTTGAAATATCGAATTTTGGGAATTTTTAATAATACATTTTTTTCCAAAATAGGGAATTTTCGGCAGTCTTGTGAAACGGGTTAACTTTTACCAAAAAAAAATATATAAAATTGATATCTTTCATTTAGAATCATTTGAAATAAAACCGGGGGGTGTAATGAACGAAAATAGAAAAATCGCCATTTTAAGGGACATCCTATTATGTATATATTATATTGTGCGCCCAGGTAGGCTAGTTGGTAGCGTGCTGGCTTATTATTGCAGGGGTCGTGGGTTCGATTCCCACCAGGGACACTGGTCTGTTTTCGCTACAACGCGCCGAAAGCCATAGTGGCTAGTGCTCGGTTTGGGTAATAGGTTTATAATTTGTAATTATATGATTATTAACAAAGAAAATAAAAATATATTATATTATTATCAAAAATAGGTATGAAATAAATTACCCAGCAAAAAA
This sequence comes from Delia radicum, assembly GCA_021234595.1. Classification (NCBI taxonomy): domain Eukaryota; kingdom Metazoa; phylum Arthropoda; class Insecta; order Diptera; family Anthomyiidae; genus Delia; species Delia radicum. The sequence continues at coordinate 122,192,082 of CM037854.1, forward strand.
CCAAAGTGCTTTTTATTAAGCATTTTCATCGATAAATTTAACATGGGGTTGTCATAGGGTGGAAGCAGTCTAATTGGATTCTCTATAGCGATAAATGCAAGAACAAAAAATCTAGCACTTTTTTTCCTCATATAACTCTTTCTAGCACTAAGAGTATTTTATTAACTATCTAGCACTTTTAAATATTCAGAATGTGGCAACACTGGATATAACAAAAAATGTTTATGTCAACAAATACAGTGAATGAGTACAAAACATATAGGTGCAAATCATTGTATTGCGTGTTACACACTCCTTCTTTTACACTCAAAATAAGTAAGCCAGAAAAAAAATTTTAGAAAAGTTTTCAATTTTCGTTAAAAAATTTGTTAATTCAATTAAAATTTTAATTAAATTTAAGCCGATCAATGAAGTTGCAAAATAAAATAAAAAAATTTGCAACTACTTAAGTTTCAATTAAAATTTTGTTATAGCAATTAAAAATTCAATTAATAACTTGCAAAAATTTTAATTGTATTAATTAAAAAATTGCGAAAAAAAAATTATTACGACAACAGGAACAGATCTTTTATTTAATATGACTTCTATACTAATATATTTTTATTTATCAATTTAATTAAAAAAGAGTTTGATATTATATACCCTACAAATGTTTACGCAAAAATTTTAAAATCGGTTAAAGGATGAATTACGTTACCTCTAAATCCCCATAAATGTTAACATACACAGAGAGAATTATCTGCATGTTAGCAATGAATTTTTAAATCTATGAATTGTCACTGGAACTTGTCCATTGAAATTTTTTATTAAATTAGATCAGTTTTTCATAAAATGTAATAAAAAATTTCATATTATTTATTAAAAACTTCATCATACTACTAATGAAAAAGCTTCATTAAATATTCTTTGGTTAAAACTATGAAGCTGTTTCATGAAGATTAGGAAATTTTTCATTCAGATTGTGAAGAAAACTTATTTTAGTGAAAACTTATTTTAGTGAAAAATTTCATTAAAACTTGTCAAAGGAATTCTCTATGTGTACTGATCAAATTTATGCACGTAGCCGATGGTGATACCGTTACCTTTTTTTCAAAAACCGTAACCGTAATAAAGAACTATAATTGTTTGAAAACCGTTATATTCGCTTCGGTTGTCCTCCGCTAAAAAACCGTTACCAATAAAATAACGATAAAAATTAAAAATCGTAACTGATTTAAAAAGCGTAACCGTTATTTTGCAAAAGTTTTAACCGATATTCGTTTCCTTCTATCCTTGATATTAAAAAATCGTTAAAAAATGTAATTAACATAATTGAACATTTAGAAAAATATTTAATTAAAAATTTAATTAAAGCAATTAAAAATTTAATTAAACAATTACAAATTTGATTACACCAATTAAAAATTAAATTAATTAAATATTTTATTAAATCAATTAAAAATTTTGTATGTATTGTTTATCTTTAAAAATTGCATTTCATTTTGAATTGACAGGTTTGAGATCAAAATTAAAATGTTACCATTAGAAATATACAACTAATTGTTAATAAATGCAAGAGAAGATCAAAACAGATGTCTTGTGAGGGTCAGCGCTAAAGGGAGTACCGCACTTTCGACCTAAGCGAATAGGTCATCGTCAGCCTCATTCTAAAAATTTTGTTCATCATCTCTTTCATTTATTAACAATACGTGTTTTCTATTTGTAATAGTAACATTTTAATTATGATATCAAACCTGACAATTCAAAATGAAATCAATTAAAATTTTAATTAAATCAATTAAGAATTCAATTAAAACCAAACTTTTTTTAAACAAATCTACGAGTATAGTTGTAAATTTTTGATTTTTTTACATTTTAATTCCTTAATTCACTTAATTTTTAGTTTTTGATTTTTTTTTATCCACTTATTTTGTTCGTTGAGTGTATTTTACAACTCTGACTGCTACTATGGACAATATTTGGTTGTATGACTGTTTTTTGTCACTCATTCACAAATTTAATGGTACGAGTAGAGTACTTGGAAGGAGCACCTAACAAGTGTGTCAGTGCGTAAAAATTAACAAATGTTTGAAAGTTTTTTAGCACACTTTATATGACCCATCAACATTAAGCAAACCACAATTTATCAAATACATCATAAATACCCGAATAAAAAAAACTACAGCCGTATATACAATTCATTATCACATTATATCATAGCTGATCCAAAAATTGGCATACATAACCTTATCTCATGAGATACCATCTCACCGGATATAATTTGATCCGAAATATGGGTCTCTCTTATTTGATCAAGTTATACATAATGTGAGAAAATTTGATATAACTTCATAAAATTCTTTGGAAATCCGTACTACTATTTTGTTTCACATTCCAAATAATAATGAAAATTTAAATATAAATCAATGGACTGGAAAATTAATTAGACTTGATTTAAATTTAACTACTATCTCGACAAAAAAAGTTTATATATAGTCATATATACCTTGATATAATTATATATATGTAATTACATATGTGGCCATATGTATCGATATATATTTACATCTCATACTCATTTTTACGAAAATAGTTTATTCAGCGCTATATATCATCATATATCGTTGTACCTCATGTTATAAAGGGTCCGCCATCTAACGTTTTTTTTTTTCAACTAGTGCTTATTTCGTGAATGGTAACACTTAGCTCATGTCTGATTTGACAGATAATTAGTTTTATCCTTCCGCTGAACGAATATGGTTGTGTATACGCTTGAACAACGCTGGGAAATATTGCGACATTACTTTGAAAATCATGGTAATGTTGCAGAATGTGTGCGGAAATTGCGTACGGATTTTGGAAGAAGAGAAGCACCGTCAGCTCCGTATGTTCGTTATCTTCGATAAACCAAAGCGTGAAAAGCCAAAAACAGTGCGTACACCCGAGAATATTGCTGCTGTGGCAGAAAGTGTGCGTGAAGCGCCATCAACATCAATTCACCGTCGTTCTCAACAATTGAACATTTCGGAGACATTATTGAGACGAATTTTGCATAAAGACCTTGGTATGACGCCATACAAAGTCCAATTGGTTTAGGAGTTGAAGCCAACTGACCATCCAATGCGTTTTCGCTTCGCTAAGTGGGCCTGCGATCGACTTACAGAAGATCTAATGTGCTTAAAAATCATCTAATCATCTAATGTGCTTAAAAATTGGACCGATCGTGTAGGCTACTGCATGGCCAGCCGAGGCAGCCATTTGAATGAAATTATTTTTCATTATTAACCGGAAGGATTGTACTTTCAAATAATAAAAAAAATTTGAGAAAATATTCAGTAGTTTTTTTATAGCATTTTCAAAAAAAAAAAATTATTTGGCGGACCCTTTATATAATATTATATTTTTATCTCATCATATATACTTGATATAGGTACCCAGGTAAAAATTGACACCCGTACAAATAAATAGTACTGGCAAGTTATTTATGTAAAACCCACCATGTTATATATAACCAAAGTTACAACTAATATTGTACTATAAAAGCGCAATTTTGCATACAAACCAAGTGTCTTGCCAGTACAATTGGGAAATATTGCTAAATTTTAATTTAAGTGAAGCTGTGTGTACAAAGATCAATAAAATGTAAATCAATTGTATTGACCGTCTGTGTTCGGCTTAAGTTAATAGAATAAATAATATTTCATGAGTATAAAAGTCAGATAATGTTTAAAAAACAATGAAAAGCCCAAAAGTCATAAGAAAAAGCTATTTTAATGATCAAAATCGGAAAAAACGCGAAAAAAGCAATAACAAACATAAAAAGTAAAAGAGCTTATTGGTCTTCTTTGACAATTATATATAAACATATACGGGAGAAACAAGAACAAAAATCTATCACCTTTATATAACTTTTTAATTCTTAAGATTTTTGGTCTTGTCATTTCTATTATAAGATTTTCTGACTTAAAGTTCTTTTTATACTCATGAAATATTTTTTGTTCTAAAGGGTGTTTTTTATACAGGTATTGAACTTAAAGTTGGCAACACTTTTTTAACTGGCGGCTATTTTGTCAGCTGTTAAGTGATTTATGTTTAGTTTGGTTTGGTTTGGCATTTCAACATGAATAGACTGACGCCTGAACAACACTTCCAAACTGTGTATCGCGCACGAGTTTTGGGAATTTTTTTTAGCGATGAAGCTCACTTTTGGTTAAATGGATACGTCAATAAACAAAACAGCCGTATTTGGAGTGATGATAATCCTCAAGTGAATGTTGAGACGCCGTTACATCCAGAAAAACTGACAATTTGGTATGCTTTATAGGCTAGTACTTCTTTAAAAACGATGCTAGTCAGAACGTTACAGTCAATGGTAACCGCTATAGAGCCATGATTACTGACTTTTTCGTTCATCAATTGAATAACTACGATGTGCAGGAGCTGTGGTTTTAACAAGACGGCGCAACATGTACACAGCTCGTGCCACAATTGATTTATTGAATTTATTGAAGTGCGATTTAACGGCGCTGGACTATTTTCTGTGAGGATATGTGAAGTCGCTAGTCTACACCGATAAGACCGAAACGATTGAGCACTTGGAGGACAACATTCACCGCGTTATTGCCAATATACGGTCACAAATGTTGGAAAAATTCATCGAAAATTTTACCTCCAGATTAGACAACGTCCGAGTCAGCCGTGGCGGTCATATGCCAGAGGTCATATTTAAATTACAATGCCAGAAGATTATCTTTCGAATAAAGTAAATTTAATGTCAATTTAAAAAATTCATCTTTGTTTTATTCCATTTCAAAGTTCTATACCTCTGTAAAAAATACCCTTATTAACCTTAAACATTGGTTTTAACAGTAGCTTTTCTAAGTTTTTTGATTATTTTTTAATATTTTTGCTTAACATTTTTGTTAATTTTAACAAATATAAATATAGAATTATTCGTGGTGCCATATATTATTGTATACAAAAGTGATATAATTTGTTTGTTTTTATTGTATCATGTATACTTATATATAATTATACATGGAAGTATATATGATCTCATATTTAGCTAAATCAAACATATATGACAAGATAAAAAAGATTAACTTATATATAACATGAGATATAACGATATATGATGATATAGATACTACAATTTTCATAACCCATTTTATACCACTCATCGATCCCGTGCTAATTTTTTGTCGAAATTTTGTAGAAATATGTAATGGTGGCTTAATAAGCTTTTTCTGAAGTTTTTGTACACTTTATTGCACCCTCTAGCTGCGGCAAACACAGTTAAAATTCAAATGTTGATGCTTTGTATATACTTAACAGTTTGCGATTTTTTCAAATTATAATTTTCATTTATTGGTAAAGTAAATATCTATCAGGCTGTATTTTTGAGAATTTTTGTGAAAATATTGATGTTTTAGTAATTTTTAAAAGATGTAATATGGCAACACTGGCGAATCAATTTTTAAAATTTTTTGTTTCTTGAAAGAAAATAAATAATTTTTACATTAAAAAAGAAAATGCAGCAATTTTCTCTATATATTAAAGTTTTTACAAGTTTGAAAAGTTGCTGATCCTATCTTTTAATTTTTCAAAAAAAGGACACACTGTATAACAAATTTTTTTTAGTTCCAAAAATGTTTCTAAACGTCCGTAACCAAATCTGCATATAACTTTTATAACACCGGTATTCTTTCTACGACTTAAAATTTTTTTAAATTTTTTATCCTTATAAATTTTATGTATGCTAAACACCCTATGGGAAATGAGGAGCCAATTGACCTAAAACTGACTGGTTAAAGAAGGACTTATCACACGACTGGTATAATTTAATACTGAAGTAGGTTAAGCAGTGTCAATTGTCCTAAAATTACCAATCCTGTGACTGGTAAAGGGAGGACATACCACTTAACCAGAATGCTTATTATTGTAGAAAAAGCCAGTTGGCCAGAATTTTACCCATGGGAAGCTGTTTAGTTTTCGTTTATTTTATACGACATGGACCTTTTGCGACAGTCTTGTGGTATGCCCATCTTTGGTTAGTCCTGTGGCATGCCACTATGTGGTTTAAAGCAGGACAAATGACCCCCTCCTATGACAAGCCAATGTTAAAGTTGCCAGTTGTTTACATAGGGTAGGGATTAGCAGAGGACCGGTCTCTGGCACGAAGGCACCGATCCTGTGGCACACGCAGAACTGGTCCCATTCCCCATAGGGCATGAACTAAACATTAAACTTAACTTATTTTTGCATTCAAATCAGGGTTGTCAGGCAATACCGCTAAAATACCGTTATCGATGCAAAACCCTTTCAACTGACTATCGTTATCCCTAAAATACCGTTAATGAAATAATTGAAACACCGTTATCCGTAAAATACCGTTACCGATGTAACTAAAAAATCAATAACCTTAAAATACCGTTACCGAAATAACTTTAATACCGTTATCGCTAAAATACCGTTACCGAAATAATAGAAATAGTTATCCGTAAAATACCGTTACCGATGTAGTTAAAAAATCAATAACCTTAAAATACAGTTACCGAAATAAGTAAAATATCATTATCGCTAAAATACCGTTACCGAAATAATGGAAATAGAGTTATCCTTAAAATATCGTTATCGAAATAATCTGACAAGATCAGAAAAAATAATCGCTGTAAATATATATGTATATTTTCCCAAATTTTCATCATAAACTAAACAGTCATTGGAATTCGGGCATAATGGGTCAAAAAATATCGATGTTCATTGATAGTGCCTGAATAAATTAAATAACGTTACCCTTAAAATAGAGTTACCGAAATAATTGAAAACCTGTTATCCTTAAAATAACGTTACCGAAATATTTTAAATACCGTTACTGCTAAAATAACGTTATTCAAATAAGTAAACAACGTTATCGCTAAAAACCCCGTTATCGAAATAACTGAAATATCGTTACCCCTAAAATACCGTTACCGAAATAAATGAAAATAGATATATCCTTACCGATACCCGCATCGGTTATCATCCCGGATTAAAATTCCAAATCCATTTAAAATACCGCGAAATATTTAGAAAAGAAAAATAATTATATAAAAAAATGGACTACATATCGTAAATATAAAAACCAAATCCATTTAAAATACCGCGAAATATTTAGAAAAGAAAAATAATTATATAAAAAAATGGACTACATATCGTAAATATAAAAACCGCTATATTTCAAAAACTACAAATGAGAAAAAAATGTTGCCAAATTTAGACTCGGCTTACCTAAATATATTAAAACTTTGTCAGATTTTGGAATTAGCGTATATAGTTTTGTTAAAAAAGAATTGTTTCAAAGCGAGTAGTGTATTTATTTTGTACCGAAACCCAATTTCGGAACAAATTAAATAAAGGATTGCACTATTCATTTAAAAAAGGCCTATCCGCCAAAAAGACGTAAGCGATAAAAAAAAGGTCAAAACATAAGAAAAATTCAATTTTTTAGCTGACCCTGATAAAATAGTTTTGAGAAAAAGGATTTTAAAATTTCAAAACCTACAATTTTCTATACGCCCCTGCTTAAGACAATGACAAATTTACATTTTTCTACAAGGACTAACAAATCACATTAAAATTATGTTATGACTTCCTAGATTTTTTTGCTACACAAAGGAGTAACAAACCTATACAGTGAGGACAAAGGATATAAAAATTAAACATTGTCCATCAATTACAACTGAAAGTAAAATTGCCAAGAAAATCTATAATAGAAATGTATATGGATTACAAAATGGTTTTAATGAAAATTACCATTTTCATTTCGACAATACACGATACAAAAGAGAAGAAATAGAGAAGAAGAAGAAGAAAAATAACAAGCTGTTTAGTGTAGTTAAGTATCTTGTTGTACAATAGAGATAATTGTCATAATTACACTCAGAGAAAAAGCTTCATCATATTTATGATGCAATGTATTTAAAAATTCAAAAAAAAAAATTAAGTTAAGAATTTTCCTTTGGAATTTAAAAACATTAATTGAAGTCACGAATTTATATTTCCACGGAAATTTAAAAATTAAAATTTATATTCCCAAAACAGACCAAGTAAAAATGTTTACGTATAATCATGCATTATCTTATACAATATTAGAGTTGATTTTGAAAAATAGATTTTTGGATATTATCACTTTTTAGAAGGTTTTTGTATCAATAAAAATAATGGCGTATTTTTTTTTTTTTTTTTAATTTCAACTCCTTCCCGTGCCTATAGGCGACTCAAATCCAATAAATTATTATATAAACCAATAAATTATTTTGTATTCACTAAAAAATTAAATTTTTAAACTTTAATAACTTTTGAACGGGTAACTACAAAATTAAAATTTTTGGACCATTTTTCTCAGATGTAAGTATTTTTTCATTGTAAAAAAAAAATATTTTAATTTTTTTTTTTTAAAAGATATTTTTTTGGACCATTCTAATTATGCATTCTGTTGCATTCCAAAAACTAAAAAAAGGCCTATGGGCCTAACTTTTCCCGTAGAATTGAATACTGAAGTACGATTTGACATATATTTAGCCGTTTTTGTTGTATGGGAAAAGGGACCCAAAATCCGCGATTTAAGTCGCCTATAGGCACGGAAAGGAGTTGGAATTGAAAAAAAAAAAAATACGCCATTATTTTTATAGATACAAAAACCTTCTAAAAAGTGATAATATCCAGAAATCAAAATAAAAAAAAAATTTGAAAACGAACTCTAATAAATATATATGTTATTGCATGCATTTATATGGAAATAGACGTGTTTATTAATGTTTATGGGAAAGTGGTGTACCTTGAAAAGATCCATTTATTGTGTATATTTTGCACATTTTGAAAAATAATCTTACATATAGTGTTTTATTTATCCTTGCGCTCATGTTTACCATAGATAGAGGTCCATAAGTTAAATAGATGCAAAAAAGTACCAAAAGTAAATGTTCAGAAAAATTTTGAAGTCAATTAAAATTGTATATTAAAAAATTTAACTTCCTGAAATTTTTATCCTGAAATTTTTATTTTTTGAAAGGGTCATTCCATAAAAAATCAATCAAAAAGAATTAAAAATGTTCATGATAATATTTGGTTTAGTTGTTATACTAACAAGGAGAGTCCGTTCATGGGTTCCCGCCGATTGCGATGAAGTTTGGATACGTTGAAAAGAATCAAAAATTAGGTGACTCGTATTTTTTTGTAATTGCCCAATCTCACATTTATGTGTTGGGTCAAAAATTACATCATTTTCTGTTTGTTTGCGTCTTTTCATATTCCGTCCAAAGAAACTATAATAAATTTGGTATCTAATGAAAAGTATTTAAAATTCGGATCACCGGTATAAAGTAGCATGCCCGACTCAACTCAACTTTTCGTGGTATTCGAAAAAACACATTCATTTTGGGGTGATTTGTACTCGGAAATATAATAGGTTCAGATCCTAGCCAGGTCAGATGCTAGCATATTTGTGCAACCATACACACAGAGAAATAAAGTGCCAACCGAGATGAAAAGTGTATATCAATGGTAACTACTTTTAAATTCAGTTAATACAACGATATTTACATTCAATTTCTGAAAATGTTGGGTGTTGCAACGAAAACTCTGTTGAATTAACCGGACTTTGTTTTGAAAACTAATAAAAATTTGTGCCAACTGTTTGAAATTCGTAATAACCGAATTTGAGTCGTAGTAACCGAATTTCAGTTGGCAAATAGCTAATTTTTTTCTGTGTGTAGGTTACGCAGCAGTTATTATTAACTTACATTTTAAGCTATCAATTATGTCTTGTTAGCTCAGTGGATAGAGCAGTAGGCTGCTAATCTACCGGCCAGGGTTCTAATCCCGGCAGGACCAAAAACATTATAAATGAACTTCTTTGGTATTTTATGTTGGCAAATCTATTTTTAGACCTATTTTATGGTTTTTCCAACTTTTTGCCAAATTTCATGAAACTCGGAGGAGGTCAAGAAACCTATTTTGGATTGATTTGACATGGAATGACCCTGTCCCGAGATAAACATTTGAGGATATGTTCATATGAATTTTTTCAATCGGGGGATCAACTGATTGGAATTTCTTACTTTTTAGTAATGTTATGATAGTTTCTGAATTTTATACAGGAAATCTGAATTGCAAATTTACATTTTCTTAATTTCAAATGAAAATCTTAATTTCAGTTGAAAATTTCTGGCTTTCAAATGGAAATTCCAAATTTCAAATGATAGAAAAACAAAAAACTATTTTCACACGGTTTATGAAACTTTTTCATGAAATTATGAAGATTTATGAAACATTTGTCATAAACTTTTATTAAACTCTTCATCATATTTAAGAAAACTTCATAAATATGATGATTAATTGATGAAAAGCGATTTCTGATACAGTTTCATCCATACGATGGAACTTTTTTCTCTGAGTGTAGAATGCGACATAATAGTCGCAGCGACAATCATGGAAGCAACAACTCACTAGAGAAAAAAAATTTAAATTAATGGAAGATTGTGTTGTTGTTTTTTAGAAACCTTAATTGTTGTTTATGGCAACATATTGATAATAAAGTTTATATACAAAATAATTGAACAAATTAAAATTGAATTTAAAAGATACAAGTTGAGAAAAAGAAAAATTTGTAAAATATTGTCTAGAATAGAGCAACACAGACAGGGTTCGCACGGGTATTAAACAAATGTTATTTATATGTTATTAGTTTTTGTTTGTATTCATAAAATGACAAATAACAAAAATATTGTCTTATTGTTCAAAAAAAAAAAATATAAACAAATTTGCATAAAGTACAAAGGTCAAGGTTGCCAATTTAGCCATTTTCCGGCTAGATTTAGCTATTTTATTATTGTCTAGCCATAAAAAATGGCTAGATTGTATCTAGCCAGAAAATTTAGTCATTACATTTTTCCCCAGACATTTTTTTCTTACACGATTTGCTGTTAATTTCATACAAACATGCTTAAATTTTTACGATTTTCAAAATTTTTTTACAAAATTTTTAATTTTCGAGAAGCAATTTTTACATTCGATTTAAAATTATGATCTTTTTGTTAAATGTTACCAAAAATATTTAAGAAATTAGAAAAACATTTAAGTTTAAATAATAATTTACATTCAAATGATTGAGTTTTAGTGTCATTTTCTGAATTTAGACATAGAATAAATGGCTAGAAGCCATTTATTCTCCGTAATCTAGCCATTTTTTCTCTTTAAGAGATGGTAACCTTGGCAAATGTAACTAAACATAGAAAAAAGAGAATCATGTTATGGTTGAAACACGTTACAAACATAATATGATCCTCATAATCATAGCATGAACCTAGATGATGATAAAATCGCCCTCAGTGATCATAATATGATCAGTCAGAATCATGTTTATGATTGTTAAGATCATAATATATTAATTTCTTGTCCCCAATCACGTTCAATCATATTTTTCTCTGCGTGTACTTTTGTTAACGTTTATATTGTAAGTGATAGTATTAACAATTAACACATTTGACAAACATTTAAATATCCGGTATGAAGATCAAGTATTATAAATTTATAAATAGGAAATTGCAAACGTTTGGAAAACTAATAATAGATTTGTAAGATGGAGCATTTAAAATTGTTAAATTTAATTTAAGGAAACCGGACCCGGTTTCGCAGATCTTAATGAACTTTAGATATGTCGTAGAGAAGAAAAAATTTAGGCACAAGTATTTATTAGAAGTCCATTCTCATGTTTAGAGATTACTAAGTGGGATCAAAAGTTACTCCCATTTTTCGTATTTTCGGATAATTTCGTTCTATTTATCGTATTAATAAGTGTCAAATGAAATGTGTCTTTTTGAAAACGCATAAACTGATATATGAAACGTGTCCGATAACGTTCAGGTATTTTTTTTATTCAAAAAATTTTGTTTTAAGTAACAATAATAATTGCGTTTTGTTAATGAATTATAGTTGGATTAGGCCAAAAATATATATATAGAGCAATTCCATATGAAAGCGATCACCTTTTGGACGACCCCTCTCCGATTTTAAAATAAATAGTCTCAATCGATTGCCCAGCAAAAAATAATGTACCTACATATTTTTTTTTTTTTTTTATAGTGACTGGTTTAGTGGTGGTGTGCACCACTGTCATGTGACAAAATTGAAGAATTCTTCATAAGGAACCTCATTGAAAGTTGTTTTACGAGCTATCACTCGTTGCGATCGCTTTAGTAGTTTTTTTTTAAAACAACTTTCAATGAGGTCCCTTATGAAGAATTCTTCAATTTTGTCACATGACAGTGGTGCACACCACCACTAAACCAGTCACTATAGAGCAATTCCATATGACATGTGACAAAATTGAAGAATTCTTCATAAGGGACCTCATTGAACCTACTAAAGCGATCGCAACGAGTGATAGCTCGTTGGAAAGGTATTGAATCAGGCTTTAATTGAAAAATAAAATTTTCCTAATTTTTCTTGTTAAATAATTAAAAATAATTCAATTATAAAAAATATAAAAACAATGAGAACAAGGTGGTCTCTTAAATGCTCTTCTCCTGTCCAAACAAGGAGTCGGGCCCATTTTTTTATTGCTGATTCTTAAAGCAAAAATTATGAGGAATCCAAAAAAAAATAAAATTAGCCGGAAAATTTAGGAGCTTCTGTGGAAAATCGGAAAATTTAATTTTCATGGGAAAATTTAATTTTCATGGGAAAATTTAATTTTCATGGGAAAAAAGGTAAATTTCTGAGAAAAATTAGGAAAATTTTATTTTTCAATTAAAGCCTGATTCAATACCTTTCCAACGAGCTATCACTCGTTGCGATCGCTTTAGTAGTTTTTTTTAAAACAACTTTCAATGAGGTCCCTTATGAAGAATTCTTCAATTTTGTCACATGACAGTGGTGCACACCACCACTAAACCAGTCACTATAAAAAAAATATGTAGGTACATTATTTTTTGCTGGGCAATCGATTGAGACTATTTATTTTAAAATCGGAGAGGGGTCGTCCAAAAATTTGACAATTTTGATCGTTTTCATATGGAATTGCTCTATAATAATGCCCATGAAATTAAATTGAGGGGTTGTCTGAGCTTTCTCCAACATTCGCTGCTATTATGCACATTTTCCCGACGAAATTTTGATATATTTCAAATGAATAGCAACCCTAACGTAATACATAGGCAATATTGATATCAAAATTTTAGTTTTCTAGAGTATTCCAACACTGCGAACAAAAAAACATATAGTTCAATAAATTCAGACATGTTTCCATACAATAATTTTATATTAATTTTAACCATATCTTTTAACCCTTAAACGTCACATTTGGCCTCAAAAAAAGACTTGTCCCTTAATTTTATCTTCTTTATCACAAATCCGAGTTTCATTAAAATCGGGAAACTTCACTTTTTAGTATTTTCGCTATAAAGATAACCGACGGTTTCTCACAGAAGACAAAAGAAAGTTCAAACCTGATGACTAAGGCAACCAAAAATAAGCTAGAGCTTGTTTTATATTTGAAATGCCAGTATTATTTAGATTGAACACAAGTTTTTGATTTTTATCGCAAAATTACTCTGAGACAACCGAAATACATAATCAAAAAAATTTGGTGTTCGCACTTTTGTATTAGATGCTCGTAGTTTGAAAAAAAAATACTTTGGTGAAAAGTGGCAACCTTATAGAACATATGTTTTAAGTTTCAAGGCCTTACGTTGTTTAGTATTTTATTTGGAGCCATCAAAAATAAACGATCTCAGTGAATTTATAAACATGAAAAAAATTGGTCACCATTATGTAATTCAATACTTTTATTTGATATGGGTCAGTCCAACCAATATTAAAGCCGAGCTAGATTCTACTCTGGAGTAGTCTGATCCTTAGTTTACGACTACAAAATATTGAGTGGAAGCGTTTAAACGAGGCCATACGAGCTAATAAGACGAACACCTTAGTGGTCGACCAGTTGAGGTGTCCATGCTAGAAACGGTTAAAAAAATCCACAAAATTGTATAGGATCATCGTCGGCTGAAGGTGTGTGAGCTGGCTGAAATGATAGGCTTTTCAAAAAGTGGTATACATCGAATATTGACCGAAAATTTGGAGATGAGAAAGCTGTGCGCACGATGCGGGACGCGTTTACTCACAATAGAACAAAAACAGCGTCGTGAAGATGTTTTAATAAAGTGTCGATTTATAACCATGGATGAGACATGGGTCCACCATTTCACACTTGAAACAAAGGAACAGTCAAATGAGTGGAGTGGAATGGAATGGAAGAATCGTGTCCAAAGAAGACTAATACAGTTCCATCTGCAGTCAAGATCATGACGTCTGTGTTTTGGGATGCGCGGCCTGAATCTTTAGGTGTTAAAAATACTTACACGTACTCACGAGTGCTCCCCACTGTAGACTGAATATTTATCCGATTATCAAATTCAGATCAAAATGGCATCGATTTGTAGTTGTATATTATGCCAAATTGCATAGTTTGACTGTTTGTACCTATTTTGTGCTTTTTAATGCATATTTTGTAATTTTGAGTGCGTAGTTGTGTATATTTTTCCATTATTTTTTCAGTATTTCATTTTAATTTGTTAAAAAAATAAAATTTTAATACATTATTGTATTTAGATTTAAAAAAAAATAATTTACTCCTTAAAATCTTATTAAACCGAAAAAAGCTTAAGATTATTTTCCTATTGCAAAAATGTATGTCAAATTCAATATCAATTCAGTGATGGCTTCTATTTAAAATCAAAACGCGCAGGAAGGTACAACAAAAATAGCCACAAACGCTAAATAAAAATAAAACAGAAAGCGTGATGTCAGATTAGAAACAGTGATGTCAACTCTGTTGAAACAAAATTAGCCGTCAGTCCATTTAAATAGTCAGTCCATTTAAATAGCGCTAACAATTTTTTTTTTAAACCATCCTCATTGCATGTTCTACAAAACGTATTCAGCCATTTTTTATTTTATGCAGCCGTTCTCGAGTTATGGAGTGACAATCAAAATGTACACTTCTTTTTATATATATAGATTTTAAGTATTTTTTAACCCATTTTACACTGACGTTGCTTTAAACAACAAATACATTTAAGGCCCGATAATTTTGGATAGGAGGGAGATATAATAATGCAGTAAAAGCAGGTGATAATTTGAGGTCTTAACTGTACACATAATTGCAAAAAAATAAGAACTATTGTTCCAGGGTTACCAAATAATTAACTACAAATGCAATTTTTCACATTTTGTATAGCACTTTTTTCAAAAATTATTAGTTTATAGAAAGAAGACCGGTGTTATAACGGTTATATATTGATTTGGATAGGGACGTATCGAAAAAAATTTTGAATGAGAAAAATTTGATGTGCAGTATGTACTTTTTCTGCAAAATTAAAAGATCGGATCCAGCTTTTTCGAACTTCTACTTTAATATGCAGAAATTAACTGCAATTTACATTTTATGTAAAGCTATTTTCTTATAACAAATAAAAAAAATTAAAAATTAATTCACCAATGTTTAAATTTAAATTTGGAAAAAGTGTCTAAAAACAACAATATTTTTAAAAAATTTTCAAAATTCTGAAAATCCGATCGATCAAATTGTGTATCACAGTTTGATAGATATTTGCTTTAGCAATAAATAAAAATTATAATGTAAAAAAATCTTTAGCCGTTAAGTACATACCAACCATGAAATTTTGAATTTAAATTGCGAATAACACCGCTAGAGGGAGCAATACAAAAACATCAGAAAAAGCTTATTAAGATAATATTTCATCTTTCTACCAAAATTCACACGGGATCGATGAGTGGTATAAAATGGGTTAATGCAATTTTTTTAATTTATAACTAAACTCACATTTGATAACAATTTTAATTTATTCTGTAAGGTAATTAAGACGAAAAAGACAAGAATGGAGCAAAATTGATGATTAATAGGTTTTTTGTTAAGATCTGCCTATTATGGAGGCTCTACTTTTCTAAAACTTCTGGTTCTGATGAGTGCTTTAGCCAGATCGAAATACTAGTATCAACCTAGCTAATATGTTTAATTTGCTTTATTTTTGTAAATATACGGAGGTTGAAAGGTCGATATAAATTAAAAATAACATAAAAATAATCTCGATGTATATAAAAACAAAAAACTAAAAAAACAGTAGAAAAATTATTACATTAAAAAAATTGTATTCAAGTAAAACGTTTTACTAAAAAGGCGCTAAAGCGGCTAAATAAAAGAGCACAAAACGCCAACCAAACGCTTTTTTTTTACAAAAAAAAAGAAAATAATGCAAGTTTTTTATGTTTTTAAGCTTTAAGTTTTACAAAAAGTGCATACTTTTCATATTTTCAGTGCGTATTTCTAATGTGTAGCTGCTTTCTGCGTCTGTTTCAGTTGCATGAAATTCCTTGCCCTAGTAATCATCATTTCTTAAACTTGTGCCATATGATGGATTTGATAAGTTTTTCTATGTATTAATTATATAAGAAAAATAAAGTGATGAAAAAGATATAAAATTACAGTTCTTCCATTTTTTCTTTAAAGTGTTGATAAATGTTTAACCCTTTGACGACCGAACTTAAACCGCTGATTTTTTGATGAAACTTAGTGAAGACTTTGGGCTATGACTAAAAATAAATTTTGTGTTGTTTTTGGCGCTTTACTGCTCCCATATCGCACAAATATAGAACTAAAGCTAAATTATTAATGCGCAGTAGCAGTTGCCTAAGTTTTAATTTTGTATTTTAACTAAAGTTATGCCTAATTCAGAAATAATATTCATTTCTCTATAAACTATAAATATAAAAATAAATATAAATTTTTAACATTATAAAAACTAAAAACAAAAACGTAAAAAATCATAAAAAATAAACAAAACACTAATTTTTTGACTTTGAGATTATTAGGCTACATTATATAGATATCGATAAAAAGCAACATCTGTCTATTGTCGATCACAACAAGTTTTGTTAAAATCGTCCTGTAGGTTTTCCTAAAATGACAAAAAGTAAAAACGGGACATATATCAATCATTCGTTGTTAAAGGGTTAAACATTAATATCATCTAACACAAGAACAAAAAAATATTCTTTTGTATAAGGACGGAGAAAATAATGCAGTCTTGTGCTAAAATTAGCAAGATTTAAGATACGTATATTGTATGAAAAAAACTTTTTATCTACAAAAGGTTTCATATTTAAACAAAAACAATTTTAAGATGAAATTTGAATCTTAATATAAATTTTTATATGACTTAAATAAATACAGACAATATTTGAAATAAAATATAGATAAAAAAATAAACAAAACTTGTTAAATATATTGCAAACCTAGTTCAAAAGTGACTTAACTCAAAATTTTTAGTTTTTCAGAAATCGAAAAAAAAAAACATTTGCAACTCTATACCGATTGAAACTTAAAGAAAGACATAACTGTTTTTTTAGCAACAGTTAACAACAACAAAATACACTGATATTTTTTTATACATAAACAAGTGTATTGTGCTTAGTTTAAGCACATAAAACCGAAAAATTTAAATTTTGAGTTGAGTTACTAAAAACACAAAAAGTTAATTTTTGGACTGTAGTCAAAATAAATAACAAAAAACCCAAAAAATTAAAATTTTGAGTTGAGTCACTTTTGAACTAGGTGTGCGATAATGTTTATGAAAAAATCTTTATAAACGGTTACAAAATACGAAGATAAATAAAGTGTTTAGAACAATGATAAAAAGGGAAGGTTTCCATAGTAATACATACACTCAGGGAACTTC
This sequence comes from Delia radicum, assembly GCA_021234595.1. Taxonomy (NCBI): domain Eukaryota; kingdom Metazoa; phylum Arthropoda; class Insecta; order Diptera; family Anthomyiidae; genus Delia; species Delia radicum. The sequence continues at coordinate 122,209,856 of CM037854.1, forward strand.
TGCTTTAAAAAATTTTAGTTGTTTGGGTTGTAATACAGTTTCTTTACTTTTAATGTAAATGTCCGGCATTTGTAGAAAAAATAAATGTTTTTTTTATTTTTTAATTTTTACTAACATATGTGGTTAGTTTTTACTGCAATTGTTAGTAGTTTTTTGAACAGTAAAAACAAATGACATATGTTAGTTGAATTTAATGAAATAAAGGGTCCGCCAAATAACTTTTTTTTTTTTGAACTCCTGAACCAATTGGACTTTGTATGGCGTCATACCAAGGTCTTTATGCAAAATTCGTCTCAATGATGTCTCCGAAATGTTCAATTGCTGAGAACGACGGTGAATTGGTGTTAATGGCGCTTCACGCACACTTTCTGCCACAGCAGCAATATTCTCGGGTGTACGCACTGTTTTTGGCTTTTCACGCTTTGGTTTATCGATGAGGATGCCAGTTTCTTTCACTTTTTTCACAAGATAACGAACATACGGACCATATTCGTTCAGCGGAAGAATAAAACTAATTATCTGTCAAATCAGACAAGTATTACCATTCACGAAATAAGCACTAGTTGAAAAAAAAAACGTTAGATGGCCGACCCTTTACTAGTCGTTTTTTCTTCAAGTGCAATTTAATTTGGTTTTGACTACATTTGCAGTCGTCTTTACCTACGTAATATCCTTAGTGCATAAATTTTTATGACAACCTCATTTTATAAAGTGGTATTTTATACCACATAATATCCTTAGTGTAGAGAACTTGAAAATTGGTATTAAATAATTTCAAAGTTTTAGAGAAATTGAATCAATCTGGTTTTTTTTTAAGAACTCTTACAAATCGATACCTTATATTCAATACCCTCTATGAACAAAAACACATTTTTTCAGGAGAGTCAAAAAAAAGTGATTTGTGCCCAAACTCTTAAAGTAATATTTTACGTTATTCGTGGCGCTATGGTTGATAGAGGGTATAGTAATTGAAAAATTCAAATATTTTTTGGCTGAAAGAGGGTGTGGCACAGTATAACTGTATAACAGTATAACAAATTATATAATTTGCCATTTTATTCAAGTTTCTAGGTTGAATTGGAATTTAACAACTTTCTAAGGGTTTTGGTTCAGTATGTCCTGTGTATTCTTTAATTCGGTTGGGTAAGCTATTATATTATTCATCAAAATTCACTTTAAATTTAACAACATGATTTGTTAAATAAACACTTTAGATATCTTAATTGAGCAATTGTTGAATCATTATTGGCTCGACCAGGTATAGCAGTTTTTAAAAAAATTGTAATTTGAATACATTGAAAATGACTTTTTGATACATACAAAGGTCAACATTTTAATAGTTTTAAAACATTTGCCACATTAAAAACAAATGCTACAAAAATTGCACTTAAATTGACCAAAAAAGATTTTTGGTCCACCATTACAGGTGAAAAAAACTAAAATTATAACAAGGACCATTTTGAAATAATAGTATAGCCAATATCGAAAACCCCATTTATTACAATATTAAAAAATAGCAGCGGTAATTTAAAATTATTCCATGATTTTGTTTTAATATTTCTCTGCAATTAACTTTTCAATCTGTGAATTTAATATGAATTTCACCAAAAACAAAAAATGTTTAAGTACGAGGGCGGACCAATAACTCCGTGGCTTTTTGAATGAAACACAGTTTTTTTTTTGCAAAAAAAAAAAAAAAAAAAAAAAAATTTCAACATAATCTCCTTTTAGCTCAATACACTTAGACCAACGTTTCTCCAATGGGGCCATATGGGGTCGTTTTTTTCCCTTTGAAGGTAATCGATGTGGATTATCCCGCGTGCATCCCAAAAAACTGTTGCCATTACCTTATTGGCCACGATTACGTTTATGGTCAATTGAGCGCAAACGCGGCACCCATCTTGCAGACAGCTTTCTTAAACCCAACTGATCATTCAAAATCGAAACCACACTGCCATATTAAATGACTGTGGCATCAACAATCTCACGCACTTTTACTCTTCGATCGGCCAACACCATATCGTGGATTTTTTCGACATTTTCGGGTGTATTGACCTCAATTGGCTGTCCAGAACGTTCAGCGTCATTTTTACCTGTGCGACCACAACGAAAGTCTGTAAACCACTTTTTTTTTACCATTGAAATCGATTGTGCAGAGTTCCCATAGTATTTATCAAGCTTTTCCATGGTTTGTTTAACGGTTTTTTTTTTCGCAAAAAAAATTGTTTAATGAGCACTCGAAATTCACTTTTTCCATTTAAAAAAAAAATCTAGTAGGTTGTATGTTTTGAACAGCTGTTAAACGCAAAGTAAATGACGGAACTTGCTAAAAATTTGACAGTAGTATATTAACAGGTGGTATTTGATGGGAGCAGTGTTGCATTTCATATAACTACGAGGGAAATTCTAAAAGTCACGGACTTATTGATCCGCCCTCGTATTTCATTAATTTTTAGCAATTTTTTTTAGTCTGCACTTCAAAATCCAATTATTGAATGCTATTCATACAGAATTCGGAAAACGTATTTTACGGAACACACTAATAAACAAGCATTTAAAACAATTTGATATATTAAGTACAGTTGTAGGAAACAACTTCGTACGAGGTTGGTTGTACGAGGGCGGTCCTAAATTGTCTGACCTAACAAAGAAAACACAACAATTTTGAAAAAGATGTTCTTTATTTATCAACACAATCTCCTTAAGGCTCGATACACTGAAAATAATCCATGCGTAAAATTACGAAAAAATGTCAAAATAACCAAACTTTTTGTAAAATAAACGAAAATTTGTATATTTTACGAAATTTTTTGTAGTTTTGACAACAATTTCGTATTTTTATGCATGGATTATTATGAGTGTACACTTTTCCCAGCGATATTCAATAGCTTCGATACCCTGTTTATAGTAGGAACTGCATAGCTTTTAATTTTTCCATTTACCAAAATTTTATAAATGAAGTAAAAGATATTGTAGATTTTAATAAAGCAATTTGATTACAATTGTTGAAAAAACTTAATTGTTAACAGTTCAGTAACCTTTTTATTATGTGCAAAGGTGGTATATACTTTTAATTTTTTTATTCATATGTTTATTAAGGCGTCAAATAAAATATTTGAAGTAATAGCACTCAAACGATGCGTATTGAACTAAATTATCAAGATAAATAATAATCAAATAAAATAATTTTAGTAGTGGGTTATTTTAGTTCACTAGAAAAAGAGTTTCAAAGAATGAACTCTATTTTGAATGAATTCCCTTAAAATCGAATTCATTATCCTTTCAAATGCAACCAAGTTGTAGTAGCATTACAATGCATTTTATCAATCTTCCATAGAAAAAATTATTGTCAATAAAATTTCAATTGAACTTTTGTTTTACTTTCAATTAAAAGTTTAATAGTTTGTATTTTCAAAAAGGATACATTTTTTTTCAATCAATTGAAATTTTTTTATTTTCTATTTAACTAAATGAAATTTTGTTAACTTCAATTTATGTATGATTTTTTATTGCTCTTTTTTAAATTTTAATAGATTTTTAAATTATCGTGGTTTCTAAATTTCAATTGTGTTTTCATAATTTAGAAACAGTTTTAATTTATTTTTTGTTTCGTGAATTTTAGTTTTCTAATTCACTTTAAATATAATTTGTGTCATTTATTTTTGTACAAAGTAGCAAACACATGGGGCAACTGGCATCTAAGGACCTATGCCGTGACCGGTAAACCGAGGGCATATTTTTTTTTTTTTTTTAAAGAGAAGCAACACTCAGGAAATTCTTCCTATTAATTAATGTGTTGCTTTCTTTGGAAAGGGAATAGTGGAGAGATGAAAGGTGGTGAAAGATGAAGGGCTTCAAACATGGCAACACTGTAATTGCGCGAGATGATAAGTCTTAGAACAGTTGTTGCTCGCCACCTGATGCAGAGTTGACGAATTTATTGAAGCTTTTTGTTTCATAGCTCTGATTTATTATTTTACTTCGGTGGGGTTAAGTGCTATGGGAACACCGAAGGTGGGCGCAGCGATACATATAAGTGATAGAAAACTCATACATATTATTTTTCTAAATTGATGTTGTCGTCACCGGGAATCGAACCCGCGACCATCTGTGTAACAGTCCAACGCGCTAACCATTACACCACAACGCCCACCAAATGCATATTCATATTTTTTTTTGTACTGTAAGTGCTATTATCTTTTTCACTTTTTTGTTGTTTTATTTTTTATTGAATTTATTTTGTTTTTTTTTTCAATTCTAAGTTTTTTTCTTTACTTATTGGAAAATCTATTTTGAGACACATTCCCTAACTCATCGCACGGTGTTAAAAATGTATCAATTCACCCTTTTTATGAATGCGTCATTTGACACATCCTTACAATGTACTATGCTATAAAGTAAGGAGTTTTGTATGATTTTTTTATTATGAAAACTTTTATATCAAAGTATATCATAAATATTAACAAATAACCGGTATATGTATTGTGCTTATCAAGGACGTGATTCGTATAAAATATGTGTACTTTACATACAGATATGGTCATATAATTATGAAACTTTATACGGATTTTTTATTCAGTAATAATGAAAAAGAAAATGGACAAATAAAACCATTCAAATTATATGAAAATTGTTTTAATTAGTTCTAATGTAAAAACAAAAATAGTGCTGAAATTTTGGAAGTTTTGAAGCAGAGTGAGTAGTACTATTTTTATGACCAATTCTGTAAGTAAATACTCTCTTTTTAATACATATAGTATAATTTTAATAACATATCATTGAATTTATTATCTGTATTGTTCAAGTTATTTGAATACACAATAGGGTAGCAATGAAAGATCAACTTTGGATTTTTGATCAAACCCTAGCAATTATTGTGCAACTCGGTCTAAAACTTACATGGTGAAAATTTAAGCCAAATCGGATAAATCTAATTCAGTATATTAAAATATAGTTGACTTAATGATATTTTTTTTACAAAGCCTGAGCAAATATTTACTAACTTGAAATTTTTTTTAATTAACCTTTTTGTACTACAGGGGTCAAAATGACACATCCATTATAAGTTTTAAATCTAAATGTTTACAAAAGAAAAGTTGATAAAGTTGACGTCTATAGTATATTGAATTGTTTTCTGAAATATTTTCATTTTTATTAAACCTTGTATGTTACGGGGTCAAAAATACCAATAAATTAAAAATAAATTTTGAACCTAAAATTTAAAAAAAAATATAAAATATTAATCCTTAACTACGAAAAAGTATTTTTTTTAATAGTAACATTAACCTTTTTCTAACCCGAGGCTCCAAATTATTTATTTTCTCAAAATAATTTTAAAGTCAATATTTTAAGAAAATTAATGCTTCAGTAATTAAGGCATTTTTACTAGAATAACGACTGCACATTACCTTATCGTTTACAAAAAGGTACAAAATAATGGGTACACATTACCCTATCGCTTACAAAAATGCACACAATAATGGGTACCTATTATTGGGACATAGCGAACAAAAGTAATGTTGCGACTAAATACTCTGGTAATGAATTGAAATAGTGTTTTTGCTGGACAATAACGAAATTTCTGGATAATAACGAAATTTCAGTAACATTTTTCTCTAAAACAGTAAAGAAAAAATTATTTTTCATTATAATATTGTTGTAGAACGGCAATTTTACCCATCGTAGCATGAAAGGGTTAATGTTTATATATCAAAAACTGTTTCACGATAAACATTTTATGTTTTGTTTGGAAATTTTGGAAGTAAAATGCATTTCATGCAATGTATCAAAAAAAAATTTTGACTCTCCAAGCACAAAAGGGTTAATTGTAATGAAAATATTTCAGAAATCATTTATGGTACTCGAAACATCATTTTTGCCAACTTTAATCAAGGCACGCAAAAAACGATCGTTTTAAGTTAATTATAGCAGAATATACTGAATTTTTCCAAATTTGAACTTTGACCTCAAAGTTAATTCCGTTCGAATTCCATAAAAAAATGTATTTCAAAAATGTATTTCAATATTACCCATACATAGCAATGCCACCCTAATACACATACTCATGATTGAAAAAAGTATTTAATTAGTTAGAACGGATAAATAAATTTTATTTCAATATTACTAATTGTTTACAGCAACGGTTCCCAGGCGCCCCACGAAGAGTTCCAGCAAAATGAATGTTTGAAAAGAATTTTCAAAATTTCACAATATGTTTTAAAATTTTAATAATATTTCAAATTATTAAAAAATAATTTAATTGAATAATTTTTATTTTTTTTGGACCCGATTAACTAGTTATAAATTCACTTTCGCCTATAATTCCCAATTACTTACAATAGGTCATTTTAATAAGTGTGCAACATATTTGATAAGTACCCCTCACTGATTGTTTTTATAATTGCAACAAATTTAATTTTTTTTTTTCTCAAAAATAAAAATCTATATGTACGAGAAACTAGAGGCCACATATAGTTAAACGGCTTTTTCAGTTTTTCTCCATCGCGTCAAAATTAATTTTAAAAGGACTTTAAAGTTTCAATTCTTTCAAAAAGTATTTAAAATAATTGTACTGCTTTTAGGATGCCAATATGGGTGTCAAATGAAATGTGAAAATCTTTGCTATTTTTAAAAAATATTGGTTATAAGTTTTCGCAAAATAAAAATTTCACAAACGTTCTTTTACAAATGTAATCCTCAATACCATTGATGATTCTAAAATCGGAACGAACACTCAAGCGGCGATGCTCAGTTTTACCTACATTAATTGATAGCTTTCCAAGCATTTTGGTAATCACTCTCATCACAAGTTCAGTTGCCTTAACCGATTTTTTTCCAACCAAATTGATTCTACTGCTGACATCTCGTAAATTCGGCAGCCACAACTGAATTCGGTTGGTGCAATCGAATTGGGTGTTGTGGCTACCGAAGTCGGTTGTGACAACTGAATTCGGTTGGAACAAATGCATTCGGTTGTGACAACCGAAATTACGAGGTTGCAGCAACAGTATCAATTCGGTTGGATGTAATTTTCGAATTTTCATGAGAGTGAAAACTAAAATTAATCAAAAAATTCAAACTGATGATAATAAGTTATATTTTTTAGTATATTCAAGAATACAAACAGATGTTATTTCGGAAAAGTTTATGAAAAATCACAAAGGATATTGAAGGATTACATTTTTTAAATGACATTTTTGAAAATTTCGATATTGCCAAATTAAAATCAATATTTTTATTTTAAAGCAAAGGTTCTGACCTTTCATTTGATATCAATATTTAAGTCATATTATGAGTACAAGTATTTTTTTGAAAAATTTTAACTTTAAAGTCCTTTTAACAGAAATTTTGACGGAAAAACTAAAAACCCAGTTTGACTATATATGGTTGCTAGTAGAGATGGGCGCGAGTCGTGTTTTTTTTCGTGACACGAAACACGCACGATCAACACGACGTGTTCGTGTTGAAAAAATAGATTTCTTTCGTGTTCGTGTCGTGTCGTGTTGAGCAAGAAAAACACGAAATGATAGTAGGTGTAAAATATGTATTCAGTAAAAAAAATATCAGCAAAACACTTTGTTGAAATTTTTTATCATAACATCTTAACAAAATTTTGTCTCGTCTAGATGGAGGGTTTAGTTTAATGTTCTGTGTAAAAACTGATCAGCTGTTGGCCATGCAATGTTTGCAGCATTGTTTGAAAAGCTGTTGGTAAAAAAGTTATCAAGCTATACAAATAAACGTGTGAGCAAAATGAAGGATAAAATTCAAGAAGCTATTCGTCGAAATGATGAGAATTATAAATTAATAGATTAATAAATTAAATTTTTAGTTGCAAATTTTGTTTATTGAATTTAGTTTCGTGCGTGTCGGTTGGTCTCGTGTTTTGAAATTTTTTGCCGTGCGTGTTTCGTTCGTGCTTGACATCTTGGGTTTCGTGTTCGTGTCGTGTCGTGTTGAAAAAATCCAACACGACACGACACGACATCTTGGGTTTCGTGTTCGTGTCGTGTCGTGTTGAAAAAACCCATCTCTAGTTGCTAGTTTCACATATATATTGTTTTGACCATGTGTGAAAACTACTGTCGCATGGTGTTATATTACCAAGTTTTAAAGCCTATTCACACGAAAGAGTCTGTGACACAATTTATAACATGCGTTCGTTGTTGCAAAAGTCACAGAAAACTTTATTCATTTAAAACTGACATGACAAATAAAATTTGAATTTGATTGCTGTTTTGTATAAAAAGTTTTGATTTTCACGCAGTCACAGTCGAAAGTCGTATTTCCAAAAATTCCAATTATTGTGAAAATAATGTATGTCTGACATATTTAACCTTTTTTGAAATTTTTTTTAATTTTTCAAAAAATATATAAATTTTCCTTACACTTTTGTGTTTCTGATGATTCTTTTCATAATTCTCGTGCAGTAAAACTCGTTTAAGACGTACTCGGTTAAAATAAAACCTCGGTTATTACCAACTATTTACTTAAATCAACTAAAGATTAACATTTGAAAATTTTACATTTATATCACAAAAATCTACGCATAAAAAACTTACTTACAGAATATCCCTTTAAAAAATATGTCTGGACATTAGGGCGGGTCGATTTAAAAATCGCTCAAAGTTCAAGGAAAATTGTATTCTAGGGATCAAAATAAGAAACTTTGCCGAAGGAACCATACCTCTAAAACGAATTCTGATGTCCCGACTTTTGACCCGTAGGTTAAAATTTTGAAAAAGTCCACTTTGATATTTCAGAAAGTAGGAGGAATCTCTCCAAGATTATGGGAGCTACTTCTTCTCCGGGAGACACGCTAGCAGATTAATGCATAAAACATTATTCTAGGTGACCGTTAAGGGGTTAAAATTTAAGTTGAAAGAGGGCCTTTTTAGTCGTGTTTTTATAGCAAAATGTGCAAATCTCAGGATAGAGGTATTTCAGAAAATAGGAGGAGTCTTTCCAAGATTAGGGTCTCTATTTCTTCTCCGGAAGACGCTCTAGCAGATAAATGAATAAATTATATTCGATTGGGTTGGATTCGATTTTGGCACTCTAAATAGCTCAAAGTTGAATTTTTCAAAATTTGACCCTATGGGTCAAAAGTCGAGACATCATATATTTTTTTTCTTATTTTTTTCTTATTTTTTTTCTTATTTTGATCCCTAGAATACGATTTTCCTTGAACGTTGAGCGATTTTTTTGCCTTCATACAAATCGACCCGGCCTACTGGACATGCTTTTACGTGGCTTTTTTATACCGTTGGACGCGCCTTAAAATAAGCTTTCATATGATACTAATACTGTATACTTTGTCTTAATTTTATGTGCAAAATACTTTGAAAAACTAAAAAAATTACCTTTTTTAAAACGGGATCGATCCTAATGCCAGATAAGAAATATTTTGGCAACCATCATATCATCATCATCGAACTAAGGTACATTTTTAAGTGTGAAAAAAAAAATCACTTTTTTCTCTATTCACTTCTCGGTCTTATGTACTTATAGATCCACTTATACGGTAATGCTTTTCTATACTGGGTACTTTCAGAGATGCTTAAAAACATGGTAAGGGTGAAATCAGCTTGAAAATTGATGCTCGGAGGTATTTTGGGGTCGCTTACCTCGAAAATGGCATCAGATTTTTAAAATTAAAAATGTCGGGTCCAATATGGAGAATGATTTTAACGATTTTGTGGTGTAATGGTTAGCGCGTTGGACTGTTACACAGATGGTCCCGGGTTCGATTCCCGGTGACGACAATATCAATTTAGAAAAATAATATGTATGAGTTTTCTATCACTTATATGTATCACTGCGCCCACCTTCGGTGTTCCCATAGCACTTAACCCCACCGAAGTAAAATAATAAATCAGAGCTATGAAACAAAAAGCTTCAATAAATTCGCCAACTCTACATCAGGTGGCGAGCAACAACTGTTCTAAGACTTATCATCTCGTGCAATTACAGTGTTGCCATGTTTGAAGCCCTTCATCTTTCACCACCTTTCATCACTCCATTATTCACTTTCCAAAGAAAGCAACACATTAATTAATAGGAATAATTTCCTGTGTGTTGCTTCTATTTAAAAAAAAATATATGGCGTATTATTCATGGGATATGTATCAAATATTTCATTGAAAGATTTAGGGGTACATAACGAACCTGGAATCAGATTTAAAAAATTTTAATTTGAAAGGTGATCGGTTTCGCATAAAATATTTTCTCAGAAAATTCTGGGGGCAGCTCAATAAGAATTCTTAATAAATTTTTTAATATCCAAAATAACGTATTATTTTTTGGAAAAATTATCGGTTTCGTTGTAAATTATTGATCGGAATGTTTTGAGGATCGATACGCAGGCAGAAAAATACAAAACGCACAATGTTGACAAATCTTCGACAATTGTCGGTTATGCGTTGGCAGAACGCGGGTATTAACAATATTGACTGTATTTTCCTGCTACCCGATTGATAAAAGTGGCCAACAGTTAATTTGAACGACGTTGACACCGTTGGCATAACGTTGGTAATTCAACAAATTTTGTGCTTTTAAAATAGCTTAAATTAAATTAATTTTGAGAAATGTGTAAATTAAAACACATTTAAAAAGCAGCAATACAGTACGGTCTTAGTATTATACATCTTATTTATATGTGTGAAATATAAAATATTTAAAAAAATGCTGCTAATTGGTTGTAATATTGGTAAAAACAATAGCTTTACAAACAAAATAGTGTTTTCTTAGTACATACAATATAAGTTGTATCTTTGTTTATTTTTAACACGGTTTTACAAAAATACCAATGGTTTGCCAATAAATTTTTTTTGGTACAGTTGGCAATTTCTACATGGGTAAATATGAATCTGAGATTTTTGAATTTAAAGATGCCACTTTAATATGTCAGACGACTTTATTTCATGGATTCGGATTCTTTTTAAACTTATGATGATATCCTCCATCTTTCATTTCGAAAATAATATGTCAGATTCGTATTTAGCGAAAACATGCCGACAAATAATTTGCAAAATATATAATGATGTGATCATATATAAGACCATATACAATTATGGGAGTAGTAACTTAAAAATACGGGATTCAGAACATATTTCGTATCTTTTGCACATGGTTTGTGTCTTTAATAACTTGTATGGCATTTTGAAGATTGAACATCTATCACTTGTTATCACTTAGTCATTGAACGAAATTTTGTTAACAACAAAGTTTGTTTTGCTTTGAAAATGTCGAATTTTGAGCCAGCAAAGCATCATTTGCGGGAAGTTCTGCAATTTGAACAAAATTGTAGCTAAAGTATATCGGTTGCTCACCGAAGCTAATCCTGAATATGTTCCATCGATTTCAACGTGTGAGAGGTGGTTTGTGCTGTTCAGAGGTGGTGATTTTGACATGGAAGACAAAGACCTGTGCAGCCAAAAAGGGTCCATCTATTATGAGCTGCTGAAATCGGGCCAGACGACCTGTACCGAGTGATTCAAAAAACTACCGTAATATGCAACAAACTCACAAATTTTCCGAAAAAAACGCCAATATTTTCATATTGATTATTAAAAATTTGGTTTATATTGTGACATAAATAAATAAATTATAAAATTATATATAACTTTATATGACCCAATAATATGGGCCAATATATATAATTATATCAGCCTTATATAATTAGGCATAATTTTATATTATATGTTATTATATAGAACTCGATACACCAATTTTTCTGATATAGTTATATCAAATTGTATATAATTAAATATACATATATAAAGGGTGTTTTTTATACAGGTAGAACTTTAAGTTGGCAACACTTTCTTAACTGTCAGCCATTTTGTCAGCTGTCAAGTGATTTATGTTTAGTTTGGTTTGGAATTTCAGCATGAATAGACTGACGCATGAACAACGCTTCCAAATTTATTTTGAAAATAATGGTTCTGTTCGAAATACGTATCGCGCACTACGTCTATTTTACGGTCAGCATAATCGTCCATCATACCAATTAATTCGATTAACTATGGAACGCTTTCGAACCACGTTTACACTAAATGATAATATGCATCCACAGAGACGTCGCACAGTTCGTACAGAAGAAGTTATTGCTGCTGTAGAGCGTCAGAAACTACAGAAAGTCGGAACATTATAGTCAATGGTGACCGCTATAGGGCCATGATTACTGACTTTTTCCTTCATCAATTGAACAACCATGATGTGCAGGAGCTGTGGTTTAAACAAGACAGCGCAACATGTCACACAGCTCGGGCCACAATTGATTTATTGAAGAAAACGTTTGGTAACCGCATAGATTCACGTTTCGGACCCGTGAATTGGCCTCCAAGATCGTGCGATTTAACACCGCTGGACTATTTTCTGTGGAGATATGTGAAGTTGCTAGTCTACGCCGATAAGCCCGAAACATTTGACCACTTGGAGGACAACATTCGCCGCGTTATTGCCAATATATGGTCACAACAAATGTTGGGAAAAGTCATAGATAATTGGACCTCCCGATTCGACTACGTCCGAGTCAGCCGTGGCGGTCATATGCCAGAAGTCATATTTAAACTATAATGCCAGAAAATTATTTTTTGAATAAAGTAAATTTCATGTAAATTTAAAAAAATCATCTTTGTTTTGTTCCACTTCAAAGTTATATACCTCTATAAAAAACACCCTTTATATATATATATATATAGCATGGGGACATCTGTATATACACCCAAGAAGGTCCCCTAAGTATGCGCTGTATCGAACAAAATGTCCTCAACTTATATGATATATGTATGACTTTGAGGACAGTCCCCAAAGTACGCAAATGTCCTTAAACTGTATCGAATAAATGTCCGAATAGTATGAGCTGTGCATATATATATTTATATATATATATCCACCAATTTCCACATATAATTATATATAAATAATTTGATATGGCTCCATATCAGTTTCCTGTTCATTTTACTCAATGAATTAATTTATTTTGTTTTTTTAATTTAAAGAATTTTTAAAAATCTTGTACTTACAGTTTGTATACTATTATCAAGGCGTTTAACAGCGCCGCCTTCACTAATTGAGGGAGCAGCTGGTACTGGAGCTGGGGCAACTGCTGCTGTATCATCAATAATGGCATTGCTGGTACTTTCCGAATTTGGACGGGCATCAATACGATTAATACACGAAAAGAAAAAACAAACCAAAAGTAAAAATATAACTTTTTTACTAGTAAGTATTTTAAATTGACACGGTTTTCTTGTTTTATCCTTTGCAGAAGATGTAGAAGGCGGATTAATAGTACTACTAGAGGCAGATGCCGTAGCGGATGAATCTTGTTGCGTTTGTTGAGTTTGTTGGCTGGTGGTAGTGGTATTACTATTTTTACTACTGTCCCGATAGGCAGCAAAACGTGGATCATTGGGTTTAATAGTATTTTTATCACAAAATTCCACAAATGCCAACCACATTTTTACCAACAGAACACGAATATAGGCCGCAAAATTAAAATTTGTATTTTTAATAACAGTCCCAGTTAAAACATCTGGATTACTACTACTTTTTGAACTACTACTAATATTACTACTTTTGCTATTGTTTTTACTACTATTATATACAGGGTTGTTTATTTTAGGAGCTGTCGTAGCAGTAGCATCAGTAGTTTCTTTATTTTCCATATTGTGCTGCTTAATAATAGTTTTTCTTTTACTTAAACTATTTGTAGTTGTAGTATTACTAAACATTTTACTATTACTATTTATAGTTTCAGTAGCAGTAGTAATATTTATATTTTTATTATTATTATTAGTATTATTAATATTAATATTTTTACTAAATATTTTAGCACCATTCAAAACCGTTGTTAATTCATCTTCGTTACTATCGTCATTTCGACGATTAAAGCAATTTTCACAGCATTTTTGTTGTTGATTTGTATCATCATTATTGCACCAACATGCCCGTCTAGCCAAATTCATTTCTTGCTCTAATGATGGTGTTTTCTTATCTTTCGATTCTTCCCGCTCATCTTTACCCAACATCATCATCATCATCATTGTGGATTTCGTATTATTAACAGCCAGTTTATTTGCAGTTTTTTGTGATTTTTTCTGCGTTTGATTTGTATTTTGTGGAAAAGGTTTTGAAAAATATTTTATATATTCCTCTTCATCATCTTTTACTTTTTCAGGAGGTTCTTGATAGAAAAATTCATTTGAATTTCTCGTTAATAGGTCATAAAACATATTTTTAACGATTTTCAATTGATTTTTTTAATTTTCAATTGGAGTATATTTTCTTAAGTTATCACGCTAAAAACATTTGTAATGTTTTTTCTGTTCTGTTCTGTTTTTTTTTTTTTTTATTTAATTTAATGTTTTATAAACTATAAGTATTGTTGTAGTTGAATTGGTATGTAAATTAAGTACGTTGTTTTTGAATTCTGTAATGAAAATTAAAAAAAATAAATAAATTTAATTAGTAACAGTTTTATTAGAGTTACTTTAGGAGTTATTTAAAAAATATATATTTTTTTTTTTTATTTATTTAACTTAATAGATAAACCTAGCACAACAAGATTGACATCTTATAAATTGCAGGGGGGTTATTATGTAATTCGATTCGAAAATTTTTGTTCGAATTCGGAAATCTTAAAACTCTTGTAAGATGATATCTGTATTTAAAAGTCCAACTTTTTTTATTTTTCGCATTTACTATAACATAGTCTACACGTTTTTAAAATTTGTACCCATTAAAAAGTACTTTTTATTACATTATTTTCAATGTGAAAATTCAGTTCGAATTTCTTTTCGAATCGAATTACAAAAAACCACTCAGTGCTAGTGATAGAAAGTATACAATTTGGTTTGTGATATAAAAATTAATTTGATCTAAATATTGTGGTAATATTAAATATAGAATATAATTTTAAATAGTTCAATAAATTTGAAGAACAAAATATAAAAGTAAAACAAACAAATATATAAACGTATCAAAGAACGTAAATTTACAAAATATATAATTATAAAGCTCAAAAATCAAGTGAAGGTATGAATTTCAAAAATTTGCTCGAGATATGCTCAAAATTTATAACTTTACTTAATTGTGAATAAAACCGAAACGCGTCCATCGAGTTTAATGATCTATGTCTCATTTTGTTTAAAGGTTATGTGACTTTATATGAAAGTAATAGGACTTGACACTTTTTTTACCGTTTTGGATTTTTTATGAATTAAAAATAAAAAAATTAAATTTTTTAGGCAAAAAATAGTTTTTTTCTTCATATATTTATTTATAACTGCGAAACTGTTGCTTATGTAGCGAAACGTTGTATGAACAGATTAAAGGAATTGTAATTCCTTATTTTTTTAAATTTGTTTCAGCAAAATCGGACTAGTGGTTCTCGAGTCAAAAAAAAAGACCACCAAAGGTGACAATTTCCCCTATATGATAGTTACTAACTTCAAATCGATATATCTCGATTCCTAGACGTGACCCAGCGAAACGCCGGGACACGTATAACTTCTTTTTTACCGATATAACTTTCCCCGGTTTTGACTGTCGCATAGTGTAACCAATAAAAAAGATTTTTAATTCTGAAGGGCGTGGTAGAGAAGAATGAGTGTATTTTATAAAAATCATAACTACATTGCAAATTTTCAATTTTTTCTAAATCAGACTGCGCAGTTTCTGGTATTGAACCTTCGTCAGTGACCCTTTTTTTGAATTTTTGAATAATGTAATATTTGTTATGTTTTTATTTGTTTGATTGCGTCTATATGAAATTTTCTGTGCAATCACTGACCGTGGTATAGATAAACTGATTTATAATGCCACATGCACTCGCACTATTTTTTTTTTTTTGTTCTTTCATGGTCATTTATACAAAATACTTTTATTATTTTTGGTCTTCTATTATCGTTATAAAAGATTTTTATTTTTTCGTTCCTCTGTAAGCGTTATAATTTTTTTTTTATGTCTATGTCTTTGAATTTATTTAGCAATGTTTGCTCGGATAAATTGCAGCGTAAGTCACTTAATATAATTTTCAGAGCAGAAAATGCCCTTTCAACGCTGACTTGTGTTGCTAGAACTGCATGGACTATGAATGCTAGCCAGCCAGAAATTGCCAATGGTCAGAAAAATCAAGCACTGATAAAGCACTTTATTTTTAGTACCATTGGCAGAAATTCAAATTAAAGCACTGGCAAAGCCCTTGTATACAACGCTTTCCCAACGTTGGCAAAATGTGCTTTGTCAGTACTTGATTTATAAAACCGTCAAAAAATTAAAGCACTGGCAAAGTCGTGATTCATAACACTTTGCCAACGTTAGTAAAACGTGCTTTTAATGCATTGATTTTAAAAAATTTACTACACTTTGTTAAAAAATATTAAAATTGTGCTTTTTTATGTTTGTGAAAAATCTTTTGTAGACCAACTTTTTTCCAGCGTTAGCAAGTTATTTCCAACAAACGTTATGCCAGTGCCTGTTATCACTTGTTTACGTTTTAAGCTATCAAGTATTATGTGTCTCGTTAGTTCAGTCGGTAGAGCTCTCGGCTGACAATATGGCGGCCAGGGTTCGAGTCCCGGCAGGACCAAAACATTTTTAAATTACTTTTTTTTTTGTTTTGGAAAATCTATTTTTTGATCACTTATTATTAGGTTTTGCCTGTGTTTCGCCAACGTTGGCAATTTCGTTTACCCAGTGCTTTGCTAACGCTGTATAAAAGGAACGGCCAAGCCCTGCCCGGTGTTATCATTTTGGGGTTGGCAAAGCACTTAAAGCTTGAGAAATCAACGCTCTGCCAACGCTAGTACCACCGTTAAAAGCACTGGGCCAAGGCTTTGCCGTTCGTATTTTTCTCGCTGGGTAGCTTCCTTAAAAAGGGGTACGAATATTTTTTTTCTTGCCAGTACTCTATCAGGGGTGGATAGCGTGTGAATCAAGATTTACTACAAATATTTAATATTAGTATCGGGATCATAGAAAATTTAGCTTATAAATTGATATAAAAGTGTTGACAACCAGTGTTGCCATGTATTTTTTTCAAAAAACAGTAAGAAAAAACTGTTTTTTAAGAAAAAACTGTTTTTTTTTTTTAAATAAAAAACAGTAGAAAAAACAGTTAATATGTGCATTTTGAATTCAATTGCATTTTATTTAAACATAAAACAACATAAACAACATTAAACACATAACATATTTATATACACAGAAAAAAATATTTTTTTTTTGTAGACTAACTTTTAATTATATTGTTACGATTTATCCTTTTATAAATCGTGTTTTGTTTAATTCCCGTTGAATAAACAATTTTACGGATTCTTTTATTTGCAAAATAAAACACTTTTTATTTAATTTAACTTTAGATTTATTAAATAACCGTTTCACACTAAATTAATTAGCTTGTAGCTTAAGGTTGATAGTTATCGCTTCACGTTTCGATTACAACTTAACGACTTCGACGATTTAATTACGACTGACTCATTTATTCGCGGCGCACTGGTATTTATACCAGTTGGCATCACTTCTAGAAAAAGCTCGACTGATCTGGCAATTACTGGTTGCAGAATAGTAGCAATTTTGAATTTAACGGAAAATAGTGATTGTTTGACTGTATTTCATAGTGTTGCCATCTTGCTGTTTTATTAAAATCGTCATTTAGCAACAAGAATCCCCAAATTCGTAACACTGCCGCCCACTTAAGCCTGTTCGTCCCGAATAGGCACACTATCTCCCTTTCCGTAATTTGCTAGTCGTTCAAGATGGACCACCTTCATTTTAGATCTTGGGCTGTTGTACTTCTGGATCCTGTAGACAACATCGTTCAACTTCTTGATCACTCGGTAAGGCCCATCCCAATGCGTCTGTAGTTTAGGAGATAATCCTTTCTTTCGTTGTGGGTTGAAAAGTAGAACCAGCTGACCTTCAGTGAATCCCTCAGAGTTTGCGGCTCGGTCGTATCTGGCTTTCATCTTATCACTGGTCATTTTAATTCGACCCGCGCACAAAGTCATGTAATTCATTCAAATTTTCTTGCGCTCGAGAAGAGTTTTCCTCGTTCCCATCTAACGGTGTAGGCTTAAAGCCAAATTCCAAATCTCCAGGCAGTCTCAATTCGGTTCCAAAAATAATTTTTGCTGGTGTTCTAGAGGTAGAGTCATGCACAGCCGACCTATATGCTAATAAAAATTTTTGTATGTGCTCGTCCCAGTCTTTCTGATGGGCGCTCACCACTTTTCGCAAGTATTCTTCCAGAGTGCGATTAAATCTCTCGACCATGCCATCAGACTGTGGATGAAGTGGCGTTGTCCGGGTTTTTCTTATGCCATATAGCTCACACATTTCCTTAAACACGCCGGATTCAAAATTTCTACCTTGGTCAGAATGCAATTCTATTGGAACACCAGAACGGCACACCCAGTTGTTCACAAATACTTCCACTACCGTTTTTGCTTCTTGGTTGGGGATGGCGTATACCTCTGGCCATTTGCTAAAGTAATCCATTACTACTAGCACATATCGGTTTCCAGCGTTGCTTACAGGAAATGGGCCTGCAACATCCATCGCTATCCTCTCAAATGGCGCACCTGAGTTGTATTGCTGAAGTAGTCCTCGACTTCTCCTTACTGGACCTTTGGCCGCGATGCATTCTGTGCAGTTTGCTATCCAATCGGCTACAGCTTGTTGACATCCAACCCAATAAAACCGCTGTTTTAATTTTTCTAGGGTTTTTGTTATGCCTAGATGACCTCCACTGGGACCATTATGGAACTCTTTCAATACTTCATTCATCTTAGAGGACGGCACGACTATTAAATTAGATGAAGATTTGCCGTCTGCACTCTCCCACGTGCGATATAAGCAACCATTTACCAGTTTCAAACTATTCCATTGTGCCCAATAAGATTTCAAAAGTGGTCCCTCTGCTGATATTTCATTGCGGGTAGGTCTTCTGTCTTCCTCTTTAGCCACTACAATTTTTGACAGGATTGGGTCATTCCTTTGCGCTGTTGACCAGTCTTCTTCCGATTCTATTTGCATTAGCCGAATATCAACTACACATTCTTTCTTTTCGGCTTTAACGCAATGTCTGCACTCCAAGTTACAGGGTCGCCGCGAGAGGGCATCCGCATTGCTGTGTTTTGTACCTCCCCTGTGCTCGATATTAAAATCGTAGCTCTGCAGGCGTTCAATCCAGCGCGCAAGTTGTCCTTCAGGATTTTTAAATTGTAACAGCCATCTAAGTGCAGCATGGTCAGTCCCCAGCGTAAAATGTTGGCCATACAAATACTTGTGGTAATGTTTTATGCACTCTATTACTGCCAGCAGCTCGCGTCGCGTAACACAATAGTTCCTCTCAGGCTTCGAAAGTATTCGGCTGTAATAGCCAATAACTTTTTCTGTCCCGTTGACCACCTGTGAAAGCACGCCTCCTATTCCGTAGCCGCTCGCATCGCTATCTAGCACAAATTTTTCTCCAGCGATGGGATATGTCAGAACTGGTGCCGTAGACAACAATTCTTTTAGCTTTTGGAACGCACTTTCCTGTGCTTCACCCCACTGGTACGGTCTCGACTTTTTGGTCAGTTCATGTAAGCTGGCGGCTATGCTGGCAAAATTTGGTACGAATCGTCGGTAGTAAGTGCAAAGACCCAGAAAACTTCGCAATTCATGAAGATTTTTCGGGCGAGGCCAGTCCTTTACAGCTCGTATTTTATCTTCATCAGTAGAAATGCCGTCTGCTGTTACAAGATGACCCAGATATTTTACCTCTTTCTGGAACAGTGTGCATTTCTTTATGCCAAGTTTTAGTCCTGCCGATGATATACGTTTAAAGACTTCAACCAGGTTTTTGAGATGTTCATCAAAAGTCTTTCCCATGACAATTATGTCATCAAGATACACCAAGCATGTTGTCCAGTGAAGTCCCTTTAATACACGTTCCATAAGGCGTTCAAATGTGGCCGGAGCATTGCAGAGTCCGAATGGCATAACTTTAAACTGCCACAAACCTTCACTTGTACTAAAGGCGGTTTTCTCTTTGTCTTTATCTGCAATCTCCACCTGCCAGTAACCACTTTGCAAGTCTAAGGTGGAAAACCATTTGGCTCCGGCAAGCGTATCCAAGGTGTCATCGATCCTAGGTAGTGGATAGCTGTCTTTCTTGGTGACGTCATTTAATTTTCTATAATCGACACAAAATCTGATACCGCCATCTTTCTTTTTCACCAAGACCACTGGCGAGCTCCAAGGACTCGAAGATGGTTCGATTACGCCGTTCTGCTTCATTTCGTTTACTATCTCTTTCACCTCATTTCGTTTTGCGAGGGGTACACTTCTGGGCGCTTGTTTTATTGGTCTTGCTTCGCCGGTGTTTATTTCGTGCTTTACAATTGCTGTTCTACCTTGATTTTGGCTTTTTAAGGCAAAAACAGATGCATGCTTTTTAAGTAGCTGTTTCGCCTTATTCTTGTCAGGCGCTGCTAAACCGGCTATCCATTTTCCCATATGTTTGTCTAGTATTTCACGTTCTCTTGCGGATATTTTAACAGGTTCGGGCTTCACTTCGCTATTTATTACTGCCTCTGCTGGAGCACATTGAGCTATTTCGATGTTTTGTTTGACGACTTTTTCATGGCTAGATAGATTTAGCACTCTCACGGGAACTCTTCCATCTTTGCAAGTTTTGACGAGAGCTTTTGCTGTTAATAAGTCACTCTTTATTTCAGTTGGTTCTACTACCCACAAACGGTTATCCTCACAATCTCCCTCCACACGGGCCCATACCAAATTTTCGGATTGTGGTGGTAATTTTTGGTTCTCAATGGCTACTAGCTTTCTTACTTGGGCCTTACTTTCATAACCAACATCGAGGGGTATTTCAATATTACGCCAAATCATTGTTTGTTGTCCCATGTGCAGATTAATGTTATGTCTTATCATGAAATCTGCACCAATGATGACTTCGTCCACAATATCGGCAACGATAAATTCATGATACGCAACGATGTTGGCCATAGCTACCTTCACATTAATTTTTCCATGAACAGTGGCAGACTCTCCCGTAGCTGTACGCAATCTTATATTGCTCAATTGCTCGATTCTCCGCTTTACTAAATCGGTCCTTATAATGGAATGTGATGCTCCGGTGTCTATAGTAAAAATGCGCTTTTCTCCGTTGATGTAGCCACAAGCAGTAAGGTTGCTGTTTTTCTGTTGCATTACTGATATGGAGATCGTGGGGCCCTCGTTTGTGGGAGCCAGCTCATGCCCCTCTGTGCTGGCTCGTTTTAGTTTAACGGCGACTCGTGTGATGATGCATTGTTAGACCGCTTATTGTTTCTCGGTGGAGAAGCAGATCTGGATCTTTTACGTGGCGCTTTGCAATTTCGCTGAAAATGGCCGACTTTTCCGCAGTTATAGCATTTACCTCGGGCTTTATTTTGATTCTGCGCAAATGCCTCATTAATCGCCTCCTTGATGTCCTTAATGAGACTACTCTCTTTTTCGTCGGTAACCTCGATTTTTCGAGCTCTGCAAAATTGTGGCTTCGAAATTACTTTAGCAGTCTCTTGAGCTAACGCAAAGGAAACAGTTTCTGCAAAAGATAACTTTTGCGTAGCACAGACCGCATGCTTGACATCAAAATCGCGAATGCCATTCACAAATGCCTCTATTTTAAACTGATCCAAAAACGGGTGATTTTCGCCAGGATAAGTCAGCTGCACCAAACGCTCAATTTCCATTGCAAAGTCTTGAAGAGACTCATTGGCTTTTTGTACTCTGCCTCGTAGCTCCATACGGTATATCTCTTTCTTATGTTCACCACCATACTTACGTTGTAGTGCCGCCATAATGTCACCATGATTGTTTCTGCAGCTAATAGGGACAGTTTCGAGAACTTCTGCTGCGGTGCCTTTTAAAGCAAGAATCAACTGTATTGCTTTTTCTTCATCGCTCCAACCATTTTTGCTGGCAACCGTATCAAACTGGAACTGGAATACTGTAAATGGTGTACTGCCATCAAAACTGGGAGTCTTTGTCTTACAAGAAGTTTCTGATATTACTCGCACCGGTCCGCCTTGGATTTGCAGATTGTTAATTTTTGCCTCTATATCAATTTCTAGATTGTTCATTTTATTCTTTAAGTCAGCCAGCTCTTCATCGAATTTGCATTCAATGGAATCTACTCTTTTATTTATTACCTCAGAAATCTCCAGTAATTTATCGTTTGTGGTTCTAGAAATTTCATGAACTTCAGCTAAAAGTTTCTCGTTGCTGGCTCTAGAAGTTTCCTGAACTTCTGCGAGTTTCTCGTTGGTGGCTCTAGAAGTTTCTTGAACTTCCGATAGAAGTTTCTCGTTGGTGGCTCTAGAAGTTTCTTGAATTTTCGTCATTTGCTCCATCATTGCAGCAAACATTGCATTAAAGTCTGTATTGCTTGGTGCAGTGAGGGTGGATACTTCCATTACCTTTTCTTCCTCAAAATCGTGCGCTCCGATGTCAATGCCACGCCGCTTGAATTCATCTATAAGCCTTTTTTGCAGCTCCGCTTTATTACCTGCTATCGGAAGATCTAGCTTATTTAACTCCTTTTTGAGTTGCTCAACTTTCAGCTCCTCAAATTTCATGATTGTCCTTTTTTTTTTTTTTTTTTTTATTTTTATTTTTTTTTTTTTTTTATTTAAAGTTTATTGCAAATTTCACTTCTGACACCAATTGTTACGATTTATCCTTTTATAAATCGTGTTTTGTTTAATTCCCGTTGAATAAACAATTTTACGGATTCTTTTATTTGCAAAATAAAACACTTTTTATTTAATTTAACTTTAGATTTATTAAATAACCGTTTCACACTAAATTAATTAGCTTGTAGCTTAAGGTTGATAGTTATCGCTTCACGTTTCGATTACAACTTAACGACTTCGACGATTTAATTACGACTGACTCATTTATTCGCGGCGCACTGGTATTTATACCAGTTGGCATCACTTCTAGAAAAAGCTCGACTGATCTGGCAATTACTGGTTACAGAATAGTAGCAATTTTGAATTTAACGGAAAATAGTGATTGTTTGACTGTATTTCATAGTGTTGCCATCTTGCTGTTTTATTAAAATCGCCATTTAGCAACAAGAATCCCCAAATTCGTAACAATATATACTAACAAAAAAAAAATATTTTCAAGTTTATGTTATTACAGATCACAAGTTGTGCTCTGTTATAAAACTACATTTTAATTAACAATAGGAATAATATGTTTTTTTTCTGTGTACTTGTTTAATGATTTTTCTGTGTACTTGTTTAATGATTTTCATTTCGTTTGATTCCACAAAATTTTAACACAAACAAATGCTAAAAAGGGAATTAAAACTTACTACAAAGTTGCATTCAATGCGTAGTATTATTTTTTATTGAAACATTTTGTGCAACTTTTGTATTAAATTTATAAATTCAAGTAAAAGAAAGTAAATCGAGCAGGTAAACTGTTAAAAACTGGAAAAACTGGAAAAAAAAAGGCTGAAATTAAACAAAAACTGTTTTTTTTTCATAAAAAACTGGAAAACTGTTACGCACCCTAAAAAACTGGAAAAAACAGTTAAAACTGGCAATATGGTAACACTGTTGACAACGCAAATAAAAAGCTTGCAACCGTACGTCAAGTTTATAAAACAATTTTCTATTTAAACAAATTATAAATTGAGAATAACAATTTTTGTTTTTTATATAAAAAAAAAAATTATACCTATTTTTTGCAAAAAAAATTATACCTATTTTTTGCAAAAAAAATTATACCTATTTTTTGCAAAAAAAAAATAAGTATCGTACCGGTATTAAGTGCAACGGTTGCGGTATTTTAAAATGCAAATGTTTCGGTATTGCTATTGTATCGGTTATCAATTTAAAATGGTTTTGAAACGGAAAATGGTATTTAAAAGTTATCGCTGGCCAACCTTGGAATATTACCAAAATTGTGAGTAATAATAACAACAACAAAAAAGAAAGCAACATAAAATAAATAATCAACAATTTTTGTTTTTCGTTTTATTGTTTGTTTTGACATTTTTTCTTTATAAGAAAAAACTAAATTGAATTTTCGAAATAACTTCAGTAAAGTATATTCTTATTCATATGAAATTTTAAAATTACTTAAAAATATACTTTACTAGGAGTTTTGCTACTGAATATTTGCTAATCTTTATTCATGTGACCCATTGCATTTATTTATGTTTGGTTTTTTTTAACAGCACCTAATAAAAAAAAACGAAAATAGAAAATATATGGAAAGAAAAAATGCAGAAACTTATGCGTCTTTGAGCAAGAACAACGTTTGAAAAATGTAAGAAAAGAAGTTCCATGCGTCCAAAAAACTTTTTGGTTACTCATAATGATTATAGAACTTTTGGTTACTCATAATGATTATAATGGTAATAGAATAACAGAAATAATAAAAGTATATTATAATGGTTATGGAAGACCAAAAAAAATAAAAATCTTTGGTAATGGTTATGGAAGAACAAAACAAAACAAAAAAAAAATATTATGGTTATCGAAGACCAAAAAATAATTGGTTATTTGTAACTGTTATCCAGAAAACAGTTTTTAAAAATTCTTGAAAAATTATTATTTCAGGATTTTTTTCGATATTGGTTATAACAGTTATGTCCCTGATTTTTTTATCTCACTTTTAAACGTAATTGCATTGCTTATTATTTGAATATTATATGGAATTTTGTTCCAAAGACTAATAGTAGAGATTCAGAAGTGTCTTTTCGATAAAAGATATTTATGTTTCACCTGAGTAATTCTCTTTCCGCGTACATGACGGCCGAATTTAATCAAATAGGTAAGCTGGTTGCTTTTCGAAAATGATTTTATGAAGAAATACACTCCGGTTCACTTATTTAAAGGCATTAAAAAATCTGTGTTCATCATCCTGTATCTTTTCCTAATTTTTAACTGATTGTAGTACTATAAAATAGAATTGGAAGCTAGACACCTTTAGATATAAAAAAAATTATGCCAATAGTGGTTTTTTACCTTTACAACTTTTTTTTGAGCAATTTATTAAAAAAAAGTCCAAAACTGTGCTATTTTTTGATTCACTTAAATAAAGGCACTTTATTATTTATTTATAATTTTTAAAGTAAGCGATGATTTTTCGTAGGGAGCGTTTGTTTATTACAATTTATTGCATCTTAATAATTTTTTTTTTAATAGTGAATTTTATCGTTGATCTATAAATTTATGTGTGAGATTTTATTTGTTCGGTTTTAGATCATGACAAATTTTTCTCTAAATTAACAGAAAAATTATAATTTTTATATGATAATTTACTTTGACTATTAGAAAAAAACACAGAAAAAGTTATTAGACACTAGCATGAATGGAATGCATTTTCTGACCCACTACGGTCTTCATCAACATTCTTCGTGCCATTTTAGTGTTAATCGTAAATATCATCTATTTAACTCACATGTTAAAGAAATTGGGTAACTTTTAAATCCCACATTACTCTGTGTGTTGAGTTAGAATGAAATTTACCACGAACGATTTCTATTTATAGAGTGTTTGTTTTTTCTCTAGTCATTATCATAGTTGCCAGTTTAACTTTTAGTTAAAACTTTAAATGGCAGTTTTTTTTCTCTAATGTCATCATATACTATCCTTTTACATTAGCAAAGCATATCAACATACATTAAAGATTTTTTTATTAATACATTTGACGAGCAAATACATTAAATGATTTTTGCACTGTACCTGGTGAGTGGTTTAATAGTGAATTTTATCGTTGATCTATAAATTTATGTGTGAGATTTTATTTGTTCGGTTTTAGATCATGACAAATTTTTCTCTAAATTAACACAAAAATTATAATTTTTATATGATAATTTACTTTGACTATTAGAAAAAAAAACACAGAAAAAGTTATTAGACACTAGCATGAATGGAATGCATTTTCTGACCCACTACGGTCTTCATCAACATTCTTCGTGCCATTTTAGTGTTAATCGTAAATATCATCTATTTAACTCACATGTTAAAGAAATTGGGTAACTTTTAGAGAAAAAAAACTGCCATTTAAAGTTTTAACTAAAAGTTAAACTGGCAACTATGATAATGACTAGAGAAAAACAAACACTCTATAAATAGAAATCGTTCGTGGTAAAATTTCATTCTAACTCAACACACAGAGTAATGTGGGATTTAAAAGTTACCCAATTTCTTTAACATGTGAGTTAAATAGATGATATTTACGATTAACACTAAAATGGCACGAAGAATGTTGATGAAGACCGTAGTGGGTCAGAAAATGCATTCCATTCATGCTAGTGTCTAATAACTTTTTCTGTGTTTTTTTTCTAATAGTCAAAGTAAATTATCATATAAAAATTATAATTTTTCTGTTAATTTAGAGAAAAATTTGTCATGATCTAAAACCGAACAAATAAAATCTCACACATAAATTTATAGATCAACGATAAAATTCACTATTAAACCACTCACCAGGTACAGTGCAAAAATCATTTAATGTATTTGCTCGTCAAATGTATTAATAAAAAAATCTTTAATGTATGTTGATATGCTTTGCTAATGTAAAAGGATAGTATATGATGACATTAGAGAAAAAAAACTGCCATTTAAAGTTTTAACTAAAAGTTAAACTGGCAACTATGATAATGACTAGAGAAAAAAACAAACACTCTATAAATAGAAATCGTTCGTGGTAAATTTCATTCTAACTCAACACACAGAGTAATGTGGGATTTAAAGTTACCCAATTTCTTTAACATGTGAGTTAAATAGATGATATTTACGATTAACACTAAAATGGCACGAAGAATGTTGATGAAGACCGTAGTGGGTCAGAAAATGCATTCCATTCATGCTAGTGTCTAATAACTTTTTCTGTGTTTTTTTCTAATAGTCAAAGTAAATTATCATATAAAAATTATAATTTTTTCTGTTAATTTAGAGAAATTTTTTTTTTTTTTTTTTTTTTTTTTTTTTTTTAAAGAGATGCAAAACTCAGGAAATACTTCCTATATTTAGTGTGTTGCTTTCTTTGGAAAGGGATAGTATAGAGATGAAAGGTGGGGAAAGATGAAGGGCTTCAGACATGGCAACACTGTAATTGCGCGAGATGATAAGTCTTAGAACAGTTGTTGCTCGCCACCTGATGGAGAGTTGGCGAACTTATTGAAGCTTTCATAGCCCTGATTCATTATTTTACTTCGGTGGGGTTAATTGCTATGGGAACACCGAAGGTGGACATTGCGATACGTATGAGGGATAGAAAAAAACTCATACATATTAATTTGATGTTGTCGGCACCGGGGATCGAACCCGGGACCTTCTGTGTAAAAGTCCAACGCGCTAACCATTACACCACAACGCCCACAAATTAAAATCGATGTTTACCGTTCTGGACGAAGCCCAACAGTTGTTGACAATTACATTAAGGACCCCGAAAGGTATGGAAAAAAATTTAAAGGAAGGGTTTCATTGTCTTTATCTGCGTATGAGAAAAGAAAAATCATAAGAATTGCATCTAATTCTGCCTTATCCTTATCAAAAATAAGAGCTCAAGCTGGAGTGAAAGCGAGCAAGTCAAGACTACGCAGAGTAATAAAGAGCTGTGAGTATCTAAAATACCTGAAATTAAAAAAAAAGCCGCCACTTAATGCTCCGCGTAAGGAAAAGCGGCTTCAATTTGCAAGAGACTACATGGTATGGGATGTGCAGCAAAGAGGCCATGTAAATGACTGGAGAACCGTAATATTTACGGATGAAAAGAAGTTTAATTTAGATGGGCCTGATGGCTACAACTATTATTTCCATGATCTGCGGAAAGAAAAGCGATTTTTGAACCGACATCACAGCCGAGAGGGCGGCGTTATGGTGTGGGGTGCTATTACGTACTATGGCACCATCGATCTTGAATTTCAAAGTGCAAAAATGACTGGTGCAAGCTATAAAACGTTATTGGAATCGGCTTTTCCGAAGTTCAGTGAACTATTTGGTTCCATATATTGGATATTGCAGCAGGATAATGCTCCTATACATAACGCGAGAGTAGTTAAGGAGTTAACTTCAAGCCAGAATGCACTTTATTTCTCTGTGTGCACTAATTGGAAACGGTTTGAAATGTTAGACGCTATCAGCTTGCAAGCCGAATTAGAAAAATGAAAGAGTTTTTCAAGTTTTTTTTTACCAATATCAAGTGGTTGACAGTATCAAATGCTTTACTGTGGTCTAAAAGGACCAAAAACGATACCATATTAGCGTCCAGTTTCGCCTTGATATCTTCAATAACATAAACCAAAGTTGTTATGCAACTTCTTCCTTTCATGAACCCAGACTGTCTGTCAGATATGAGTTTGTTTAAATAGAGATAATTGTTCATTTGTTCGCGCATAAGGTTCTCCATTGCTTTTGACAGAAATTGAAGAATAGCAATAGGACGCTACCGGATTTGGGGATTGATATAATTTTCGAAATGTTCCAGCAGTCAGGAAATGTAGATTTAGTAAGAATATTGTTAAACATGTAAGTCAAATATGGTAAGAGTTTGGGGAGCAAAGCTTTGAGTAAGATAGAGCCAATTTCAAAACTTGAGAAAAAATTCATGTAATTGAAAATACTTGTGTACCATAACATTTTATAACTAACTTGTTCCAAATTAATTAAAGTTTAAGGCTTAACCATAGTTATGAATGTAACATTTATATGGAAATCTCTGTTTTTAAAGTTGAAATCTGGTTATTTTTGATGAAAAATTAATCGCACTAAAAGAGTTTCCGACCAATGAAATATACAAAAAAAAATTTAAATGGATAAAAAAATGTTCAATTGTTTAGTTAATAATTAGTTTTTTACATCAAATAAAAATATGTGTTCAAAAATAGCAAGTAAATTATAGTCGGCGCTGAGCAAACATGAGATGTCTCATACCATTGGACTTTAGTTTAATATTTGCCAATAAATGAGTGGTTTATTGTGTTAAAGTATCCCCCTGCTCTATAATAAATTAAAAATCTCCAATGAAAAACAATCCTCTTACAATCCTAAACCTCTCTTAAAAACCCAACCTTCTCTGGCCCCAAATCCGCATAAACATAATATTGTCATAAAAGTTAACTTATAAAATAATCGGCCACACTCAAAATATTTTTTCCGTAAAGACTACTGTAAAGACTACTACTAATGTGTATAACATTAAATAAACTGAAAATCACTTAAAAAAAATGACTACTTACTTTTCGTTTAAAACAATTGTGTTTTTTAGTTTATTTTCAACTGTTGAAAAATTAATTGACAAAATCGATAAAAAAAAAACAGTAGATTCCAGAGTAAAAAAGTTTATATAAAATTATATATGATGAGATATTTTCCGCAAATGTAAGAGGATATAATTTGATCCGAAAAATATCCAAAGTGATATTAAATTATATCACTTTGGATCTAATTTTATTTAAATAGATACAATTTAATAAAAAACTATCCAATTCTATTTTGTCCCGATATAATTACACGTAGTTATATTATTTTTGATACAATTAGATAAAAATAGATACATAATAATCCAAATATATTTATATCAAAATATATATATATATATTTATATCCATAAAACGGGTTCAAAACACAAAATGTATGATTGAAATTTGTAACATTAATTTTATTTATTTTTCTTAGGACATCAAATTTTTGTCTTAAACGAGATTGTTAATTTTAATTTAATTAAAAAAAAATGTTTGTCAATATTAAAATGGTCCAGTAAAATATAAATAACAGGTTGCAGAACAACTTATACTGTAGTATAATAGCTTATAATTTCTGTTTTACAACCGATTCTATTTATATGGAGGTTGTCCTATTTGCAATAGGTTCTTTAACTCCAAACCAGTTATTAAACAGTCTAGAACCAGTTATAGAACTGGAGGGTTTGTTATTTTCCTGCGGGAAATGAAGGGTTGATTGATCTAAAGTGGTAATTCTGTGATGTATGATTGGGGAGCACGTCACGCAACTGGAGAAACCAAAATTTTGGTGCACCAAAAAGTGTTAATTTGGGTGAAATGTCCAATCACGTGACTATAGCTATGGTGACAAAACATTCACTGGTTTGTACCAGATATATCATGTAACTGAAGAAGAAGTAATATAACATCAAAGTGTACTGAAGCAACTAGGGTCGTTGCAGTTGAAATTACTACTGGTCATTGAACTGGTTCAAAACCGCTTGCAGTGGATGAAAACATGGCAATTAGTACCAAAGGATGCAGTTCCTTGACTGCTACAAAGTGGACACAACACTGAAGTAATTTCTTATGTACCCACCTTGTGACTGTAGATATGAAGACGTAACACTTAACTTTAAAATAACTGAATACGGAACTATTTAGACAGTGACCAAGTTTGTCATATATGGCGATTTCTCGCCAAACGTGGCGATCTTAAAACTCGTTTGGCAAGTTAATTTTCGAAATGCCGACTGGTGATTTTTCGAGTGAATGGCGAGTTTACACATAAAATATCGCTACCAAAAAACTATCACCAGAATATGATTTTTAGCACAGCTTATTCAAAAACTTGAAACATTTTACAAGAATATAAATTAAAATTTCAAAATTTCTGCATGGTTTAGAAATATCTTGGTTAGATAGTTTACAAGATTTTTGGTAACGATTTTTTATGTGTAAATAATTGGCGATTTTTAAGAATTTCTTTGGGGACAAAATTGAAACTGAGTATATATTTTGTTACTTTGCTTTATAAGTTATACGTTAAAGTTGTGCTGGACTGTTGCAGGTCCTTCTTTTTTATAAAGATATTGTTGTGAACTAGAATTATAATGCAGCATACAAAATTAATTATCACATCCTATGACAAGCCTATGTTAAAAGTACCGGTCACTTTCATATAACAGAACCGAAACTAGGACTGGTTCATACACACAAAGTTCTAGTCACGTGACCATACCAGTGACTGGTCCATTTCCCGCAGGGTTGTAATGGAAATTGATTTCGCAAAACTGTAAACTGCACTGTGTAAGAGACAAAACCTAAAAGTCGCATTTTATAGCGACTGATTATAATAATATAAAAATAAAAACCAATTTCAGTTACGAATATCACCGGGATATAATTCTCATTTAGTTAGCAGATTTATTTATACTTATGTGAAAAAATTCACACATAAATTAGTTTTTTCTTTCTATTGAAACGTAAAACTAGAGTGTTTTTGTAATAATTTTTAATTAATTTTTGCGTTTTTTTTGTCAAAAAAATGGTACATTTTTATTAAACAAGATTTAACTTCAAAAATTGCATTATCAATTTTATGATAATGTTTTAGAATAACTTAATATTCAGATTTAAAGCACTGAACTTAAATTATTTAACTTATAGTAATAAAATAACAAACCTAATTAAAATAAAATTAAAATGAATTTAAAATATTTATTACTAATACATAAACATTATAAAATACAACTACATACATAAATATTAGAAAAAACAACAATATGTTTTGAGTGATAGTATAAAAAAAATGTCAACCAAGTTCCGAGTTTCAGTAAATATTTAATTGATTGAATTAATTTTTGATTGACGTGAAAGTTTACTAGTGGCATCAACTTTTTATAGCAGCGAGATGTGTTTTAACCAAACAATATCCCTGCGGGAAATGGACCAGTCACTGGTATGGTCACGTGACTAGAACTTTGTGTGTATGAACCTGTCATTGTTTCGGTTCTGTTATATGAAAGTGACCGGTACTTTTAACATGGGCTTGTCATAGGAGGTGACAATTGTCACCTGTGGAGCACTGTGTGACGTGGCGAAAAACTTTACCAAGGTAACCTATCACCGTACCGACTGAAATGAATATGCTACGGGACAAGTTAGAAGTAGGTAGTGTCAAAGTATGACCATTTTAGGATTTATGTGATATGCACCAGAACCAGTGGAAAAAAATGTGTCACGTGGCTGGTGTAGGTGTACGTATCATAGAACTGGAGAAAATTTTTTGAAGGAAAACTATAGTTTTCCTATCGTCACATATTAAGCGCAATGTGTTATGTGATAGGGATAGTTTGACAGCAATAGTTTTGCGACGTACCACTGCACTGGTCTAAGGGGTACATGTCGCCGGGCTTTCGAAAAATAATTAGCATTTAACCTGACACTTTTTATTCAGCGTGTGTCATATTATGTACGGGTTTCGAAATAGCCCATCCGGAACCAGTCACTGCACTTATCCAAAACAGTGTGTGTAATGTCACCTGTTCAAAAAACCTACAAAAAGGCACAACAAAAATCAACTTTAAAATAACTTTATTTCAGTGTTATATCCGATTTGTAGCAGTCAAGGGACTGAATCCTTTGGCACTAATTGCGATGTTTTCATGAACTGCTAACGGGATTAAACCAGTTCAATGACTAGTAAGAACTTCAACTGCATCGACCCTAGTTGCTTCAGTTCACTACAATGTTATGTTACTTTTTCTCCAGTTACATGATATACCTGATACCAACTTGTCAATGTTTTGTCACCACTACTATAGTCACGTGATTGGTCATTTCACACAAATTAACACTTTTTGGTACACCACAATTTCGTTTTCGCCAGTTTCGTGACGTGCCACCCAATCATATATCACAAAATCGTCACTTTGGATCAATCGACCCTTCGTTTCCCGCAGGGATGTTACAAATTTTGTTAAAAATTTAAGAAAACAAATGGTAAAAATTTTGTTAAAACTTTTCAACAAAAAAATTTTAAAAATTTTTCAAAAAAAATTTGTTAAAAATTTTTATAAAAAATTTATTTAAAAAAATCTGGAAAAACTAGTTAAAAATTACTTCAAAATTAGTTAAATTAAGTTTGAATCTTCATATTAATTTTCGGATTTTCATTTGGAAGTTATTGCAGATTTGTAAATTTTAAAATTATGAAATTTATAATATTTAAATTTAAATAAGCAATTAACCGGTTAAATCCCCAGTGGTGGACTATACAACTTTTGTTTAATGTTTTTATAACAGCAAGCTTGTCGTTATATTTTAAATATCGCCAAATTTAAATATTGGTAAGGAAGTTTAAAATACCCTCTATCGATTAAGAACATTTCTCTTTCATATCATTTTAGCAGGACTTAACGTTTTATGGATTTAACTTATTTAATTATGCGAAAGAACTAAATTTCATGCGGCATTTGAATGCATAATCTTTCTTTTAGGAACAGTTCAAAATTTGGTAGATTTTTTTTCAATTACTTTTTCAATTACTTTTTTTTTTTTTAGTTCTTACTAGTTCAACAAGAACATCCTTATCAATTAAAATTATTCTTCAACAATTTGTTTGTTTTCTCCAATTATAAGTTACTAGATTCTTATACAAAGAAAAATACACACACTTTTGCTTCAAATCAATTAAAACAATCAAAATAAATTGATAAATGAAACAAATTATCACATTGTTTTAGAAAAAGATATAAACTTGAACTTTAAATTCAATTTAAATTTAAAAAGAGCAATTGAATTTTTTTTTTTTTTTTTTTGTAATTTGACGCTAAAAAAAGATTGAACCAAATACACTACACGAAAAAAATATAACATACAAAATGTTTTTAAATATAATTTAACTCACAAATAGTATTTATTTATATTGTTAATTTATTATTTATAGTGTTCATGGAACGAGATAAAAGCACTACACTCTTATGAAATATACTAGAAAAAGGACATTTTAAATACAAAAATATTTATAATGTACAAAATTAAAAACTTCGTATATTTTCTACTTATACGATTTTAAAATCTGTGTGAGGGACTAAAATAGTTTATTGGTTCTATTTTATAAATTTTCACGCAAATAAAAAACTTTCTGATACAGAATTTTTTAATTTTTAAAGGATATTTTGTAAATGTTGCGCTTTCGTGTTTTCAACGTTCAATATTTGATTGATTGTTAATTTATATGCAAAAATTTACGTCTTTAAGCTCTTATTTTCGAACGCTGGAATGCTTTATAGACTTAAATACCATTACATTTAATTGGTACAAGCTAGGATTGTCTTCCCGTGAAAAAAAATTCCAAGTTCGAAAATAGGTTTCAGCTTAAAAATTGGTAGAACTTAAGTCATTGAGATTTGCAATCATGTCAGAGATAAAATAACATTCTACGAAACGCCTTATGGGGTTTTCAGATCGCAATATGTAGTATTCCAAAAAAATGTGTATCCTAACCACTTATAACGCGGTATACACTGCGTTGCAAAACTATAATTACACATTAGTTTCACTAAATGTCGTAAGTTAAAAAACAGTAGAAGAGCTAAACCGGCATAAAAGTAAAACCAATGTAAAATTAATAATATTTAACAGAGAAAACAAATCATTTGATTTTTATTTTACAATTTAAAAAGGAATAGAATAATAAAATCAATTAGTGTTTTTTAACTACAAAATTAACAAATTTAAGAAGAATATTTTAAAGCAGCAGTTTTAATAATGCGTAAGGCCTACTTTTTTTGAATCAACTCGAAAATTCGATCAGACATACTGTCTAGCAAATTTATTCAAAGTTCTTCCGCTATAGATCTCCACTCATTAATAACTCATTCTTTTAGATGAAAGATACATTCATATTGACGGTTTTTCTGCGTAAACTTGACGGGTTAATACTCCCCAGATATTCTCCATTGGGTTTTAATGTTGAGAACATGCGGGCCATTTTATCGTATGACGACTTACATGTACACTCAAAACAAATAAGTTAGTAGAAAAGTTAGTAAAACATCTTTTAAATCAGGTATACTAGTTTTCAGCAAATTTTTTGCTAAAATTATATTTTAAACTAAAATTTTAGTTATACTTAGTCAGCACTTTACAGTTTTGAACTAATGTTTTACTAATTTATTTTCCTAAAAAAAAAAAATTGTGGTGATCAGCACATGAATAGTGTGAACGACAACCAGATTAAAAGTTATACTCAGAGTGAATTAGATGCCATGATGTAGTAGTGACGAGGAAAATTATACTAAAAAAAACTCTAGTTAAACACAAGAAAAACCGTATTGTAAATTATTTTAAAAAGAATCACAAAAATATGTTCTATGATTTTCAGCAAAATAAATTAACTAAAGTAAAAATTTTCTACAAATTTTAAGAGTTTTTTATAGTCTACTAATATTCAGCAAAAGTTTTATTAATGTTTAACAAGGGTTTTTTAATTTCTAATTCACTAAGTTTTAGCAAAACTTTTGCTGAATCTACTAATTTTTTGCTGACATTAGCAATTTTTTTGCAAGCACCCTCCTGACTAAATTTTTTTGTTGACTATACTAACTTTTTTATTTGAATGTACTGAGACATTGTCTTGTTGGAAAATGAATTCTTCTATTTGAGATATATAGTGGTCTCTCCAATAGCTGTTAAACCCAATTGGAACATCAAGATTGAACTTTTTCTCATTAAAAAAATAATCACTTTTTTAAAAGAAATTTAAGTTTAAACAAAAATACCAACAACAGCGGTTTTTAAATTCCTTTTAGCGAATTCAAGTCGAGCAGTGTTGTGGCGGAGTAATAACCTTGGCACTGAGAATCCTTTAAGGGGCCTATTTATGGTTGATTTCGACACATTAACCTTACATACATCGACTATCTGATTGAGAATCTACATTGAGTTGCTGGCACAGTTTATTATGTTACGCCAGTTCCGATCAGAAAACTTTTTTCGGGCCGACTGTTTTATTTTTAACACGAATTACTTTCAAAATTGCTGTCAACCACTTGTGGACGGTTTATTTTTATAGCAATTTCCCGAAAACTAAAGCCATTTTAAAAATAGGCTAAATTTCAGCTATGTTTCACTTAGATATGAGCCATGCGGCATTTTATTGCAAATTGATTAAAATTGCATAAAAAACAAAAATAAGTATTTAATTTTTCTTTATTTGCCATTCTTCTTCATATTCTTGTTTACCATTATATATAATTATAGTTATGAAACACTAATAAAATATTATTAGACACTTTTTCTCTTAAATCAATTAAGTAATCTCTTAAATTTTCCACAATAAGAGCGCAGTTATCACACTCTTAAAAACACGTTTTAAAAAATATTTGTAATATGAGAAAAATAGCAAAAATCATTTGTAATTATAGTTATGCAACGCACTGTATTCTTTTAGTATTTTTAAAAATCATATTTTCCATATAAATGAAGCTTTACATATCGGCCTACAATAGTCACTTTTTCTAGAATGTATATTATACCATTCTAAAAGTTCCAAAAAAAGAAGTTACAATTTCCTCCTAAACATATCGATATAATATCGATCGTAGCCTTAAGCCTTATTCTTATGATTTTTATATGGTATGCAGTATGTTTTGGGACACAGAAAAAACTAAAATCTATTTTCAATTAAAATAAATGTTGATTCAATTCAAAGTTTAATTGAATTCGGGCCTATTAAGAAAATTGTAGTATCAATTAATATAATTTGTAACAATATAATTGATTTTATTTTCAATTAAGGTTTTAATCATATCTATTAACAATTTAATTGAATTTTGTTTTGAATTTCAAACAAATATTTAGTAGATACTATTAAAAACTTTATTTAAAAAATGCTAAAAAAATCGCCAAAAATTGGGAAAAAATCGCTTAAATTTAAAAAAAAAATCCCTTAAATTGGTAAAAATCCCCAAAAAAATAAAAAAAAAATAGTGAAAATTTGAAAATAAAAAAAAACAAAGTTGCAATTTAATCACTATAAATCCAAGTTCAAAAAAATAGCTAAAATTGGAAAAAATTGCCAAAAATTAAAGATTGCTAATATTTGAATAGTAATAATAATTGTAAATTGGAAAAAACTGTCTTAAATTTAAAAACAATTTTCAACTTTAAAAAAAAACGCTAAAAATTAAAAAAAAAATCCATCAAATTAAAGAAAATCACAATAATTGAAAAAAAATCAACAAAATTGTAAAACAAAAATGGCAAAAATTAAAAAGAAATCACCTAAATAAAATTTACAACGTCTATATCTCGAAAACAGTTTTAATTGTTGTATTTTTTTTTTTAATTTCGAAGATTTGTTTTTTTTTTTTTTTTTGGAGTTTTTTTTAAATATAAGCGATTTTTTTAATTTTGTAGTTTTTTTTTAAATTTTGGTGATTTTTTTAAATTTTAGAATTTCTTTCATTGTTATCATTATGGGTTTTAAAAACTGAAAATTTAGTCTGCACCAAATTCATTTTCAATTAAACATTTAATACATGTTATTAAACTTTTAATTGAAAGTCAGTTTGAAACCAAACAAAAGTTTAATTCAAATATTTTTGACAATAATTTTTTCAGTGCAACATTGAAACTGTTTCTTTTTTATAGCGACCCACAATACGATAAATTTTCAGAATGTTTAGTGCGCATTTGTCACGTTTTTCAAGTTTTGATGAAGCAATTCGGTTTTGGTGGTATTTGCCGATGATGTATTTGCTTATACACACAGAAAAAAAGGTTGGTGCAACTAAAATTCTGTTGTATTAGTCGTAGCAACCATAATTTCAGTTGGCAAATTACGAAACATTTCTGTGTGTGTATAATTGATATATTCATACAGCGGCGTACCCAGGATTTTGTTTCGGTGGGGGCCCAATTTTTGTTTTTTAAATTTTTTTTTTGTTTGAAAAGCATATAATTTTGGTTTAAATTTATTGATCTAAAAAAACAATTTATATTTTTTTTATTAAAACAAAAAGTTCAGCTTCGGCTTCGGCCGAACATTGATATTATGGCCGAAGTTCGACTTCGGCCGAAAAAAATAAGTTCGGTCGGACACTAATAATTTGTATCTATTAAATAATTTTTGGATGGGAAAGTTACCATTGACGTTATACCCAGTTATGATAGCAATTTTGAAGCAAAAATGTTTTGACATGTCTTTGTTTTTTTAGTTTTTTTATATCTACAAACAAGTTTTTTTTTGAAATATTTAACAAATTTATGTATCAATTAAATAATTTTATTTTGATTTTTAAAGTGAGCTATCATATTAATTAAGATCCTTATATACTATTAACAAAGCTCTTAAAATTTAATTCAACGATTTTTTTTCATAAAAGTGTCAATGTCAAAAGTGTCAATGTCAGGTTCAACCTTTTCTCCAGGGACCGTAAAAAATATTCCTTTTTTCATAAAAGTTAGATGATAAAACTAATTTTTTGATTTTTATCGTTTCGAGCAAAAATAAGTTATTTTTTGATTTTTTTTTTTTTCGAGCAAAAGTTATAATTATTTTTTGATTTCTATTTTTTCGAGCAAAAGTTAAAATTATTTTTTGATTTCTATTTTTTCGAGCAAAAATAAAAGTTATTTTCTGATTTTTATTTTTTCGAGCAAAAATAAAAGTTATTTTTTTATTTTTATTTTTTCGAGCAAAAATAAAAGTTATTTTTTGGTTTTTATTTTTTCGAGCAAAAATAAAAGTTATTTTTTGATTTTTAATTTTTCGAGCAAGTATAAAAGTCATTTTTTGGTTTTAATTTTTTTTTTTTACCAAAAGTAAAAGTTATTAGCTTTGTAATTATGATTTTTCAGTGATGATAGATATACAGCAAATATTTTGCAATATTATTTTTTGTGATAACTGTATTAATATATATTATTATACATTTTTTAAGTATCTAACTACAAGACAAACATCTCTATTTGTACGAGCAGTGCGCCAATTTTTGTAAATTAAATTCGTCATTTTTAAAACAAGAATTCTTCAAAAAAATCGTCATATTAAAAATAAGTTTTACTGATTATTAAACTCGAAAATATTACAAAAGGCAACCATAAAATTTATATATTATATGTATATATTTATATTTTATTATATGTATATTATATATTTATATATATATATA
The DNA here is from genome assembly GCA_021234595.1 of Delia radicum. Taxonomy (NCBI): domain Eukaryota; kingdom Metazoa; phylum Arthropoda; class Insecta; order Diptera; family Anthomyiidae; genus Delia; species Delia radicum. The sequence continues at coordinate 122,248,787 of CM037854.1, forward strand.
TATAATATAACTGCGTTATTTGTTATTTATTCGTTATAAAAATAAAAATTTATAACTTATGGAATTTCAACTCAAGAAATTGAAATAAATATCAAAAATAACTTTTATTTTTGCTCGAAAACATAAAAATCAAATAATAACTTTTGCCCGAAAAAATAAAAATCAAAAAATAACTTTTAATTTTGCCCGAAAAAATAAAAACCAAAAAATAACTTTTATTTTTGCTCGAAAAAATAAAATTCAAAAAATAACTTTTATTTTTGCCCGAAAAAACAAAAATCAAAAAATTACTTTTATTTTTGCTCGAAAAAATAAAAATCAAAAAATAACTTTTATTTTTGCTCGAAAAAATAAAAATCAAAATATAACTTTTATTTTTGGCCAAAAAAATAAAAATCAAAAATAACTTTTATTTTTGCTCGAAAAAATCAAAATCAAAAAATAACTTCTATTTTTGTTCGAAAAAATAAAAATCAAAAAATATTTTTTATTTTTGCTCAAAAAAATAAAAATCAAAAAAAAACTTTTATTTTTGCTAAAAAAAATTAAAATCAAAATTTTAAAAAGCAATGCATTTTATTATAGACTAGTTCATAAGGATCAAAATGGTATGCTTGAAACAGTTTTCCGACATTTACTTCTAATTGCTTTTTTTGTTTAAAAATTTGAAAATAACTGTTATTTTCGGTCCCTGCTTTTCTCGATACACTGATGCAAGAGCTAGAGCACCAAGTCTAACTTCACCCATAGAATTCCTTAAATATGTTTCCACTCTTTTTAGGGTGGAAAAACTTCTCTCCGCGGAAGCAGTTGTAACAGGAATTACTATCAGTAAATGTAAAAACATGTAAACGTTTGGAAAAAGTTCCTTGTTGTAATCTTGAATAGCATCTAGCGGATTTGATGGTCTTTATGGTAGTGTTTCCATCAATTTCAGTTAATATATCATTAGTTTGAAAAATTATAGTATCAAAAAAATATTATAAATTCATTTATTACATACTAACCAAAACAAAAATAAAATAAAAAATGGAAAATATTTCGGGGGGGCTTTGGCCCCCAGGGCCCCCCCCCCCCTGGGTACGCCACTGTATTCATACATACTTCATATATTCGGATATATTAATATTACACTGCAAAAACCGAATTATTTTAAAGTAATTTTGTTATTAAAAATTATCAAACTTACAACAAATTTTTTGTATGTTATAATTATTTCTTTAAAAAAATTATGTCTTTAGTTAATAAAAACTTAAAAATAAAATACCGCGAATTAGTAACCGGATGTAGGTTTACAGTTTTGAAATAACAAATAAATGCCTTACACATTTATGAAGACAAAAATTTATTATAGAGCAAAGTTTTAGCGAGAGACGCACACACCCGGCCAGAAGCAAAGTTCAGTTTGAAAAAAATGACGACAAAAAGTGACTATGCCATCTTTTTGTGGGCGATCTGCCCTTCCAGAATCCGTATCCCATGAAATCTTAGCTGATCCTGTTTCAAAAATATCAACATTTCAATTTCAAGATCCAGAATCTTCGAGTGTTCAAATTTGAGTCTTACTAAAACGTCCATAATTTTTAAACGACTTAAAATAATTAGATTCTGTGTTGATAGAAAATTCTTCAAGCTTTCTTATGATATATTATATTGTATGGGAACTTCCCAAGAAAATTCATAATTTTGTTCAAGGTGAAAAAATATTTAACTGCAAATTTAATTAACAGATAAAATATATCAAAAATTTGCTCCCTGGCAACTCTTCCCTAACTACGTGAATAGCCAAACTACCGTATGTACAAAAAATACATCAAAGTTGCGCCAACTCACAAAATGTGGGAAATAGTGGAAATTAGATTACATATGATTTTCTAACAATTGTGAATTGTTGTGGTGTTTGTCTTAGCTATCTTCTGCAATTACAATTAAATGTAAAATCGACCCCGTGTAATTGAAACTGGTTTTAAGCCACAGCAAAAATCGACCTTACTTAGATCAATTGGTTAGAGCCTCTGTCTAAGTGTAGTGCGAAGTGCATGTGGCAAGGAAAGCAGGTTCAAGCCACGGTCAGGATTGCATTTAATAAAATAAACATTTCATATAGATGCAATCAAACAATAAAAACCATAACAAATAATTACAGTATTGTCAAAAAGGATTACTGATGAAGGTTGTGTTACCAGAAACTGCGCAGTCTAATTCAATAAAAAATTTACAATGTAGTTATGATTTTTAGAAAAGTATGCTTAATCTTCTCTACCACGTCTATCTCAAACAATTGAAAAATATGTGCATATTAATTATAGTATTAATTGCACAATGTCTAAAAAGACGATGAATAAAAATTCAAAAATCCCCAATGTTGATATCATTTCCACACCATCCTTGGGATAGAAACCTCGTCGCTTTTTTTTTAGTGGTATCTCCAATAGACCTAATCCACTAATAAACAATGTTTTTTATAAATGCTGAGAAGAAAAAGTAACTACCGCGTTTTTTAATCGTGCCGAAAAAGTTTGATCATCGAAAATATTTATCTTGAATCTATCCCAAAATTTGAGAAATTTTCTATTAAGAGATTCGCCAGCTTGTTCGGACCATAACCCCAAACCATCATAATTCAAATGTATAAGACCCTGCTTTAAATGATCAAGAATTACATGAATTTCAAGAGTTTGGGAAACATTCGTACTTTGAAAAGATCTACAGAGTTCAGTTATGTGCTTATTTATGTTAGTAATATTGACTTTGTTCGTTGTCAGGTAATTGTCAACAATAGTATTCATAGCTTTAAATGATGCAATGAAAGGCTGAATTTTAAATATTCCAACTTCATCATAGATTTCTGGATCCTACAATTTATCCGCTTCTCTTAGAAGTTTTTTGCAAGCGTTCCCTTCAAAAATATCGCCGTGATAGTTTTTCGGAATTTGCTTCAACTTCATTGGACATAATAGAGCTTTTTCCCGTTCTACAAGGTGAACTATGCCATTCCAAAAGAGATGATTGACAAATCCTTGTAAAAGATGGAGTTCAAGTAAAATACATTTCTCAATTACATGGATGTTATCATCTTCGTCGTCATCTTCTTTCACAAATAGGGGGTTAACTATGGTATTGTGGAGAATTATGTTTATCCTTACCAGAAGACTTATATTTTGTATAATCCTGTTTCAAGTGTTTAAAGGTCTTTGGCTCTATACTTTGGATATCATGGTTCTGTAATTGATTTAACTTTACAAAGCAATAAGGAATTGGTTATGTTGCAGTCTGTTGGCCAATAGCAATTAATAAAAGTTTGAAATCCGAAACAAATTCAAGTGGTATGTCATTGAGTTGTGTTAAATCCACTATTTTTTTTTACATTTTCGAAAATACTATACATAATAGTATTAGAATATTATAGCCGAGGTGCCTATACCAAGGATGGTGTGCAAATGATATCAACTCTGCTAATTAAACTTGCAGTTAAATATTTTTTCACCTTGAACAAAAATTTTGCATTTTTTCGGGAAGTTAACCATACAATATTATATAGCATAAGAAAGCTTGAAGAATATCTACGGAATTTCACAGAATCAAATTATTTTAAGTTGTTTAAAAATTATGGACTTTTTAGTAAGACTCAAATTTGAAAACTCGAAGATTCTGGCTTTGAAATTGAAATGTTGATATTTCTGAAACAGGATCAGCTAGGATTTCACGGAATACGGTTTCTGGAATTGCAGTTCGCTCACAAAAAGATGGCATAGTCACTTTTTGTCGTCATTTTTTTCAAACTGAACTTTGCTTCTGGCTGGGTGTGCACATAAATAACACTGTATGTTATAATTTTTTTCTCTTACTGTATTTTTTATCACTTAAAAATTTAACACAAAACGAGACATGATCTTTAATTTAACGAAATTTGTTTTTTCAAAAATCCAACTGACCTGACGCAATAACCAATTCAAACTGGTTTCTAAAATTTAATTTCGACAAAGCTTTATAACTTTTTTTCCAAAAAGTTTGATATCATTTCATAAGATAGAATAATAAATAATAAATTTAAACAACAAAAAATATAATTTAAATATAAAAAGAGTTAACAAAAGAGTTATAAATAGGGAATAGAATATAAATATTAAAATAACTTAAATTCAAAATATTTGTTCTACAAAATAAATATTTATTCTGTTAATTTCATACAAATATTTTCATACGTTAGTGATAATTAACGATTAAGTATCAATTTATGGAGCTGCTAATTTTATTATTTAATTGCAAAAATATTAAAAAAAAGGGGGAGAAGGAGCGAGAGAGAGAGAGAAGAAAAGTGATCAAGGAGAGAAAATTTAAATATGAATGGTATGTCTTATAACCAGGGCAGTGACTTTCAAGCAAATACATGTTTGTAGTCAGTAGGCCAACATCGATACGGATCAAACCATTTTGCGAATAAAAGAATTTCCAACGAAATGGCATCGGTTTGTTTTTGCATATTTTTGAATATTTTGTTATAAATGAATATTTTTGCATATTTTGCTATAAATGCTATTTTGGCATTTTTTTGTTGCATATTTTACACACTGAGCGCATTATCTTCACTTCAGTAATTAATTTCCTCATAACTTTAAGGAAAATTGGGGAGTTTTTCTCGAAACCATATTTTTCGAACTGGTACGCAGGGTTTCTCAAGTTCTACTGAACCGATTTTTATGATATAGGGCTAAATCGACGCAGTGTTAACGGCTACCGTGCTCATGATCAATTATACTATTTGTTTGTTACACTAGACTACCAAAAAATGGTCAAATATCGATTTTTCATTTTCAAACGTTTTCATTGAGCATTGGGACGATAAATTAATTGATACACTCAAGGTAAAAGCTTCATCATATTTACGAAAAACTTCATAAATATGAAGAAAAACTTCATTGATTTTCGTCCAATGTAACACTTCATAAATATGATGAAGTTGTGTCATAAAAGATAAAATTGATGACAGACGTCTTTTTTAAGAAATGTTTCATAAATGTGATGATTAAGTTTCATGACTTTTTCTGAAGTGCTTAATAAATATTGTGAATTTTTTCATAAATAGGATGATGCTGCTCAGAGGCGTGTATGAAATGTTTCATAAATATTTTTATACATCAATTAAAATTGAAAATTTCCATTAGAAATTAAAAAATATAATTTTCTATTTAAAAAAACATCAAGTAAAATTCCAAAGTTATATATTATTATTAATTCTATTTAAAATTAAGAACAATTCAAGTAATATTTAATTGATGTTTCAGAATTCTAAATAATTTATCTTAGATTTTTAGTTTTTAAAAAATTGATTTGCAAATGATATTTTCTATATTTCAAATAAAAAATAAAAATTTAAATTTATGGTTTCTAAATTTCACTATTTTTCACTAAAAAGGCAAACATTTTTTTCACAAAGCTTTTGAAATGATGAAGGTATGAAACATTTATCATACATTTTAATAAAACTCTTCATCATATTTCTGAGCACTTCATAAATATAATGAATAATTGATATAAAAGAGAAACGATTTATGAAACAATTTCATAAATATGATTAGACTTTTTTCCCTGAGTGTACTAACCAATTATCCATTTTCCGTTTTGCTTTCAGATAACCGTGAATCCCGGAAAGCTGCTTACGAACAACACTCCATTTTTTGGTAGGCCAAGCACTTTTCAAACTGCCCACATATTGACAAATTGTTAATTTTGTATTTTGCTTGATGAATTGTACAACCAAATACAAAAAACAAAACTAGAAAATCTTTTGTCGTTTTCTTTTCATAAGTTTTTAAAAAAACAGCTAAAATTCAGCCGTCCTAACAAGAAGACCGCCCCCTAAAATTAAATATGCATTCAAGTGCATATATTTTAGCTTAAACCAACTGCAATTTGTTAACTTACATGAGCATGCACTTAAAAAACGATAATACACGCACTAAAAACATAAAAAATTTGCATAAGTTTTAGACTTTTTTAGGCAAGTACAAGTAATACTACACTCAAAAGAAAAAGTTTGTAAAGTCAGCAAAAAATTTAGCTGAGTCAGCAAAATTTTAGTCAGGAGGGTGCTTGCAAAAAAGTTGCCAATGTCAGCAAAATCTTTTGCTGAAAATCAGCGAGCTGATTTTTAGCAACAATATTAGTAGATTCAGCAAAAGTTTTGCTAACACTTAGTGGAATAGAAATAAAAAAATAATAAAAAAGCCTTGCTAAAAATTAATAAATTTTTTGCTGAATTTTAGTAGACTGAAAAAAACGCAAAAAATTTCTAGAAATTTTGTAATTTAGTTAATTTATTTGCTGAAAATCATAAAACATATTTTTGCGATTCTTTTAAAAATAATTTACAATAATTACGAAATATAAAAATTTTCATTTTTCTAAATGATGCTATCTTTTAAAGGACGCAACTACCGACGATAATTATAGAAACAAAACGAAAAAATAAACAAAAACAAACGAAACGAAACGAAAAAACAACTCTTTTTTGCAATAACTAAAAGGAACCATAAAAATCTACCCAAGATGCGTGTCTTTGTATTTCGCTTTACTCTGTCTACATGTCTGTATATGTTTGCTTGAAATTTGACCACACTAGATTATTAATCTATAAACATTTGGTTTGGAAATACTTATTAAATTTAAATATTTTATTTTGTCTTTTATAGACAATTATTTTCACAAGCCGGTGATAACGCAAAATTTAAGTTATTTTAATCCTCAATTTTGTTTTATGTATGAAAAGCAGATACAAAAATCTTCCTTGGTTGATTTTGTTATATGTCTTATTAGAGTTGTACTTTTTAGAATCATTTTCCTCTTCTCTACTGCATCTTGACATGCCGCGACATCTACTTCATTCTGCGTATATCTTTCAATCTGGTTGTCGTCCACACTATTAATGTGCTTATCAGCAGAATTTTTTTTAGCAAAATTAATTAGTAAAACATTAGTATAATATTAGTAAAGAATTAGGATAAAACAGTTAAGTGCTGAATAAGTATAACAAAAATTTTAGCTGAAAACCCGATTTTAGCAAAAAATTTGCTAAAAAATAGTATACCTGATTTGCAATACGTTTTACTAACTTTTCTACTAACTTATTTTTTTGAGTGTATAATTAATATGCAACAAAATTCGTGCATTTCAAAAAAAAAAACAAAACTAAACTAAACTAAAAGCAAATACAAATGAGATAGTTTTTTTCCGATACTAACAGAATCTACCGCTTTTCCTGGAGTCAGCAAGATTTTGAAATCAAAAATACTAAAAAGACAAGAATGGAGCGAAATTGATGATTAATATGTTTTTTGTTAAAGTTCTGCCTATTATGAAGGCTCTAGCTTTTCTAAAACTTCGGGTTCTGATGAGATCATTAGCTAGATCGAAATACTAGTAATCAACCTACCTAATATATTTGATTTGCTTTATTTTTGTAAATATACGGAGTTTGAAAGCTCATTATGTATCGATGTATGCACACAGAGAAAAATGTAGGTGTTTGCCAACTGAAATTCGGTTACTTCTACTTAAATTCGGTTATAACGAATTTATGAGGGTTGGTATAACTCAACATTAGTTTTCACAGCATAGTTCAGTTAATTCAACTGAATTTTAATGGCAACACCGAAAATATTCAGAAATCTAATGTAAATATCGTTGTACTAACTGAATTTATAAGTTGTTACCATTAAAATACACTTTCAATTCGGTTGGTACTTTATTTCTCTGTGTGTGTATATAAAAACGAAAAACAGTATTTTATCTAAATCAAAATATTTTTGTCTATTTTTTATGTAGAACTTCATAAATATGATGAAAAACTTCATTGATTTTCGTCTAATGTAACACAATTGCAAATTTATGACAGGCGTTTTCATAAATATTAAGAAACATTTTATAAATATTATAAAACATGTTCACAATGCTTTAATTGTTTTTTTAATGTTTTATTTAGTGGACTGAAAACATATAAAATCAGTCACTCGATTTACTCCACCCCTGCTGATTTCAACCAAACTTAGTTAAGAAGATATATATCATATAACTATAACCTTATCTAAATGTAGGACACCTAGGCTTGCAATGTCGCGTTTAAAATTATGAAGAATATTCGAAAATTTTAAAAAAGTAGTCATACATAAAACTCCATATCTTTTTAATGTCTTAAGCCACGAGAGCCGTTGAGACCTCATTTTAAAGCTAGTTAAATTGTTTACTTATCTGCGGCAAAATGCATTGTTTTCAAAACCCACGAATAAGAAAGCTGTATTTCGAAAACAGTTTTTTAAAATTTAAAAAAAAAAAATATGTAAATTATAAATCATAGTATTTCTTGCATTCTTGCTAGTGAGACGTGTTATAAATCGCTGCGAAAACAAAAAAAAATTTACCGGGAATCCAGTGCATTTTTGTACAAACAGACATGATCGGGTCATAGTGAAAATTTGTATTGCTGATACTTTTGTTTTGAAAGTGAAAACTAACACAGATTTATGTACAAAAATCTACTTTAAAAAATTTAAAATATACAATATATTATTTTTCGGAATAAAAAAAATAATATTAAAAAGCACTCAATTAAAAAAATCAGCTGACAGAGACAGCCTATAATAAACAAAAACAGCTGGCCGTATTTGCACTACGGGTCGTGTTTACACTACTACATAACAAAACCTTTTACAGCGACATCTAATATCAAGTAGTACAATTAATTTTAATAGTACATTGAGAGAATGGATAATGCAAATCCACCTCCGGGTGGTACACCTATAAGAGGTAATAGGGGCATAATTATACAGCAAGAAAATGAAAAGCTTAAAAAAGATCTATATGATCTTAGCCAAAAGTATAATGAAATTATCGGTGAACTAAATTTTTTGAGACAAGAAAATAGAGAACATCGAATTGAGATTACAAAATTCAACGACAGCAAACTTGAAAACATACCTGAAGATCGTGATTTTGCAACTGACGAAGAAGAGTTGGAACGTGAGACCAATTGGGTTTGTCAGAAGCGAACTATAAATAATAAAATAAATAAGCCACAAGAAAAAGTAACTGAAAATGTTAAACCTGCTGAAGATACGGATCGTGAGACAGATTGGATCCTACAAAAGCGTAAAAAAACAACAAAAAGAAAAATCCCCAACAAACAACTGATCCAGAAAGCGAAGATCAAGTCTCAACCGAACAAACTACGCATGGTGTTAAAAAATCTAATAATCCTACTTTGCCAGCACCACCGCCACCGATTAAAATATTAAATATTCATGACTTTTCTGTTATTCAAAGCTTTTTGAACGAAATTCCTAAAGACAGCTACACAATAACAGCTTTAAACAATTATGTATTTAAAATTAACGTTATTGATGCCGAGCACTACAGAATAATATCACAGAAACTAAATGAAGAAGAAATACAATGGTATACTTACGAAAATAAAAATGAAAGGCCTATTAGAGTGATGATGAGAGGTCTTCATCACTCTTGCAAACCTGAAGACATTATTAGTGATCTCAAGGAACAAAACTTCGAAGTTTTAGAGGTTGTAAATATAATAAATAAAGAAAATTCAAAAGATAAAAAGAAAGAAAACCACTACCACTGTTTAGAGTTTCTTTTAATAACAAAGAATCAATAGATAATATTTATTGTATAAAATACGTGTTAAATACCAAAGTTAAAGTTGAGCCTCTAAAGAATAATAATGTAATAATACCTCAATGTAAAAGATGCCAAGGTTTTAACCACACACAGAGATATTGTTCCAAACAACCACGTTGTGTAAGCTGCGGTGGAAGGCATTTCACTGCAAATTGTGATGTCGATAAATCGGAACCCCCAACTTGCACAAATTGTGATGGCAACCACCCTGCTAACTATAGAGGTTGTGAAATTGCAAAAGAGCTGCAAAAAATCCGAAAACAAACTTTAAAAAGTAAACAAATAGAAAAAAGACATATTAGTCCTCAAACCTGTGATGATGGAGACTATGATGATTATGATGATGAACTCTGTGCTAATGATAAAAATTGTATCGAAAATAACGATAAACTTAATCATACAGTTAATAATGCAACAGAAAAACCTACGTATGCGCAAAGATGTAAAATGCCAACGCTAAATAAAGGCATCATAAATAAAGGACACAATTTAAATGAAGAACTTGTCAAACGTATAAGTCAGTTAAATACCAGAATGGAAGAACAAAGTTATATCAATGAGAGAATATTTGATAAACTTAGAAAGATCGAAGCTAAACTTTTAAATTAAAATAAAATCTTCACAATGAAAAAAACAATTAAAATAGTCACATGGAATGCAAATGGTTTACTAAACCATATCAATAAATTAAAAATTTTTCTTATTAAAGAAGAAATTGACATTTGCTTGATATCTGAAAGCCACAACACATCACAAACGTATATAAATATAAGAGGTTACAAAAAATATAATGCAAATCACCCACGTAATTTGGCGAGAGGAGGAGTGACTATTTTTGTCAGAGAAAATATCAAACATAACGAACAATCAAAAATTGAAAAAGAAGAAATCCAAGTTGTAACGATTAGTTTACATTTCAATAATAAAAATTGCAATATATCAGCCATTTATTGTCCACCAAGATATGCCCTAAAATCGACAGATTTTATTGATCTTTTTAAATCGCTAGGCCCCTGTTATATTGTAGGCGGAGATTTTAATGCTAAGAATGTCTACTGGGGATCAAGACTAAACTCGCCCAAAGGCAAAGAATTGCTGAAAGCAGGTAGATATATGAAATGTAATTTCCATTCTGGTAATAGTCCAACACACTGGCCAGCTGATTCCCATAAACTGCCTGACTTAATTGATTTTTATATTTCATAAATAAGAGTAATATTCTGGTACAAAACTCTGAAGATTTATCTTCTGACCACTCTCCAGTATTGATGATTCTTAGTGAACAAGTTATTGAAAAACCCCAGCCGCTTTACTTAACGAATAGTAAAACAAATTGGGATTTCTTTCGATTTTGCGTAAATGCAACAACAAACCTTAATGTATCCCTTAAAACCCCGTATGAAATTGAAGATGAACTTGACAATCTTATAGAAAGTATTCAAGCTGCCTCTTGGAAAAGTACACCCATTACAAACACAATTTCTAAAAAACCATGTTCTGAGGAAGTAAACAACCTCATCAAAGAAAAACGAAAAGCCCGAAAAAAGTGGCAGATACATAGAAGTTCTGAAAACAAAACTAAAGTTAATCAGTTAAGTAATAAACTGAAACGACTCTTAATAGATGCTGATAATAAAAGGTTAGCATATAGATTAAGTAACTTAACAGCAACAAAGGAAACTGAGTACTCGTTATGGAAAGCAACTAAGGAGTTTTGTAATTTGAAACCGACAGTTCCACCAATTAAGAAAGATGATGGCTCTTGGGCCAAAAGTATTCTATTGAAAAGGCAAACCTATTCGCTGATCATCTAGAAGAAACATTTAAACCATTTCCCAGATTGACAAATGATGAAAACATAGTTAGACATATCAAAACAGATAGCATAACAATTTCATCGGTAACACGAAATGAGTTATTAAATGTAATTAAAAACGAAATTAAAAGATATAAGGCACCAGGCTATGATCTCATAACTGGCAAAATTTTAAAAGAACTACCAGAAAAAGGTATTAAAAAATTATTGTACATAATAAATGCATCACTCAGATTGAAGTATGTTCCAAGCCAATGGAAGGTAGCTGAGGTATTAATGATTCCTAAACCTGGTAAGCAACCAAACGATAAAAAGTCATATAGGCCAATTTCCCTTTTACCAACAATGTCAAAGGTATTTGAAAAAATTTTTTTAAAAGGTTAATTCCAGTAATAGAAGAAAGAAATCTAATTCCTGCTCATCAATTTGGATTTCGATCCAAACACTCAACAGTTGAGCAGGTACATAGAGTGGCTAATATAATAGAAAATGCTTTTAATGAAAAACAGATTTGTTCTGGAATATTCATAGATGTTGCCCAAGCCTTTGATAAGGTTTGGCATGATGGTCTTCGCTTTAAGCTAGATAGAGATTTACCTCAACAATATAGCGAGTTATTAGATTCTTATATCTCCGGACGTTATTTTCGTGTTAAACATGAAGACGAGTACTCAAACTTAAACAAATTGAATCTGGTGTACCTCAGGGTAGTGTTCTGGGTCCTACCTTGTACGTCCTGTACACAAGAGATATACCGATTCCACCTGAAACCAAAATTGCAACGTTCGCAGATGACACTGCGATATTAGTTACTGGCTCTAATATCAACGAGACAACTAAAAAGCTACAGACAGCCACAAATAGCATTCTCAGCTGGACAAGAAAATGGAGAATAAAAATTAACGAATCAAAGTCAACACATATCAATTTCACTTATAAAAATATTACGAACCAGAAACCCATATACATGAACAATAGTATTGTTCCGTACGCGAATAAAGCTAAATACTTAGGCTTCACTTTAGATGTAAAATTGAAGTGGAAGGAGCATATAAAGAAAAAAGTAAACGAACTTAAACTTAATTTGAACAAAATGTACTGGCTTTTTAGCGCAAAATCTAAAATAACTTTGAATAATAAACTACTTCTATATCAACAAATTTTAAAACCAAAGTGGAAATATGGTATCCAAATATGGGGATTAAAACAAATATTAAATTAATTCAAACCTTCCAAAACAAAATCCTGCGAGTGATAACTGATAGTCCATGGTATATTAGAAATAGTGACATTCACAGAGACCTGAATATTGCTCAACGAATATTACAACATAGAAATGAAGAACTACGTGAAGTTATCACAAATCCTATGCAGCATAGAAGACTTAAAAGAACTTTGCCCACGGATCTGTAACTGGCGTTTGTTTAGTGATTATAAATATTTTTCAAATTCTTAGTAATAACCAATGGGTTATTTTCTATAAAATTGTGATTTTTTATTGAAATGTATATTACTAGATGAGCCTTAATTGTACTCAGTTGTAATTAATAAATTATGAAAAAAAAAAAAAAAAAATTTACTACCCTATACCGTGTCCAAATCCCTATTTGGAGCTCTTATGGTATCCTGATTTATGAATAAAAATGCGAAAATTCGAAGTCGATAGCTCAGCAAAATGAAGGAGTAATACCCCTATGGGGAATGAGGAGTCAATTGACCTAAAAGTGACTGGTTAAGTCCTTATCACAGGACTGGTATAATTTAATACTGAAATTACCTAAATTTATCAATCCTGTGAGTGGTAAAGGGAGGACATAACCAGAATGCTTATTAACAAGAAAAAGCCAGTTGGCCAGAATTTTACCCATTGGAAGCTGTTTAGTTTTCGTTTATTTTTATTCCCATCTTTAGTTAGTCCTGTGGCATGTCACTATGTAGTTTAAAGCAGAACAAATGACCCCCTCCTATGACAAGCCCATGTTAAAGTTGCCAGTTGTTTACATATAGTAGGGTTTAGCAGAGGACCGATCTATGGCACGAAGGGACCGATCCTGTTGCACAGGCAGGACCGGTCCCATTCCCCATAGGGACATAACGGCATGGCACAGAGGCATAATTTGTAATTAACATATACTTTTTAAAAAAAAATAGAAACCCAGTTTTTTGATATGCAGTGGATTTTGAAAAAAATCTATTTTACCGTCAAAAAGTAAATTATTTTTGTGAACCAGTAAAACCACGATTTAAGTACCTCTTACCAATTACTCCTTTAGCTTTAACCGTTATTATGTGCAAATATTTTGGCAAAACTTTTTTATTTTTATTTTCTTCAATAAATTATTTTATGATGTGAGTAAGATTATTCAAGTTCAGGATCATTTGTTTTTCGTTTAACCAAAAAGCCGTGCAATGTTTATTTATTATTTTTTTTTTTTAACAAAAAACAAATGATCTTGAACTTGAATAATCTTTCTCACATATAATTTATGACAAAAGATCGAAAAATAAACTTTTGGTTTTAATTTCTTAAAATATAAAAGTAAAATGTTTTATAAATAACTTTTTTTATAAATTGTTTTTCTACTATACTATTTAGTATCTTTTTTTAGATTTTTATTCATAACTTTGAATCCCGTAGAAGATCCACATATTAATTTGGCAATGGCATAGTGGAACAAATTAAACCAGTTTTTTTTTAAATACAGCTGTTAAATCGCGATTTTAGAAAAAATGCATTATACCTTTAAAAAATGTATTTTTTTATTTAAAGCACAACAACAGTGACTTTCTAAAGAAGTATCAATGAATCACGTAGCTATAATCGTTGAAAAGCTATGGACGATTAAGTACGACTTTTGTGAAATTTTAGATTTTTTTCATATTTTACAACTCTATAGTTCCACAACCGTTAGAGCTATTGACAAACTTTAAAGAAGAAACTACTTATTTTTATCGAAATGCATTCCAGTTAAGTGTCCATTTTGCTGAATTTAATAGCTTTCAAAAAGCAAATTTGCGAGTTAAAAATATTTTTCATTTTAGACCATGAGATTCTGCCTGGCATGGACAGGCTTTTCAACTAGTATGCAATATAATGCTTAATATGCATCAATAAGAAAATATTCAAAATTAAATCAATGTAATATTGCTGCAAGTTTTTTGATTCGAAAAAGTGTTTGATCAAAATAATTTTCGGACTATTGAATCCAAACATAAATTTGTATAAAAGTCGCTGCCCTGCTTATTATACATTAAATTAAGAGAGAGAAAAATCATTTGTGCAAATAATTTCGCACTTTTATAGGTTTATTGTATTATTAACTTATCAGTCAGTCTGTCTGTTTGTTTTTTTACTTTGTATTTATTTAATACTGGAAAAAAACAGAGATCATATTGCACGTGCTTTAACTTTAGCGTTAATAAGTATGGATGTATGGATAAGCAGCAGAGATAATTTTCAAGTAGACTAGGGTAAGTAACCCACTGAAGTTAGCGAAAAGATAATGTGTAAATGATTAGACGTTATAAAAAAGTAGCAGTTTGTAATTGGATGGAGATTAAAGCACACATTCCCAGCAAACATGGCAATACGAAAGCGATTTTCCTAATGTATTGCCAGGAAGAAAAATTTTATTGCGGCAACAATTGGCTTCGTATTGCGGAAGAAAATCTGTCCCGAAAGCAATACTTCCAAGCAATACAAAATGAACTCTTTTGTTATCAACTCTTTTGCCTAGTTATCATCTGGAAGATAAAAAATTGTCGCCAGTATTACCGATATATCACCTGGAAGTTAAAAAGAAGATATTGCCATGTATCCCATTCAGAAGATATAAATAAGTTTTTAACATTTAAATTATTAAATTAAATTATTAGGCCTTATAAAAAAGTAGCAGTTTGTAATTGAATGGAAATTAAAGCACACATTCCCAGCAAACATGGCAATACGAAAGCGATTTTCCTAACGTATTGCCTGGAAGGAAAATTTTATTGCGGCAACAATCGGCTTCGTATTGCGGAAGAAAACCTGTCCCGAAGGCAATACTTCCAAGAAATACAAAATCAACTCTTTTGGAAGATTAATAGGAGATATTGCTTATTTATCATCTGGAAGATACAAAATTCTCACCAGTATTGCCGATATATCACCTGGAAGTTAAAAAGAAGATATCGCCATAAATACGTTTATAGCATTTCTTTTTATTCATTTATTATTAACAACCCTCTCATTTACTTCAAGAACGTCACAACTCAAAAAATATGATTTTTGAGTTAATGACGCAGAATTATTCGTTATATCACGAATCATATTATGTAAAAAAAGTCGTATTGATATCTTGTATACTCACCTCTTGAGAGAAATTTTGACGTTATTGAAGTAAATGAGCGAAATGATTCTACAATTCACTAATATTAATCTTGCAAGATTTTTTTGATTTTCCCCCAAACGGCTTATTTAAACATAAATCCATCAATCTTTTGTGAATTTGAATTTAAATCCATTTTTGACTCAGAACCAAAATTTTTGAAATTTTTTCCAATATCGGCAATTTAACTTTCACCTGTTACAAACACGATACGTTCAAAATACTACTTTGGGTTTTTTAAAAAATGATAAATAATTGATCGCCATAATAAATGTTAGGTGTTATTTCTTTCAAATGCTTATCGGAATGAAATTATAACAGAAATTTATGGTAACCCGATTAAAAAAAATTAATATGATGCAACAAAGAAATTTATCACATTTGATATGTCTAATTCAAATACAAATTGATCCGAATAATGGTGGCTCGTATTGTATATAAATAGATTATATTATATTGAGTTTGATATAATTTGATACGATTCAATCCAGTAAAAATAAATTTGTTTAATTGAATAAAGGGGACTAGATATTATGGTCATTAGAATACTATGTAGGTAAAGACCAATGAAAACGCAGTTAAAAACAAATGAAATTTCACTTAAAGAAAGGACGACTTACATTTCAGTAAATTCAACTAACATTCTTATTTGTTTTTTAATGTTCAAGAAATGATTGACAATTGTAGTACAAATGAAAAACATGTTAGTAAATAATATACAAACATTTTTCTTTTTCTTTTTTTAAATAATGTAATGTAAATGAAAGTAAAACCATAAAACAGTCATTTGATGTGGTTTGTTTTTTTTTTTAAATGAACTACAAGGTTAGTAAAAAATTTAATTTATTCTACAAATGACAGACATTTCCATTAAAAATAAAGAAACCGTATTACAACCCAAACAACTACATATTTTTAAAGCAGAAGTTCCCTGAGAGTAGGATGTATAAGTGACAGAAACGTCACTTTTCCACAACTTTATTTCTACATGCACTCAGAAAAAAAAGTTAGAAGATAAATTTTTCAATCGCACTTTACTATTTTTGTACCAATTTTTAGTACAATTTTTTGTTTTAGTAACATTTTTTGCTATTCTCATTTTACAAATTACTGAATTTTGTACTAATTTTTGTTGCTGATTTTAGTAAAATATTTTACAGTTTTGAAAAACAGTTGCTAAAGTTAGCAACAATTTTGCTAATCACAAAAACATATAAATATATTAAAAAAAAAATTTTTTTTATTACAAAGTTAAAATTAAAATAATGTTCACATATTAGAAAAAAAAACTTTAAGGATTGAAAAACAAAGTCGTTTTATTTTACTTTTTTAATTTATATTCTGTGAAATTTTTTTTTAATGTTCTAAAATTTAGAAAACTTTTTGCTTATTTTAGCAAATTAATTTTAAATTGCAGTTTACTGAAATTTTACTAAAATTTATTAGCGGCTACTAACTTGTTCTACAACGAATTATTTTGTAAAATGAATATGAAAATGTACATTGTTTTGCTTAACCCCATATATTATTTTAATTCTGCCAATCCAATTATATATCTGCCTGTCTAATAACGTATGGAATAACATATTGTATGTTACAATTAAATATGCCGCTTTACCAACAATTACAGGGGCAAGCAAAATTGTATTTCATTATACATGACGTCATACTCAACTATATTAAATTTTACAAAACTTGATCACATTATATAAGATTGTATAATATTATTTTCCCTCGGGAAGCTACTTTTTTAAAATCTAGTGAAAATTAAATAGTTTTTATATTTGTTTCAATTTTGGTTTTACTTTTCATCAAGTAAATAAAATAATACGGCTAAAGCGTTTATCTGTTTCCTTCAAAAATTATAATTTAGGCAAATCCTCTACCCCTTCTACATTGGTCCTCTGAAGATTTTCGGTAACGCGATATGCATCATTAAAATCTTTTTCTTGTGAACGTTAGTGAGTCACGTACCTATCTCTAATTGAACGTATAATGCAGCGCAATAGTGCATTGCAGTACAAGAGGCACGTGAGCGCCAAAAGCTTCTTTGTTATTTGTGCTCCTTGGAACTTTTGCAGTCGCTGCTGTGAAGTTGCCACTTTTCTTGCGGTTTTATTTAAGCGCTAGCCGCTTCGTTCTTATTCTGAGCCGAGACTTACTTGGACAATGTTTTATAAAAGTGTGGTTTGTTTTGAGAATTTTCACTGAAACAATTGGAAATTTGAAATCATAATTTTTGTGATGATATATTTTTGTAAAATGTCCCTGTCACATTCTACAGTTGCTTATCAGAAAGTTAACTTGCTAACTTTATTGAAATTTATATACATTTTAAAACTTTTAACAAAATATTTACTAATACACTTGTAAAAACTGTCAAACCTGTAAAGCTTATATTTTTCTTATCATTATTTAACTAGTTTTGATGGAATTTCAAAAAATCTTAAGTAATCAAGTAGAATTACATGTGACTACAAACCTATAAAGTTTATATAAAAAATCACTGCTACACTGAGAGAATTATCTGCATGATATTAATTATTTTAGCATAAAATCAATGAAATTTTACTAGAATTCGTCCGTTAAAACTTTTTATAAAATTGTATGAACAAAATCGTTTACTTAATTAAAAGTTTCATACACTAACATAAAAAAAATTGTAAAAATTGTTTCCTAAACTTAAAAATTATGTCGCAGAAAAAACTGTTAAAGTTAGTAGATTTTCTTGCTAAATTTTAGTAAGATAGAAATATTAAAAATAAATCTGTTGAATTTACAAATATTTTTTTATATTTGAATTAAATTTTAGTAACTAAATAGAAATTAACAATTTAATCTGTTAAAATCAGAGAAAAAAATTTGCTAAGTATTAATAGACAAAAAACATCATAAAAATATGTGAAATTTTTAAAGTTTTTTTTTATATATTTTTTTAATGCGAATAAAAATTTTCCTTTCTGAAATCAGAAATGTACAATTTTTTAGAACATGTTCTTAATTTACAATTCATGAAAATTTCGAATTTAGTCTAATCAAAAATAAATCATTTTTACAAAATTCTTTCACTCCGATCTATTCCTAGCTATTGTATCACAACTGGTTAAAAGTTTTTGTAGGCTCGGAACAACTGTCCTTCTCCATGCTGCTTTAAGTCTACCAACGCCTCTCTGTCCCTGAGCATTCCAAGGCCGCGTGTGTTATTTCGTCTTCATCTTTTCTGATTGTATGCCCAGCCAGAAGTATTTTTATGTTTCTTAATTTCGTTGAAAAAAAAAGTGTGAATTGAAACAAAAATAATGTGAATCGGTAGAAAATTTCATTTTTCTCAAACACGCGTTTCTGCAACATTCCCGAGTGAAAGCTTTCTGTCACGTAACGTTTTTTTATTTAATTGTATTTAAAAGACGCAAAAAAGTGTTTCTTTAAACTTTTCACTCCAACTGTCAAAAAACACGCCATTAAATCGGTGCTAGAATTTTATGTTTTAGTAATATGTGTAATAAAAAATAAAAAAATGGCTTCTAAAATTGCAGAAAAGGTAAAATAATGATATTTGTGTTGTACATGATTTAAATAAAATGGTTTATTTTAGAAATCCGAAAGAATTTCCCAACCTCCCCAACAAAAGCACACATTACCCAATAATGGGTAAAGTAATGTATCGCCTTACTTCACTGATGAATTTTACAGGCGATGAGCCTTAAAGTAATGGGTGGACCCATTACCTTGTAGGGGGTAAAGTAACTGGTTACTTATATGGTTACATGGTGGGAAAAAGTAGTGCGTCTATAAATAGATTTTCATAAAAAAAAATGGATAAAAAAATTATTTAAAACACTTTTTTTTAATTAAATAAATAACGTGGTCACTCTGGGATTCGAACCTGGGCTCTCTGGTTGTTAAATATAAGTTAGGCGAGAACTCTACAAACTGAGCTAACGATACATATAATATTTTGTTGCTTATAATGTAAATGAATTGTTGTGCTTCGTGTTTTCGTTCGTGATATAAAAAATACATCTTACAATCATGCTAACCAAAAATCACAAAGTAATGTGTCTATAAATAGATTTTTAAAAATATATTTTTATAATAGCTTTACGTTTACCATTCGTGCACTGTGTGTACTATCGGTAAGTGATTATTTTATGTTTTGAAATAATGTTGAATGTAAGGAGTATACATTAGAATGTAATGAATTATGTAAAAAACTATTGTTAACGCATTACTCTATGTTTCGAAATAATGCTAAAGTTAAGGAGTACTCAATACAAAGTCATGCATTATGTAACCCATTATCGGTAACTAATTACTTTTTGTTGGAAAATAATGATACAGGTGAGGAGTATACATTACAAGGTAATGCATTACTTTATCACACCCACTACCAAAGTTTTCCTGGGTCAGAAATAAAAGTATTTCATCAGCTTATTATTGGTTTGATTTATACACTAAAAAGTCGAATTCGAGAAATTTTGTATAGGCATATTTACTAGATCAGATGGCGGAATAAAATGGTCGCAAAATGTGAATCTTAATATTCTATTCAACTGTTTTAAGAATCTTTAAATCCAAATCTGTTGCAAAATTCGTAAACTTAGCGTGTTCGATACTTTTGGATAAATAGTCCAACATTATGAATATTACAACCCAAGTCAGTACAAAGTTTTTTTTATCGGATGAAAATTTACTTTTTTGGCCGCTATATCCGCCATTTTAAAATTTTTTAAATTACTAGGTTAGGTTAGGTCGGAGTGGTAGCCGGCTCCGTGAGCAGCAGCACACTTAGACTCTGTGGTCCGTTGTGATGCCACGAGACTGACGGATTACCGATCATACTCCACCGTTGAACCAGTTAGAGCTCCTTACGAAGCTAAGGAGGTGCGGAATACCAGCACCTGAAAGATCCCCAAGATTGTGAAAGAATGCCGATCCAAGTGAGGCCCTCCTACGTAGCTCCAGCGCAGGACATGAACAGAGAAAGTGCTCAATACTTTCCTCCTTCTCCTCGTCCCCGCAGCTCCTACAGAAGTCAGGCGATAACACCCCCAACCTACGAGCGTGCCTGCCAATAAGACAGTGGCCGGTTATCACAGCCACCATGTCAGAGATTTCCCCCTGAAAGCGACAGAAGCGCCCTCGTTCGCCCCAGATTTAAATTACTAACCGCCAAAACATTTGTTTTCGTGCAAAATTTCACAGGTTTTGAAATGTTGCACCAATCAGTTATCCTTAAACCAACTCAAAAGACAGTTTCTGTTTGATCGGATGAAAATTTACTTTTTTTGCCGCCATAGTGGATCCGCCAATTTGAATTTGAGTTCATTTCTAAAATCACCCACTCCCAAAAACTCGTGGTGCACAATTTTACCTAGCTAAGACTAAGGGAAAGCTTTTTAAACAAAAAGCGTAAGTTGTGACTAACTCCGGCGGCTTTATTTCAAAACCTAATTGCAGAATCATAATGAGCTACCGTAAACCCAAGTCAATACAAAGTATGGTTTTAATTGGATAAAAATTTACTTTTTTTGCCGACGTATTTGATCCGCCATTTTTAAATTTAAGTTTTTGAGTTAATTTTTTCAATCACCCACACCCAAATCTTCTAGGTACACGGTTGCAGGCAGTTGCGACTTTTGGCCAAAAAACTCATGTTCTAGACCTGTCACAGTGGTGAAAATTTTTCCTTTGTTTTAGCAAATTTTGCCTACAGCCCACAGTTTTAAAAGAATTAAAAAAAAAATAAATTTCAAAAATAATTGAATAAATTCTAGATCGATTCATCATGACCGATTTTTAGAAGTCTTTTATTTTACATTCTTAATAAATCGTCAAAATAAGCGAACTTTAGATTTTTTTGATATTTCTGCTATAAAAAATTTAACACCTTTGGAATATAAATTAAATATATCTTAAATTAAGTGCAATTATATTCTCTCTTGATACTTTTTGTTAGATTCGGAGTCGGTCACAATTTTATTTTCTTGATAATAATCAAATACATTTTTAAAAAAATCACTTTTTGCTTTTGCTACAGCATCTTTACTATCTTACCAAAAGCCTTGAACTTTACTTTATTTAAAAACCAATATTTTGCACTGCAAATACCATCATTAATAATTTAAAAAAACTTTCGCAGTCTTGTATTTTTAATAAGAATATGACACATTTAATTTTTTGGAAAATACCTAATATTTGTAATAGATTTTTAGTTTAAAAAGTTAGCAAATTTGTTAGTAAATTTATTATTTGTGTTTCAACAGCACTTTAATTGTATTTCTTGAATATTGTAAAGATGCACGTCGATGAAGCAGAATATAAACGGTCATTTCCATACCAACACGATTAGTAAATTTTTGAAGATATTCTATTAAAAATATAAAGGCTAAATTTCCAACGAAATTTGCTTACACGAAGCTAAATAAAGAAGAGACCTCGGATCTGGTAGCGATTATCAATAGAGAATAAAATTATCTAAAAGTTGAGATACATTTCGTTTGTATCCCACGATTTTTAAATTTTTTATAGCAAAAATATCAAGAAAATTCTAATTTCGCTACTTTTGATAAATCATCAATATGCGTTTAAGTATATAAAATAAATGACTTGTAAAAATCGGCCATGAGGAATCGATCTGGAATGTATTCAATTTGTTTTAAAATTTTAGGTTTTTCAAATCCTTTTAAAACTGTGAGCTGTAGGAAAATTTGCTCAAAAAAATTACAAATTTCCCCACTATGCGTATGCGTGCAAATTTTTTTTCTCTAGCTCCTTCAGTTTTTGAAGTCAGGCGATGTGATAAATAAATGCTGTTTTTGACGCGATGTAAGAATCTAGTAATGGGGATTCGGGTAATGGGGTCAAGTTTTATACAATGGTTCAAAGATTCTCTAGCTCTTTTAGACATTGAGGTATGATTGTTTTAAATTTTATTTAGGCGATTTTTTTAAATTTTGGAAATTTTGTTCAAAGTTTTAGTACTAACAAATGTTTTTTAAATTAAAATCGATGTTCAATTCAATTTGTAATAGATATGATTCAAAATTTTAATAAACCTAAAGACTGAAACATTATCGACTTAAGTAAGTTAAGTCGGGTGTTGGTATGAAACGAAAATATGGAAAAACAATTACTTAAAATTAAAAAAATTTAAATTTTCGTTTTATACCTGTAGCTGACTTAAGTCACTTAAGCCAATTATGTTTCAGCCTTAAATTAATTACAAGCTAATTCCCAAAAAATCGCCAAAAGTTAAAACATTATCGACTTAAGTAAGTTAAGTCGGGTGTTGGTATGAAACGAAAATATGGAAAAACAATTACTTAAAATTAAAAAAATTTAAATTTTCGTTTTATACCTGTAGCTGACTTAAGTCACTTAAGCCAATTATGTTTCAGCCTTAAATTAATTACAAGCTAATTCCCAAAAAATCGCCAAAAGTTAAAAGAAAATCACCAAATTGGAAAATAAAACTGGCAAAAATCGTAAATTTTAAATAAATTCTTAAAATTAAAATAAAAATTATTACAATTAAAACAAAATTGGCTAAATTTAAAAAATGCTCGAATTTAAAAAAGTAGCCAAAATAAAAAAAAATCTTCAAAACTTAAATTCTTCCCTAACTACGTAAGCGACATCTATCGCATATACAAAGAATATATCATAGATATGGCATCACTTACAACATATGGGAAAACAGTGGACATTAGAATGAGGTAAGTTTCTAAAAATAGACTTGTTGTGTTGTTGGAGTTGTACTTCTGAGATTATGTATGCAAGAACAAAAAAACCGTGTATTGAATAAAACTAGTTTTAATCACAACAAAACCCGACCTGACGATAGATCAGTGGCCTAAAGCGCTCTGTCTAACGTGTAGTGCGAGTGCATGTGGCATTAGAAATCCGTTTATCTATACCACGGTCAGTGATTGCACAGAAAATTTCATATAGACGCAATCGAACAAATAAAAACACACCAAATATTACATTATTCGAATTCAAAAAACAGGGTCACTGACGAAGGTTCAATACCAGAAATTACGCAGTCTGATTCAGAAAATTTAAAATTTGCATTTATAGTAATTAAATGTGCTAAAGTCCCAAAACTTATTTAACAAATTGTGAAAAGCAATCTGATGTAGGCGTGTCCCTATCCGGATTTCATTCCTGCCCAAAGAAATCTTCAGGGGACTTTGTTATTAGAATTTCTAGAGATATTTGTTATGTTAAATCACAAACTCAATGAGAATTTCTTGTCCTCGTCTAGGAGCGAGATTCAAAATTTAAAATATCAAAGAAAAACCAAAACAACAACAAAAAATTGTCACAATTGGCTTTGTCATCTTCCAAATACTACTCTGTTTTTTTGACAGACCTAGCAATGTAGTGACGTTTATTCAAGTAAATCAACGATAGAAAATCATATGTTTTCTATTAGTGTCAGTTACATTTAAATTTGCACAAGCACCTGCATATTTGTTATTTAAATTTATTTTCATCGGGATAAACATTAATTGCATTTATAGTAATTAAATGTGCTAAAGTCACAAAACTTATTTAACAAATTGTGAAAAGCAATCTGATGTAGGCGTGTCCCTGTCCGGATTTCATTCCTGCCCAAAGAAATCTTCTGGGGACTTTGTTATTAGAATTTCTAGAGATATTTGTTATGTTAAATCACAAACTCAATGAGAATTTCTTGTCCTCGTCTAGGAGCGAGATTCAAAATTTAAAATATCAAAGAAAAACCAAAACCACAACAAAAAATTGTCACAATTGGCTTTGTCATCTTCCAAATACTACTCTGTTTTTTTGACATACCTAGCAATGGAGTGTAGTTATGATTTTTAGAAAATACACTTATTCTTCTCTACCACGCCTTTCACAATTAAAATTAAATAAAATTGCATATTAATTATAGTAATAATTGCAATTGTCTGAAAAAGACGTTAAAATTCAAACTTATAAAAATACAGTTTCGCGTATTAGTGGCGTTTAAAGAAAAATATTCTTTTCTTGGAATTACGTAATTTTGATTTAAGCCAAGTTATTTTCGGTCCTATTATACCACATACATTAATAAAAAGGCATAAATTTTTTATTTTTCAAAGTTTTAAAAACCCATTAAGAAATATTTAAATTTCTAAAATTGTTAAGACCCTGATATATTGTAATTTTAAAATAGATAAGAAAAAAGATAACAAATATAATATTGTAAGTGAGCACCGTTAAAATATAATGGGTCACACTTTGTACCGCTTTTTAACTTCAAATTTAAATTTTCATAAGTATACTTATGTATGAGTACAATGTGCAAAGTTTTGACCATAATAACAATTGAGATTGTCAAAATCACATACTATCCACTTAATCAATGGATTTTCATTTTCATTATCAAAAGTAATAAATTAAAGTATTTCATTCTTATCGCTCGATAAGTTAAAAGTGATAATTATGAGTGGCTACTGTCTACGATTCTAAATCAATTTGTTTATATATAAAATTTATAAGTGGTTACCTAGTAAGGGGGATTTAAAAATAAAACAAAAATTCATTTTTTTATGATTTTCAAATGAAATGTGGTTTTTTATCTACGGGAAAGTTATTTGATTATACCGTAAGTTGTTTGGGTTATACTATAGTTTCTTTATTTTTAATGTAAATGTCAGACATTTGTAGAACAAATCAAATTTTGTACTAACCTTGTAGTTCATTTAAAAAAACAAACCACATTAAATTACTGTTATATGATTTTACATTAATTTTTTACAGTCGTTTTTTGTTATTTAAAAAAAATAAATCTTTGTTTATTTTTTACGAACATATGTGGTTCATTTTTACTACAATTGTGATTCATTTTTTGAACATTAAAAAACAAATGACAATGTTAGTTTAATTTACTGTAATGTAAGTAGTCCTTTCTTTAAGTGAAATTTCATTTGTTTTTAACTATATTTGCATTGGGTTTACCTACATAGTATTCTAAGTGTACGTATATAAATTACACGGTGATACAAATTAACAATAAAAATTAATATACTTTTAAAATAATCTAGGGTTGGTTGTAAGCCTGGTTGAGTAAAACACTTTTAAATTTTCAGAATTTTGAATACACCCTTAAAATATGAAGTTATCGATAAAAAAAAACGTGTTTCCAAGACTCTACGAACTAAAATATTTTTAAAGAAGTCAGTTTTGAACCAATTTTAAACTTTTGAAAGGGTTTGGAAATATGAATAGTAAAGCTTTCCAAATATGTATATAAAGGGTCCGCCATCTAACGTTTTTTTTTCAAATAGTGCTTATTTCGTGTCTGATTTGACATGTCTGATTGGACAGATAATTAGTTGTATCCTTCCGCTGAACGAATATGGTTGTGTATACATACGCTTGAACAACGCTGGGAAATATTGCGACATTACTTTGAAAATCATGGTAATGTTGTAGGAGTGGCCGTTACAGTCAATAGCGATCGTTATCGGGCCATGTTGAACGAATTTTTGTTCACAAAAATTGAAGAAGACGATATTGGCAACATTTGGTTTCAACAGGACGGCGCTACGTGCCACACAGCCGAAGCTACAATCGATGTTTTGCGCCCTGTTTTTGAAGATCGCATTATCAGCCGCAGAGCTGATGTCGTTTGGCCACCTCGGAGCTGCGATTTGACACCGTTGGACTATTATTTGTGGGGTGCCGTCAAAGATAAGTGTTACGCCAACAAGCCAGAGACAATTAACGCTTTAAAGGACAATATTCGTGATGCCATTGGTGAAATACAGCTGCACACAATCGATAATGTGCTTAAAAATTGGACCGATCGTGTAGGCTACTGCATGGCCAGCCGAGGCAGCCATTTGAATGAAATTATGTTCCATCATTAACCGGAAGAATTGTACTTTCAAATAAAAAAAGAAATTTGAGAAAATATTCAGTAGTTTTTTTTTTATATCATTTTAAAAAAAAAAAGTTATTTGGCGGACGCGTTATATAAATATATGTTTATACATTTATAAAACCCACGGGGAAATATTATCCAAAATTTCCAAACAAATTTTATTTTTTTTTTTTTAACTTTGGCGACTTATTCTTCTAATACTTTATTTATAAACCTATATTTTCTTGAAAGTACGCTTAATTCTGTGTTAAAAGAGTTCTTGTTTGTTAAAATTGGTTAAAAATTGTTAACACTAATTTTTTTTTTAACTTGGTTAAAAATAGTTTAGTACGTGGAGTTTTGAAAAAACGTTTTTTAACGATTACTTCAGATTTTTCTAAATTCTTAAAATTTAAAAGTGATTTACTGAACCAGGCTTACAACCAACACTAGGTCATGTTAAAAGTATAATTTCACTGTGTTTTTTATAAAATATAAAAATTAATTATAAATACAACCACAATCTTGAAGCGATAAATAATGTTTTATTTATACTTTGTATTTGTAAATTTAGCTTGTTAACTGCTTCCGCTCTTCATAGTTCTCCGATTCGATTTGTTTTTTGTTTTAATTAAAACTTAACAATCTTTCAAATCACAAGACCGGAATGTGTTATTTGTTTTTAAATGTAGTCAACAGCTTCTTATTTTATATACTACATTCGATACGATACAGGCCTGCAGTACGGCCTTGCGGAACGCAACTCATAGAATTCGAGGCAGTTCAAAAAAAACCGCGGAAGTTGCGAATATATCATATAGAAATGCCTGTTTTGCAGATTTCCAATAGAATTTTTTTTTTTTTCAATTTTTAAATATTTTTCAAGTATTACAACTTTTAGTTGTTGATACACTCATAAAAATCTAAATTCGAAAAATATGTCAAAACTACAAAAAATTTCATAAGATAAACTAATTATCGTATATTTTACGAAAGTTTTGTTAATTTTGATATTTTTTCGTAATGTTAAACCAAAGAGTTGCTTTTATCGAGGATTGCGTTAAACGAGGTGGCACTGTATTTTTTAATATGTTTGTTTGATTTTAAAGTTTACCGTAGTGCTCATTCGAATCGTATCAAATTAACCACGTGATTCAGTTTTTTTTTATAATACTACTTCTATGTTTTTTTTTTTATAATACTACGTCATTAATTCGTATGCATAATTAAATACTATTAAAAATGATAAGATTATTTTCCAAATTATGCTAATATTTACAGTAAATTATGCAGTCTTTGAGGAAAAACGTATAGAAGAATTTAAATATTTTATAAGAGTAATTTTTAAAAGTTAAAAAATATGTTTCCTAAATGCATACAATGGTTTTTTAACATTTGTTAAGTCTGAAAGTATGCTTTAAATTTAAAAAGTATGCATTACATAAATACACTGAAAAAGTATGTATTCTTGTTATATTAATGAATTGTTTTACTAAATCAATAAATCTTCGTTCAATGCTACTTTTAGAAAACGTTTAACCCATATTAGACACAAATTCGATTTACATTTGATAAAATTACAAATACTAAAATTAAAACAAAAATCGTCATATTTAAAAAAAATCTAAAATATTTTTTATTTAAGTTTTGGCGATTTTTTTTTAATTGTAGCGATTTCTTTTTAAATTTTGAAGATTTGTTTTAATTTTTGGTATTTTTTTTTTTTAATTGTAGCGGTATATTTTAATTTTTCAGATTTTTTTTTTAATTTTGAAGAAATTTTTTTTATTTTTGTGTTTTTAAATTTTTAGAATTTTTTCCACTTTGGCTATTATTTTTTTTTTTTTTTTGAGTTTTTTAAATTTAGAATTTTTTTAACCCATTCCTGCCTATTGGGTATTTAAATACCCGAAAAGGTGCCATCTTAAAAAAATTTATAGCTAAAGCCAGGTAAGAGTTGCATCAAATTAATTTTTACAGGTAGGTGGAGAAAGGATAAAAATACTTTAGGAAAATGTTGGTGTAAAATTGGGGGTTGATAATTATCTGTTCAATTGTCTGCAAATTTACATATTCTGAAAAATTGAAAAAAAGAATTGAAATTGCCTCTGAAAAATTGGAGAAGCGACACATCGGAAAACTTTATTGTTGGCTAATAGTGTTAGGTATTCTTTAAAGTTCAAAAAATGTGTAGCTGGGTAGGACCACTCACTTGGGCTACAGGTATGATTTCATGACATGACCATCAAAATACGTATTTTACAGTTTTATGAAGAACCCTTGCTTGAAATATAAGTAAAAATGAAATGAATGAAATTCAAGTAAAAATGAAGAGTTTTACATGTATGGGAAATCGAAAAGAAAATTATATCAAATAACTTTCAGAACCTTAAGTAAAGAATGTGTGAAATTTCATCGATATTGGACAATGGAATCGGGGGTCAGGCATTAATGGGTTAATAAAACATTTTTATTAAAAATATCATTTTATTTATTAAAAGTTTCACTAACTCAATGATGAAATTTTATCAAAAAACTATACGAAAATAAATTACAAAATTCTGCTTGTAATATTAAACAAGTGTCAAGAGTATTTTTGTAAATACAAAAAAAAAAGTTTTTTTAATTGGCACCAACGTGTTGATTTGCAAATACAAAAAACCTTTTGTTGATTTTTTTGTAATTTTGAATTTTTGTTTTTAAAGAATTTTTATGTGGAAAACTACAATTTACAAGCGTTTTAAACAAAAAGTTTATTGAAAATAAATTTGAATTTAAAAATGAGGGTGGTCGAATTCACAAATTCCATTGTTGGTGTCCACTGTTTTTCCTGTGAAGTTTCACAAAAAGTACACTAACAATATTATTACGCTAAAAACCACAGAAAATACCACAATTAAAAACGGACTACTGATTTTTCTGTATATTCAACCCATTTAGATATTTGTTTTTAAACATTCTTTAAATAACCGATAAAAGTAGTAAAAACAACAGAAAGTTTTTAAAACAAAAATATTTAACGGACAAAACGTAAAAAACGATATTTTTAGTTTGATTTTTATATTTAAAAGTTTTTATTTTTGTGATTACAAAACAGAACACATACACAAGAGTCAATATTTGTATTTGTTTTGTTATGATTGTATGTTTGAATTTCTTGTAAATTAAATTTAAATAATTTTATATTTAACCCTTTGACGACGAATGGTTGATATATGTCCCACTTTAATTTTTTTCAGTTACAATTTTTAACTGATTTTCCCAAATGTAATGTGTATTGACAAAGTATAGATGTAGTTTTTAGCCTCAATAGTTCACCTAAAATTTGAAGAAAACAAAAAAGTTTACGCCTTTTTCGTTGATTTTAGAGCAGCGTTCGACAAAGTCCCAAGGCAGAAATTAATATATAAATTAAACGTGATTGGCTTGTCAACTAAAATTGTAAGATTGCTGGAAAATATATATAAAAGCACCTGGTCTGCAGTTTGGAATGGTAGTGAATTATCGGAATATTTCGAAACATATTCGGGAGTTAAACAGGGTTGTCTTTTATCACCATTATTGTTTACTCTATATTTAAATGATATACATGATCAACTAGAAGGAGGTTTGATGATAGAAGACTTAAATATAAGAATACTATTATACGCTGATGATATAGTCATAATTTCTGATGATAAAAAGTTTATGCAAACAATGATAAACAAACTCGAGATATATTGCATGAAGTGGAATATGGAAGTTAATTTAGACAAATCTGAGATGATGGTTTTTAGAAAAGGTGGCAGATTGGCTAGTGATGAAAAATGGGTTTATAAACAACAACAAGTTAAAATAACAGCACAATTTTGCTATATTGGTGTAATTTTTACCCCGAAAATGTCTTTCCAAAAACACGTAGAATGCAGAAACAATTCGGTAAAAAACAGTATAAATGCCACATGGAAAAGTTATTTAAATAAACCAAATATTTCACTACAATCAAAATGGAAAATATTTCAAGCGGTATGTAGGGCATTTCAATCATATGGTGCGCAAGTCTGGGGATTCACATCCTTTGAAATTGTAGATAAACTACAAAGATATTTTCTTAAAAGAATTTTGAAAATTCCAGATTGTACTCCGAATTACGCATTGGCCTTGGAAACAGGTGTGGAGGAAAGCCATTTTTATACTCTATGTCTACATTTAAATTACATTAACACAACTATATATAACTACAATTCTGAAAGACTACCACATAAACTATCGAAACTTATACTTCAAAAAAATATATTTTGGGCAAAAGAGATTAATAGAATTGGTGAGGAGTTCAGTATATGCTTCAGTTTGACAAGTGGTAGTGAGTGGCGTTCAAGCTGTTTAGATTTTGTATCTCAACTTAAAAATAAAACCTACAGTAAAATGTTACAAGCAGCTTCTGCAAGTAATACTCGTATCTATAAAGATTTAATACCAGCTATGGGTTTAACATACATATGTGACCAAACTTTACGTATAAATGAAATTTCAGCTCTACTGAGAGCCCGTTGCGGTACTCTTCCATTGAAAAGTGTGAACAGAAATATTACATCCAATACAACCACTATCTGTTGCTTGTGTAATTTGGGTAAACCTGAAAACCTACTGCACTTTATGGGAAAATGTCCAGTACTCAGGGAATTCCGGGTAAGATACATCGGGAAGAACTATATTAATGAGATTGAACTAATAAATCTATTGAACGGTATGAATGTGGAATGTAGTTTTAGAAATTTAGCAGGATTTATAATACATGCTTTAAGATATAGACAAATTTTGCTCACAGAGTACGACACTTAGTACTTAAGTTTTATTTATTGTAAATTAATTAATATGTAATTATTATGGCTGACGACATAATGTCAATGCCTTTAAAGACTTTATTATTTTATAAATAAAAGTCATTTAACTAACTAACTAGATGTAGTTTTCATATCATACCAAACACTTGAACCAGTATGGTCTAAGAGCCGAATAGGGTGACCCCAAAGTTAAAAATTATGAATATTTCTTCATCATTTTTGGTACATATTTTCTAGGACGCTATTGCACATAGGGGATCGAAATTTTGGTAGAACATTGTCCAATCCTTCAAGTTTCAAGAAACATTGAGATTATTTCGATACAATATGGGACATGTTTATCCCATTGGTCGTCAATGGTAAAAAAAGAGGTAGTTTTTGTAATTTTTTTTTTTTATTTCCTTTTAATGAAAAAAGTGATTTTTATAGATTTGTATCTTCTGATTCCACATCTGGTCTCCAAATTTTGCTATCAATTCACAATTTCGAAATATCGTACATAAAGAATATTTTAAGACTACAGTCAAAACTCGATTTACGACTCAAGCTATTTTAAAAATTTTGATATATTCGTGTTTAGCATATCCAAATAATTAAAAACCGTGTGGTATGTGAAGTGTCCGACCGAATATTTCTGATCGTTTGATCAGAAATGGTTTGATCGTTTATTCGAACAAAATAAAAACCCGAAAAAATTACAACCCTAGTATGGACCGATTCCCATTAGTGTTGTCATAAAATCAATGAAGTTTCATTGGAATTCGGTCAATGGAACTTTTAATTGGAAATTTTTCATAAAATTTTATACAAAATTATTAAAGAAATTAATTTTGATTAATTTACTGAAAATGTTCTTTAATTTCTTTGGCCAAAAAATGTCTGTGTGAGTAGATGTTTTCAGGAAATAAAATTTGTATTTCATGTCTTATTTGAACATGTCAATTGTCAGTATTTGAATAATTTTGAATACTTCTTGACAGATGCACTGAGAGAATTATGTATATAATATTATCGAATCTTTACAAAGCATCTTTTTATTAACTTAATTAAATTTTCCATAACATTTAAAAAAAAAAATGTTCAATAAAAATGTTTTCTTTAAGACAAAAATTAAAACCTTTTTGAATAATAAGCATTCCATTTCTCTTCTCAACAAACACTGTTTGTTGGGATATATATTGTTTTTACAAATTGTAATAGAACGAACACACATACATGTACTGACATATAAAGTATATCGACATGTAATATGGTTGTCTTTCAAATAGTTTGATTTTATAATTAGGCTTACCAGATCAGGCAGTTTATACACTTAAACAGACATAAAGATTCTCATAAAGTTTATTTTGTCTGTTGTTTTTTATGTAATGTCTCGGTTTGAGTTAAGCCAATTATCCTTTTCTATTGCAGAAAACTGAAGATTTGGGTGATGCCAATGAAACAAATGTATTGTATATCATGAAAATAATCGAATTGGTACAAAAGCAACAAAAAAAATCTAATATGACAATATCATATTAGATTTTTGGACTTGAGGTAGAACAATATGCTAACTAAATATATTAAAGTAAATACAGACAAATTTGATATCAAATGAAAGGATTTTTGAAGACACATTCACTGGCGTACAAATTATGCCCAAAGATTTTTAAGTATTGCTGTTATTCAAAAAAATGTGTTTTGAGTAACAAGTAATCTGGCGTTTTATTAGAGAATTTTAGTTGTATTAAGTTAAATATAATGCATAGCAGTGTCTATTTAATTTATTTGAGGAAGCATCTGAGATTTTTCTGATATTCGAAACCGTTTGGTTTTTATGCGACTTTTCCCGAAGAGCCTTTTTTGCCTATATTTCAAGTAATTAAAAAATGTGTGCAACTCTGGGTCCACTATATAGGCAATAATGGGTATACAAAATTTTGTTTTCATGAGTACTTTAACCCTGCTTACAAATAAATCCAGTTTTCGTAAATAATAAAATTTTTAACCTTAATTTTTAACCCTTAAACGTGAGATTTGGCAACTAAAAAAATATGTATCTCTTTTTTTGCTCCTTTACAACATATCCAAAATTCATTAAAATCTGCTAGTAAAAAAATTCTTCAGTAATTCATTACAGTAGAATCTCTCAAATTAGAGCTCTCACAAATTAGAAACGTCCAGAAATTAGAACCGGTCATTCCAATGTATTGTACGCTCTGAAATTAGAACCTGTGGTTCTAATTTCTGGAAGTTTTTTTAATTTTGTTTTGTATTTTCACTACAAATTAGTTTTTTGCTCATTGAAGTAAAAATAAAACGGGGAATCCCCGAGTTATTCGTGGTGAGTACAATTCGGTCATATGCAAGTGAAATTTGATATGCTTGTACAAAATTAAAATTTTAAAGTTTTTCTATTAATTTAATATGTTCAATTAATTAAATATTATTAAATAAAAATTGTTGTGTGTTAAAATAAAGCTTACATAACTAGTTTTATTATAATTTTCTGTAAAAAAAAATGTCCAGAAATTAGAACTTTTCAGAAATTAGATCTGCCCGATGTACAAAGTGGTTCTAATTTCTGAGATTCTACTGTATAATAAATTTTATTACGATTGTCATTATATGACGGTAACAAACACTTTATCCCAGAAACAATTGAAAAAATTGCCCAGCCAGCGGCAACTCTATCTCCAACATACACTTGGTATTAGGGTTGCCATTCGTACTGTTTTAAACAGTACATGTACTGTTTTTTGAAAAATGTACTGTTTTATTCACAACACCTAAAATAGTACGCAAAAGTACTGTTTTTTTGGATTTGTACTGTTTTTGTACTGTTTTTTTTTGTATATTTTACATATTTTTATATAAACAAGTTTTTTTGCGTGTACAAAGAATATATATTTTTTTAACCATGTTTTTTTTGTGTGTACAATAGTTTTTTATATAAAATTTTTGAATCTCACTGTATTAATTCCACTTCGTTTCTTTGTACATATGTATATAAGTTTGGTTTGTTTACTTTTCAAGCAATGGATGTTTGTAAACACAATTTTTTTCATGACACTGCCGAATGCAAGAAGTAATGGCGTCCAAACTAATAATTTTAGCCAATTTGACGAAATTTAGTTAATTTGATGAAATTTAGTCAATTTTACTTCTTTAGAGGATGTAAACTTGACGAAATTTTGTTGATTTGAATAAAATTTGTTAAATCTTAAAAAATAAATTGACACAATTTCGTTAAAGATCTACAAAATTTTTTTGTTGATTTTACCTATGCTATTTGGTTCGGTGTATTAACTTATTTTAAGTAAATATGTGATGTATTGAAGTAAAAGTTATGTTAACAATAAATACATAAATGTACTGTTTTTTTTTTGAAAAGTACTGTTTTTTTTCATCAATGTACTTTTTTTTCACTTTTCAAATATGGCAACCCTACTTGGTATCCACCTAATGAAATTGAATAAAGCGCATCATAATGTGACAATTACTTGTGAAAAAGAGATAACAATAGGATTAAAAAAGAGGAAGCATTCTATTTGAAAAATAAATTGTTCATAGGTATTAGTTAACTCTATCTCTTCTGATTAAAATAATACATTGTGAATGATGAGATTGAGAAAACTCATCGCTGTGTCGACCGTGCCTCAACTCGCTAAGAGGTGAGGCTACGACTCATAGCCTGATGTATTTCTGTGGGTTTGAAACTCACTACTACACAAAGTAAAAAGAGTAATTTAACAATATAAAATACTTTGTTCTATTGACACATAAATTGGTCACTGACGAGTCCTTGGAGGGGACGAAACTGCGGCAGTCTAGCATATCCACTATATCAATTAAAGTTTTCAATAATAATGTTATCTTCTTCTTTCTGTAAAAATCTAACTACAAAAAATTTATAGTGTTGACCAAAAGTTTTAAATAGTATCATAAAAATAATAACGCTTTTCATTAAAGTTAAGAAAAAAATTCATTTAGTTTTTAAAGAAAAGTTCCATTAACTGATATTTTTATTAATTTATTTGGGCCAAAAAATTGTTTCGGTGTATTAATTTTGTTTACAGAAAATTTAAATTGCCCATCATGTCTTACGCTAACACCTCCATTGTCTTAAAATTTGTTTAATTGTTGTCGACACTGAGAGAAATGATCATCATAATAGTCAAATTTTTAAAATTAAAACCTGTCACACCTAATGAAAAAGTAACTAATACGGTAACGTCTTAAAAACAAATATATTTTTTTAGTTAAATAAAATATTAAAAATAAAAAATAAAAAATCTATTAAAACAACATCTGCTCATTATTGTTTTGTATTTTTAGTGAAAAAACAAACACAAATATATTTTGTAATGTCATCACTAGGGCAAGGAATATACTGCAACTAAAAGAGGGAAATAGGCGCTTATAAAATACAGATAAAAATTCAAAATATGCAGTAAAGTCATAAAAAATAATAAAAAATTTAGTTTGGCATCTATTTTTTCAATAGGAACGATTTTTATCGATTCAGCAAGATTTCAAAATGTAAAAATTTGTTTCCTTAAATCAAAATATGAAAATGTACTCAAATTTTAGTTTTTTAGTATATTAAAAAAAAAATGACACAGAAAATTTCTTGGTGGAGTTTGATTGAAATTTTGTTCACTAAACTGATGAAGTTTTCTTTACAATGTAAATGGTAAATTTCTTAAACTTTATGAAAAAGCTTCATAGTTTTAATGAAACAATTTTTATAGAAACTTTTTCATTAGTCGTATGACTTTTTAAATAATTAAAATGAAATTTTTCATTAAATTAAATAAAAATTTGCATTAATTTAATGAAAAGTTTCAATGGACGAGTTATAGTGCCAATTCATAGATCTAATGCAAAAATTCATTGATATCATGCAGAAAATTCTCTCAGTGTACATGTAAACTATGCACAAATCTGCACTCAAAAGGACAAAATATTCATAAAAAAGCAAAAAAATATGAATAAAAAATCAAAATATGCAAAAATATGCACTTTTGTAAAAATATGAAACTACAAATCGAAGCCATTTTCATCTAAATTTGATTATTCCGATAAATATTGAGTCTATATTAGTTTTAGATTAGCGAGAAAAACATGCATTTACATGAAATTTCTTGCCCTAGTCATCACTTGTATACGGCTTCTCATACAGGGTCAAGAACGCGAAAATTTGTACTTTCACTATTTTGAACATGTATTTTTTTGAATTAAATTATTTTTACTTAAATTTGTTGCTGAATTCCAAAAAACAAGCGTGTAGAGAATAAATTCCAATATAAATTGTAATTTATTTTAGTATTATACTTTGTGTTTGTTCTGGTATTCTTTATGGCTTATTTAGGTTTTCGCTGCCAAAAAAATATGTTTAACATATTTTTGACAAAACAGATGTGAGTTACGAAATAGTAAATGAGCGAGAAGTGGATGAAATTCCACGAAAATGTTTTAATAGACATAAGCCCCGTTGTAAAA
The DNA here is from genome assembly GCA_021234595.1 of Delia radicum. Taxonomy (NCBI): domain Eukaryota; kingdom Metazoa; phylum Arthropoda; class Insecta; order Diptera; family Anthomyiidae; genus Delia; species Delia radicum. The sequence continues at coordinate 122,285,846 of CM037854.1, forward strand.
ATGTGCATAATCCCTTAAAAAATTTCAGCGAAAAATTTTTCACAAAAAAAATTATTGTCAATATAATGTTAATTAAACTTTTGTCGTCAAATGAAAAAAATTTCGAAATTGAAAAAACTCTCCCAAATTTATAATAAAAAAGGACAAATTTGAAAAAAATAAGAGTTTTTTTTTAATGTTTGTGATTTTTTTTTTTTTTTCAACTTTAAAGATTTTTTGACGACATCCCGGAAAACTTTGCTAATGGGTGCGAAAAAGTAATGCATTATCTTGTAATATATGCTCCCTAACTGTATCATTATTTGACAACAAAAAGCAATGAGTTACCGATAACGGATTACTCCTTACCTTCATCATTATTTCGAAAGATAGAATAATAAGTTACCAATAATTGGCTACATATTGCACTATATTATAATATATACTCCTTACCTTCAACTTTATTTTGAAACATAAAGTAATGAGTTACCAATAAATTGATACTAACTAGATACTCTTGTAATGATGTATAATTACCTGTTAGATTATTTCAAAACATAAAATAATCACTACCGATCATCAACAACATAATGCATGTTTTGGAATTAATTTGTGATTTTTTGAAAACATGAGGGTAAGATATATACATTTTTAACATCACAAACAAAAACTCGAAGCACGACAATACATTCACATTTTAATCAAGCCATTATTATATGTGACAACAACCAGAGACCCCAGGTTCGAATCTCAGCACGACCAAGTTATTTATATAATTTAAAAAAAATATTTGTACATTACATTACTTTTCCCATGCCGATAACCATATTAGAACCCCCTAAAGGTAATGAGTCCACCCATTACTCATCGTCTTTAAAATTCATCAGTAAAGTAAGGTGTTTTGTAATGCGTGAATCCCTATGGCGATACATTACTTTATAAATTATTGGTTAATGTGTGGTTTTGCTGCGTATGTTGTTGCCGATTTGTGGCGATCAAATTATGTGTTTTTTAATTTCGCCGATTTTTGAACTTTTAGAGCATGTTTAAAGATATTATTTAAATTTCAACCCATACAAATTATAATTTTATGACGTTTAATAAAGAAGTTTTAGTTTTAACTCATTTTTGACACAGTGTTCCTTTTTCGACCCAGTACTTTTAAACGGTTATATTTTTTTACTGGAAAAATACACAGTGCAACACGAAAAAAAATAACCATATACGGACACCACTACGTGATAAAAGACTAAAAAAAAAGACCCGTGTCTCCCAATTTTTACCAAAGTGATCTCCTTTTTTGTTTATGGGCCGCCAAAGATTTGGGGCCTCGGTATCATTTTCACAAAAAAGTGATAATTTTCTCAGGCTCATATCTTGCAAACCGTTCAGAATTTCGATTTACTCTCTATGGCAAAGTTGTAGCACTTGTCATAAAGAACAAAAATTGCGAACATATAAAATCAAAAAAACCTTCACCTTCCAGATCAAAATCGCAAAAAACTTAAAAAAAACCGATTTTTTTTTACCTTTTTTCCCGTGTTCAGGTCCATAGGTAGCAAACCGTTCAAAATTCAAGGAAACAATCAACTACAAAAATTTACCTAAGATCTCAATAAACAAATTTCTAAAACATATAAACTTCCTAGAGATGATTCTTAACACTGTTTAGAGAGTAAATCGAAATTCTGAACGGTTTGCAAGATATGAGCCTAAGAAAATTATCACTTTTTTGCGAAAATGATACCGAGGCCCCAAATCTTTGGCGGCCCATAAACAAAAAAGGAGATGACTTTGGGAAAAATTGGGAGACACGGGTCTTTTTTTTTTAGTCTTTTATCACGTAGTGGTGTCCGTATATGGTTATTTTGCCATGACTTAAAAAATTACACACAGTGATATTATTAAGTGATTTAAAAACCTTAAAAATACTTGAATAAAAAAATTGTGTAAAATTGTTATCCAGAGTTGCCAAATAATTATTGTATTTCTCTGCTAGGAATTAGTTCATCAATTGTATATTATTTTTGAAAATCTGACCGATCGAACAATGAAATTTTCAAAATACTAAAAATCTAAATTATTCCTAAATGTATTCTGTTTTCACTCACAACATAAATAATGAATAGTTTTTATTAAAATACTACTGAACGTAAAAAAATTATATAGTCAGGGTGCGACCCGGTAGGGTAGTTGGTAGCGTGCTGGCTTATCAGTGCGGGGGTCGTGGGCTCTATTCCCACCAGAGGCACTGGTCTGTTTTCGTTACAACGCGCTGAAAGCTATAGTAGCTAGTGCTCTGTTAAGGTAATAGTATATAATTTGAAATTATATGATTATTAATTAATAAAAAAAAAAAATATATATATAGTCAGGGTTGTCATATGGTAATTTTAAAAAATAGTCAAAAACATCGATTTTTCCCAAAAAATTTTAAGAATCGGTTAACTTAAAAAAAAGTAACTTTTTATGTATTTTTGAATAAAGTTTTGCTTACAAAATTATACAAAATTTAAATTTTTGAAATATCTTCAACCGTCTAGGGTTTATATGCAGTAAAAATGCCAACTTTGATTGTCAATATTTCCACTAGAGGGAGCTTTAGGGCAAAACAAAAATTACTAAAATTTATTAATGAAGCATAATTCAATACACACAGAGAAAAATTTAGCTATTTGACTACTGATATTTGGTTACTAGGACTCAAATTCGTTTATTACGAATTCCAGTCGTTTGGTACAACTTAAAGTTGGTTTTCGCAAAAAAGTTCGATTAATTAAACTAAATTTTAGTTGCAACATCCAAAATATTCAGAAATCTAATGTAAATATCGTTGTAGTAATTGAATTTATAAGTTTTTACTATTAAAATACACTTTTCAATTCGTTTGAAACTTTATTTCTCTGTGTGTATATGTGGAAAGTTTGGTTGAAAAATGTCCAGCGGAACTATGACGTGCTAATAATAATTAATAAACACTAGTACTACTATTATTTTGACCGTATCTGTCTATTCAACATATTATGGGAAAATTTTAGCAACTCATTTAATCGTTGAAGAAAGATAAAATGATAATTTAGTTTTATATAAGAAAGAAATTTATTTGCTTTAGATTATAACTATTTTTTATGCACCATAGAAATTGGAAAAAATATATTAATATTTCCATTTTATACCAAAAAAAATTGGGCCATTTGGTATTTTTGGTCAAATTTGCTTTAAGCAACCTTTTCGGTTCGAAAGAATCAGTTGTATAGCAACTTCTGTGCCTTCATAACCTGTTATAACACTGACGATCTTCGTTGGAAATTGTCCTAAAAGCAACCGTTTATATTGCTTCAAAGTACACTGAGAGAATTATCTGCATGATATTAATAAATTTTTGCATAGAAGCAATGAATTTACACAGGAACTCCTCCATTGGAGCTTTTTATTAAACTATTGTAAGTTTTCATAAAATTTATTGAAAAATTTTATTTTATTTATATTGCAGAAATTATGAAAAATTTATAAAATTATTTATCATGCAATGTAATATAATCAACTGTATTGGTCGCTAAAATTCGGAAAACGAATTGGCAAATAAAGAAGAAGAAAAGGTTTACTTACCCAGTGAAGAAGTTTCGCTGAAATACTATTTTCATATTTTTTTTGCGAAATTATTCTTTCACTTTGTGAAGAAAACTTTCATTAGTTTACTGCAAATTTTCTAAAATCTCTTAAATTCTCTATGTTCATATTCGGCTTCCCTAGAACCAGCTCTGGAACTAGTTCTTCGTCAGTTATACATTACATTCAATTTCATAAATTCGTTTCTAGTGGAACCGGTTGAAGAATTAATTAAAGTTGGAAACCAATTGTAAAAAAATGTCCCTTGGTCTTTATTTAAGAGACATTTTTCTACATAAGAAATATTTCTAAAAAATATTTCCAGCTAAATCTTCCATTCTAAATACATTTTCTATAACTTTAATTAGCACAAAGTGTTTTTCTGCCCTATTTTTCCGCAGGAATCAAGGCCCTGTGAGAAAGGAAACCGGTCTCAGGTGACACGCAGGACAGGTCAGAAGGTGACAGGGATCGATCGTAGATCGGACTTTTTCATGAAAGTGACCGGTCACTTTAAAATGGCGTTGACCTATGAGATACCTTGTGACGTGCAAAAAATTGTTTTTTAATTGAATTATGAAATAACTAAAAAATAACAGAAAATTGTTATCCAGAGTTCCCAAATAATTATTTCTGCAAATATTTGAAAATATACAAAAGCTTAAAATGTTATATTCATATATTCTCTGCGAAAATTAGTTTATAATTTTAGAAAATCTGACCGATCGGACTGAATTTTTCATATAGAAACAGTCGAAAATATGTCAAAACTTATTCCGTTTTTTTTTATAAAATAATGGCTAATTTTCAATGAATTACTACTACACTTAGAAAAATTATAAAGTCAGAGTTGCCAAATGTCAATTTTGATATATTTTCAAAAAAAAATTTTAAATCAAGATTTGACAATTTCATGGGCAAAATTAAAATTGTTCATATAAATTCAACCGTCTAAGAATCATATTCTATCAACTATTCAACTTTGGTTGCTAATATTTCTACTAGAGGAAGATTTAAGGGTAAAATTGTACAAAAACTGTGTAACGAAGCATCGCCCATTCCATAAGAGAACGTTCAGAAACGGTAATTTTTTGGCTCCCAGTCTTTTGATTTAAATTTGGCATGCGTATACTCAAGGATGTGTATTACACACACAATTTCAAAAAAAATATTAAAAGTAGTGAACTTTGAGGAGATGGAATATTTATAAGATTAAAAAAGCAAATGAAAGTTGAAATTCTCTTTTTAAAGATTTTTAATTAAAAGCAGCCATTCTTTTGCGAAAATGCATTCACAATGCAAATGCAATTTTTAATTGCATTGTGCACTTTTTCCCCTTCGATTTTTAAAACGTTGTAATTTTTGAAAAATTCATAATTTTTTTAATAAATAACAACTTTGAATTTTTTGGGACCAGAATGCGAACTATTTTCAGTGATTTTTTCAAAAATAGATTTCTACAAAAAAAAAGTGCAAAAAGCATTCAAAAATTGCATTTGTATAATGAATGCATTTTCGCAAAAAAGTGATTTTTTTTAATTACAAATTGTAAAGTAGACAATTGAAGCTTTTATATGCTTTTTCAATCTTTGTATCAACTTTATGAAATATGACTTTTCAAAGTTCGCTGCTTTTAAAACTTTTTTGGATGTTTTAAAATCTGAAAAACGGCAATAAAAACGCGAGTTTACAAAATTTGCAGTAACTGAAAACGGTAGTGACTAGTAGACATCCTAGAGAATATGTGTACAAAACATAAAGGATTTTAAATGAGTCCGGTCAAAATTTGGCCGATCTATTATGGAATGGACGAATCTTTTAAGATTGGTTGAAAATGGACGAAAAAAATTAATGTTTTCAGTAAATTAATGAAACTTTTTATAAAAGATAATAGAAAATTGTCTGAAAATTAATAAAATGCGTCATGAAAACTTTCAATGGACGAATTCTAGTGCAATTTCATTGATTTCATGCAACAATTCATTATTATCATGCATATAATTCTCTCAGTGTGAAACATACATATGTTTCAGCGAGACATTTCGTTATCATTATTGCCCGGGTAAAAGTAGTTATATCTACACTCAAAAAAAAAAGTCAGTAGAGTCAGCAACATTTTAACTAGAAGGATCTTTGCAGCAAAATTGCTACTATTAGCAAAAAAGTAGCTAAATTCAGCAAAATTTTTTGCTCAATTTACTAATTTTTTTTTTTTGCTGGGAGGATTCTTGCAGAAAAATTGCTAACATCAGCAAAAAAAAAAAAATTTGCTCAATTTTTTAATTTTTTTGCTGATATTAGCAATTTTCTGCAAGAATCCTCCCACAAAATTGTTGCTGACTTTACGGACTTTTTTTGTGAGTGTACTCACCAAAAATTTGTTCTCTTCTAATTTGGCATTTTCATCGAAGAATTTAACATTGGTTTGGCAATCATGCAAAATATGATTCTTTGGCAGTTTTTCTGGCTAAACATCATCATTGGAACTTATTTAGGCATAAAATATTCCTAGCAAGTTGTTTTGTCTCCAAATCTTACTTCATATATAATTACCATAGAAGACAAAAAATGGCGAAATCCGAAGTGTTAAAGGCGAAAAAATATTTGAAAAAAGGCAAAAAAAATAATAGCAAAACTAAAAAAAGGTGAAAAAAATTAATCTTTTTAAAAGAAAAAGTAAAACAAATTGAGGAAAAGAGCATTTAAAGCAAAAAACGTCTGAAATTAGCAATTTTAAAGCTTAAAAATTTTAAGAAAAAGCTGTTTTTAAGCCCAAAAATTAAAAAATCAAAAAATTTTGAAAAAAAGAACCTTATAATAACAATCCAAATATATGTAGTGATCTATATGATTATATATGGTCCCATACTAAGTCTTATTGAACTATATGTGACGTCATATTTTCCTTATAAAATTAAATATTTCATTTTAAAAAATTAACTTAAAGGTATTTATTTATTTTGTAACTCCTAGGTAACCACTTAATCCATCACTGTACTGCGAGTCACCAATCTGATAACGCATTATTTTCACTTTTTTGTAAGCGAGAGGGTAATGACCGCCCATGAATTTTGGGACATTGCAAAAAAATGCATTAAGCCAGTAAATAGGGCTCTGTTCAATAACTCCCAGGTGAAAAAAAATCCCAAAAAAAAATGAAATAAGTCCCAATAATTTTTTATACAAATTTGGGAGTAATTTCAAATGAAACAATACCCACACACAGAGAAAAAATTAGCTATTTGCCAACTGAAATTTGGTTACTACAACTCAAATTCTGTTATTACGAATTTCAGACGGTTGGCACAACTTAACTTTAGTTTTCACAACAAAGTTCGGTTAATTCAACTGAATTTTAGTTGTAACACTCAAAATATTATTAAATCTAATGTTAATATCGTCGTTCTAACTAAATTTATAAGTTGTTACAATTAATATACACTTTTCAATTCGGTTGGCAATTTATTTCTCTGTGTGCAGTTCTTTTGCAGTTATTTCATTTTTGTAATTTGGTGTTATTTCATAATGCAGTAATTCCGAATTGAAATAAGTCCCAACAGAACTTAGCGTGGGGCATAGCGCCCAAAAAAATTATATGTAAATTGTTGTTGTAAAATTTTTCTTGTTTTTGGGCAATACGACATTGATTTGGACGAAATAACATTTTTTGTTGGGCGCTATGACGGTTTTTTGTTTGGCCAAAATAAATTTGGGCGCAATGACGGTAAAAAAAGAAGTTATTGTCCAAAATCATACACACAGAGAAAATTTTTGCTATTTGCCAACTGAAATTGAGTTAGTACGACTCAAATTTAGTTATTAAGAATTTCAGACGGTTGACACAACTTAATACTGGTTTTCACGACAAAGTTCGGTTAAGTCAATTAAATTTTAGTAACAACACCCAAAATATTCAGAAATCTAACGTAAATATCGTTGTGCTAAATGAATTTATAAGTTGATACCATTAATATACACTTTTAAATTCGGTTGGCACTTTATTTCTCTGTGTGTAATTTTTTTTTTTTTAAATGTCATAAGACCTTAAATGTCAAGGCTGATTCATGAAATCAAACAAAAGAGTTTTAAAGAAACTTAAAACAATTGCTTCAATTTTATTTTTTGTGTCGCACGCAGAAAAAACTTTATTTCGCGTAGCCGCCTGCCGCGTTCTACGGAGGAAAAAACCCCTAAGAGCGGCCAAAGGCCGCCACACAGAAAAACTTGTTTTTACCAATCCAATGTCGAATCCGTTGAAATCTTTTAAGACAATAAGTAATATAATTTGACCAGTCATAGCTTTGTCATTTAAACAGCTAATTGATTGTTTTTTATCTTAAATAAAAGTGTAGAGCATTGGCCTTCTGTTTATTTAACGTTTAGACACTAACATATACGTAACATTTTAAATAAAATCGACTTTTAAAAAAATAATCATTAAAAAACAATAAATCTTGGTGTGGGTTGGTATTTTGGGACATAAAAAGTTATGACAGGTCACATAAATGTTACTTGATGTCTTAAAAACATAAGATTTCAACGGATTCGACATCTGATTTGAAAAACAAGTTCTTATGGGTGGCGGCCTTCGGCCGCTCTTGGGGGTTTTTTTTTCCTCCGTAGAACGCGGCAGGCGGCTTCGCGAAATAAAGTTTTTTCTGCGTGCGACACAAAAGACATTATGTCTTATGACATTTAAAAAATAAAATAAATTATGATTTTGGGCAATAACTTCTTTTACCGTCATAGCGCCCAAAAAAAAAAATTTTTTCAAAATAAAATGCCATAGCACCCAAAAAAAAGTTTTGGATTTTCTGTCATTGATTTGGTCGTTATAAGATATTAACATCCACAATTTTAGAGGATATGCGGACATTTGGGCAATATGTCATTTTGGTTTTTGGGCAATACGACTTTTAGGAATATAACGGTACGCCCTTACTTCATTTGTGTTGCATGGACTATTTTTGGGAGTTATTTAATTTTTATTCTTTGGAAACTATTTCATGATGAAATAACAACCAAAACCTAGGATTTGTTTCATTTTTGTTTTGGAAATTATTTAATTTTTTTAGAGTCATCCTAACCCGCTTGCAATAAGTCTGTTAGATGACAGTAATGAGGTAACAAGACTAAAAAGACACCATGTTCTAGACCTTCCTTTCAGAAAATAAACATTGTAAATTTTTGTAAATATGTATAAATGAAATAAATTAAATTATATATAGATTATCCATGTATATATACAAATTTTTTAGATGTTTTAGTCTCAGTGGAGATAAAACCTATGTTAATATTTATCTTAAGACAATTTGCTTATTATTGTAAAATAGATTGCAAATAAATATTTGAAAAAAAAAAAAAAAAAAAAAATTTAGAATTTATTTCACTTTTTCGAGACGGTACTTATTTAATTTTTTTAGAATTTATTTCATTGGGAGCTTTTGCACTGGGAGTTTTTGCACCTGGGACTTATTGCATAGAGCCAGTAAATAGCCTGGTGACTAGTAAATCCCATTGTGCGCTACTTACACGCTTTATTACTTGGCAATGGCTGTTTTTGCTGGGATCATCAGTTTGACACTATATAACCAACCAAATTTGAGGAAATTGATAAATTCCAAAGATTTTTAACAAAGCGATTATTAAAACTTCCAGAAAACACCCCCAACTCCGTTTTAGCTATAGAAACTGGCTACGAAGAAGGCCATTTCTATACATACCCCTTGCATCTAAGGTATATTTCAAAAACTGTATTTGATTTAGAAGAAAGCAGGCTACCTCATAGACTTACGAAGCAAATTATGGAGAAAAATATATTTTGGTATGCTGACTTCAAAGATAAATTACGACTGTATAACATTAGTAGTGATGGACTAGAACAAAATAAGATCAAGTGGAACGAGGCTTGTTCAAAACTTATAAATGAGATGAAAAAAGCTAAATATAATGATCATTTAACAAATGTGCACAGTAGTCGTCAACGAATTTATAAGAATCTAGATCACTCAAAAGGCTTGACAACCAGGAGCAGATTACCTACATAATGAAAGCAAGAGGTGATCTCCTGTGGTTAAATGGCAACCAATTCAGAACAGGCCAAGCAATATTGTGTTCATTGTGCAATCTCAGAGAACCAGAAACAACAATTCATTTTATTGGCAGATGTCCCGTGCTAAATGCAATAAGATTTAAGTTTTTTCGATGTACAACACTTACTGACGATTAGGTTATTGACGTTCTTAACGGAGGTGAAGATACTTATTGGCTAGGTCTTTATAGTTTTTTAAAAGAAGCATTAAAATATAGAACTATGCTTATAGCTGAATTTAATTTTTAAAAGAATGTTTTAATTTTATAAAAGTAAATTAAAAAGTATAATGTATTTGAAACTATTTATGTTTAACACCATTTTCCGGCTGACGGTAATTACAACCAAGTCGTACATTTCTTTATTATTTTTATTGTTCATAAAATTATCTTTAAATTTAAGAAAAATTTTGTAAACTTTTTTAAAAGAAATAAAGAAAAATCTAATCTAATCTAAATCTAAATCTAATATAACCAACCCATGCGAGCCAGTGATAAGTTCTTCTTTAACAAGTCACAGGATCGGTACTTTAAATTCAATTTACTATTCTGCATTTCCTATTAGGGGTTTACTTGTATAGTTTTTTTTTTTTATTAATATTCCACTATGTTTCTTTTTTTCTAACCATATAAGTCGAAAAAAATCTTTGTGTAAGAACTGGGTACTATATATTCATTAAATAAAAATGTATAATCAATCTTTGGCCGTGTGCCATTATCTTATTTGCGTTTTAGAATAGAATAAAAACTACCAAAAAAATATATATTCATAAATACAATATAGCCTTTTTTTGCTAAATATTGATTTGTTTTTAGTCGTTGCATCATATTTTGGCCAACAAATGCCATTTCAGTACGCACAAACATAAATCTGTTAATTTATTAAAATGATTTATGACATTTTTATTTAATAGAAAAATTTAAATGTATTTCCAAGAGTTTATTAACTAAATCTATTAAACATATTAATTACTTTACCGCCTGCATGGGTTGTTCAATTTAAATTCATTCAAAAGCTAAGTGGGCCATATTTTTCAAAGCACATTTCTATTTAAAAACAAATTTTTATTAAATATTCAATATCCTGTATTTTCTGGTTTTTAAAAAATTATAATTTTTATCAAATAATTTATATTTGTTTATTTAGTGTGTCTACTGTTAATCAGTTAACTAATCATAAACTAATAGTAATGGGTTTAATACTTTATTTGCAATTAATTAATTTTAAAATGTTCAACATTTGCAAAAATTGTAAAATGGAAATAAAATCAAAATTATTAATAATATAATTTTATTATCTTCAGTCAGTTCTATTTAATGTAGATAAAAAAAATAGTGTTTATTTAGCAATAAACTTTGAATTTTTTATTTTTAAATAATTACACTGCGCAACTTTTTTTTTTATATAACATGTACATTAGGGTGATAACTTTTTGCATTTTTTGCAAATATCAAATCTCCCCAGACAAAATCGTGTAGGGCATGGACAAATATTAAGAACTGCGTTTTTAGTTTTTCGCTATCGTTAAAAAAGGTTCCGCACCAAACGCGTTAAAGTTTTGAATCAAACAAAGTTAAAAAAAAAACTTTTTTTGATGCCTCAACGTCTGACTATCACATCTATATAATTAAGGCATGCTGGTATCAATAGTAAAGTCCATTTTCGAGTCAATGGAATAGTTTTCTTCCAAATTTGCTTACTTACATATGTATAAACCATATTTAAAAAAAATTGTTATTAAAAAAAAATTTAAAATAAACATATTAAAGGCATTTTAGAAATCGCTGTCGGTGCGCAAGGTTTTTTTACCAAATTGAACTGAAATAGTTTTTTTATCATTAATACAATATTTGCCATTAGGAAACCCCTGGGGAGAATGTTGTCCAAAAAAAGTTATCACCCTAATGTACATATATACTGTTTATTGAATCTTTCTTTTTTAGAAAATGACAATAAGTATTAAAATCTTAAAAACTAAATAAATATTATGGTCCTATTGCCATTGCAATAGTAACTCATAATGAGCAGGTGGATTGTTAAGTTTGAACAATAGCGAAGGTATCGATCCTTTTTTGAACGCCTGTGGCCTCTCTAAGAGAGTAGATCCTGAGTTAGAGGATAAGGGTGAGATGCTAACTTCCGCACGTAATTGGAGCAGAATTTCTTGATTTCATCGCGGACTGTGGGTATATTAAGATCCTTGTGGATGTTGTCGTTGCGAATAAACCATGGGTCGCCAGTTATCAGTCGCAATATTTTAGATTGTCTTCTTTGCAATTTTTCTATGTTGGATGTTGAAACTGTTCCCCAGAGTTGGATTCCATATGTGCAAATTGGCTTGAGTATAGCTTTATATAGTAAGACTTTATAGTCTAGATTTAGAGTAGAGTGCGAATTTAACAGCCAAAGAAGTTGAGCTGTTTTATGTTTCATTTGGATTGATTTAGATTCGATGTGAGACGTGTCGAGGTGAACTCCAAGATATTTAATGTGAGACTGCTCAGGCACGTGAGTGCCGTTAATTGTGAGGTCCCCCGTCTAAGAGTAAATGTTACGTGTGCACATTTCGATGGATTTACTTTTATTTTCCAGTAGTTAAGCCATTTTTCCACATCATATATATGAGTTTGTAAAGTTGGTGAAGCAGTTGTAGGATTTTTATTAATGCTCACGAACGCTGTGTCGTCTGCAAAAGTTGACGTTTGGATGAGGGAATTTGTTGGCATGTCTGAAGTGTATAGGATATACATTAGAGGTCCTAGTATACTGCCCTGGGGGACGCCAGCAGAGATGCTTCTAGGACTTGTGAAAAATTCTTTGTACTTAACTACAATAGTTCTATCTGTTAGATAATTTCTAAGTAAATTCTGACAATTTTGAGGTAACAATGAAACAATTTTGTATAATAAACCTTGTGCCACACTTTATGGAATGCTTGGGAAATATCGATAAACAATGCAGAACAATATAGTTTTTCCTTAAAAGCCTTCCTAATAAGAGTAACTATACGATGTACTTGCTCTATAATATGATGATCTTTTCGAAATCCAAACTGGTGAGCGGGAATAATTTGATGTTCGTTCAGGAATGGCGTAAGCGTGTTTAAAAAGAGTTTTTCAAATAATTTAGATATTATAGAGAAAAGACTTATTGGCCTGTACGAGGAGACTTGACTGACATCTTACCAGGCTTGGCGATCATTATAATTTCGGATATTTTCCAAGAGGAAGGATAAAAGCCAATGCGCAGAATGGCATTAAAAATAAAAAGTAATTGTCTTAGAGCAACATTGGGCATTTTTGGAGTAATTTTATCTTTACCAGGTGATTTTTTGTGTTAAGGGATTTAACAGCTTTCGTTAAGCTACAAAATCGAAGTTTCACTGGAGATTCAACAAAATCATTTATTTGAGGAATAATTACATCAGAGTCAGTAATGTTGGGAGTGAATACGTTTTGCAAATAATCGGCAAAAACATTTGCTTTTTCACTTGGACTTCTGGCCCAATTACCATCGGTAAGTCGAATGGGTGATTCGTACATTAAAGGTCTCTTCATTTTTTTGGTGGCTTTTGTAGTGTGACTTTTCTAAAGGGTCAAGGTTTTGTAGGTATTTTTTTAGACTGGATTCTTTGCTTTCCTTAATAGCATTTTGCGCAACTCAAAAAATAAAACAGGAGTTTTATTTTTCGAAAAATCTGTAAAAGTTTTTCAATTCGACTTTACTAATTTTGTACTAATTTTAATACAATATATTTTTTAGTAACAATTTTTGCTATTATCATATTACAAATTACTGAATTTTCTTTACTAATTTTTGTTGCTGATTTCAGTTAAACATTTTACTAATTTTTCAAACCCAAGTGCTAAAATTAGCAAAAAGTTTTGATAATTTCAAAAAATTTTATATTCAAGAAAATTTTGTTCGAAATAATTAAAACCTAGACTTACAAAACAAACTGGCTTTAACCTATAAAAATAAAGCCTAGCTACACTCAGGGAAAAAAGTTGCATAATATTGCCGAAAATATTTCATAAATAAAGTTTTCATAAATACAACAAAAGTTTTATAAAAATTGAAGACAAAAATTTTATAGATCATCTCATAAAAACGTTTCATAATCTTTGTGAAAATAATTTTATTTAAGGTAAATCTTCTTTATTTATTATTGTACGGGTTTATTCAATTGTAATTATTAATACGGCTAATACCTTATATGCAAATACATCTGTTCATTTTTATTTAGATGGTACTTCATGTTATTATATGTCTCCAAATCTTACTCCATATATAACTACATAAGACATATAATAATAATCCAAATATATGTAGCGATCGATATGATTATATATGGTCTAATGATCAGTCTTGGGATGCGCTTTATCTCCACTACTCTTTATCACAGTTCTGGATATGGTATTCGAAACCCTGGATATTAACCCTACTGGCATAAATTGGAGAATGTTTGATAAGTTAGGAGATCTGGAATACGCAGACGATGCAGTTCTAATAACGAATACGTACACAGACATGCAAGCAAAGATTGATAAATTATCAAATGAATCGCTAAGACTTGGGCTAAAAATAAACACTGGAAAAACTAAGACTATGAGGATCAATACAAATAATGAGACGTACTTCAAAATAAATAACCAACAAATAGACGATGTTAAACGGTTCGAATATCTAGGCAGTGTTTTAACAACAGATGGCGGCGCGAAAGATGATGTAGTTAACCGAATAAGAAAAGCTCAAGGCGCCTTTGCATCACTAAAAAATATATGGTTCTCAGAAACGATTGAACTTAAAACAAAAATTAACATATTTAATGCTTGCGTAAAATCAATTTTACTTTACGGATCTGAAACTTGGTTCATCACTAATAATATAATAGCAAAGCTTCAAACCTTCGTAAACCGCTGTCTACGATCTATTCTAAAGATTTGGTGGCCACGTACTATTTCCAAAGAAAGGTTATGGCTAATTACTGGACATCAACCTTTACATAAAGATATAATCAATAGAAAATATAGCTGGCTCGGCCACACTTTAAGAAAGAACGAAGACGATATTGCGCAATCAGCTCTACAATATAACCCACAAGGTCGTCGATCCAGAGGCAGACCAAGGACAAAATGGCGCAGAACAATAAAATATGAGACCAATCAATCATTTAACCAGTTAAGATAAATAGCTAATGACAGTAATGAATGGAAATCCTTTGTAAATAGACTAAGTTTATAATTTGATTAATTAAATATAAACATGTCTTAACAATAATAATAATAATAATGATCAGTCATATAAAAATATATGTGACGCCATACTGGAAATATTTTCCTTATAATTTTATATAGCATTATATATATTCCCATACATTTTTGATAAAATTCAATATCAAATTAAGATATCTGCAAGCTAAGACTTTATTACATATGGCTTCACATATAACCATATTAATTTTATAACAGAATCATTTGCAATTGATTAATTTTATATAATTTCAAATAAAATTTAAATTTTAGCGATTTTTTTTTAATTTTAAAAATTTGTTCCGATTACGCTACTCAAGAAATTTTAACTTTTTGCAGAACCTGTCTTTGTAAAACATATTTTTAATAGACTTAATACCGCTCAAACCAAATCTGTCAAAATAGTATTTGAAGCATGTGTTACAATGTGAAGTTATTTTCAAAGTATTTCAGGACATTTTCAATGGATTTGCAATTTGAGTATAAAAATTTGTTCATTGAAATATCTAGGCGTTGTGGTGTAATGGTTAGCGCGTTGGACTGTTACACAGATGGTCCCGGGTTCGATTCCCGGTGACGACAACATCAATTTAGAAAAATAATATGTATGAGTTTTCTATCACTTATATGTACCGATGCGCCCACCTTCGGTGTTCCCATACACTTAACCCCACCGAAGTAAAATAATGAATCAGGGCTATGAAACAAAAAGCTTCAATAAATTCGCCAACTCCACATCTGGTGGCGAGCAACAACTGTTCTAAGACGTATCTACTCGCGCAATTACAGTGTTGCCATGTTTGAAGTCCGTCATCTTTCACCACCTTTCATCTCTTCATTATCCCCTTTCCAAAGAAAGCAACACATTAATTAATAGGAAGAATTTCCTGAGTGTTGCTTATCTTAAAAAAAAAAAAATAATAAATAAAAATATTAGTGTGCTATCCTGATACAAACACCGTCATTTTTATACTCAAATTAAAGATAAGTTTGTATAGATTTGTATTCTTAACAAAAATTTATGATTTTGCAATAGTATTCCAAAAATTTAGCAACATTTACGAAATAAAACTGCAAATGAGAAAAAAAATGTTTGCCATATTTAGATTCAGCATACAAAGGTCTACTAATAATTATTAACTTTTAGTTGAATGACAAATATAATTAATTTTTTATATTTAAAAATATGAAAGTTTTAAAGTCTTCTTCGAAGACTAAACTGATATTTGAAGTTTACGTTTTTATACACATTTTGCATAAAGCAAGTGTACTAAACTGTTTAACAAAAACCTATTTATAAATAATTATATACATAATAAAATTCATAAATTACATATTCATGTCAATTATGTTAATGAATTTTAAAGACAAGTAGTTACGGCAGGTAGAACTTAATGGCTTGCCTTTTTTGTTTACAAAGTAATTTTTTTTTTATTTAATATTGTCTTTATTCCTATGACGACAATACATTTTCCGCCAAAGCTATTTAGATTTTTTTGCAATTTTATAATTACGTTTAAAATTTACTCCCTACTTGCCCCTCATTTTCTACAATTTCGGCCCAAGCGAAAAAATTGTTGTTATTTTGTGCCGATCTACTTAATCGATATTAGAGTTCGTCAGAGAAGAAAAAAATTTATTTGTTTTTGGGATATCATCACTTTTTATTATACTCCATAAAATAAGTTTTCAATCTCACTTTACTATTATATATTAATTTTTAGTATAGTTATTTTTTAGTAAAATGTGTTGCTATTCTTATTTTACAAATTGTTTACTAATTTTGGTTGTTAATTTAAGTAATTTAACTAATTAAATTCTACTAACTTTTAAAGTCGGATTTGATAAAATTAGCAACAAAGAAATTACTAATAATAACATAATTTTTTTAAAGCTAAAAATGATTTGATAGGGAAAAAACTTTGACTTTATTTATGCACTTTAATATTACCTACACTAAGGGAAACGTTTCATCATACCCTGTTAAAAATCGACATATATGCATCCATACATGAACACACATGCTTCCAAAAAATAAGTTAGTAAAAAAATTAGTAAAGTTTACAAGTTCACTTAACTATTATTATACTAATTTTTAGTTAAAAGTTATTTTTTAATAAAATTTTTGCTATTCTTATTTTACAAATTACTAAATTTTTTACTAATTTTGGTTGCTAATTTAACTAATTTAATCTACTTTTGAAACCGGATTTGCTAAAATTAGCAACAAAAAAATACTATTAAGAACGTAATTTTTTAAAAGCTATAAAGTTTCATCATACCCTGTTAAAAATCGGCATATATGTATCCATACATGAACACACATGCTTCATACATGTCCACATGCATTCATACATGATTCATATGTGTTCATTAATCATCCCTGCATGTTCATATGTTGGACCATATAAGTTCAATTGTGTGCATTAACAAAAATTTAGGTAATATTTACATGTATGATCGCTTATGAACACCTATGAGCATATATGAATCACATATGGAGGTATATGAACATTTATGAACTTGAATGTCTTCATATGTAAACATGCATAAGTTCATACATGTCTTCTTCGTATTTTTCGTATTACATAAATATTGAATACAAATATTGCATAGATATTCATCATTTCATACAAAACTTTACTATCAGAAATATTTTCAAATTCTGGAACTTCAATTGAAAATCAGAAGTTTTACATTCATTTTCACTGAGGTTTTTTGAATTAGTAACAGAATTTTCTGAATTACAAATATTGTATTTTTACTAACTATATCCTGAATTTCGTATATTTTCTGAACCCGGTTAAAAAAAAAATTAAAATCAGATAGAATTAGATGCTGAAATTGATTCTGTATAATTTGATCAAATAAAATAATATAAAATTAGATATAAAAATATACCATTCGAATCGAGTGTATAGTACTTTTTGTCTAATCTATTTTTATCTCATTAATCCAATCTCATAGAAATTGACATAATTTGATATGGTCACATGTGTTTATATGCTGGTCCATATAAGCCATATAAGCAACATCAAAAAATATATGCTACAATATAAAAATGTATATGGTACATACATATTCATATCGAATTGCATAAGTCCATATATTAAAATATAAATTAATTCGTAACCGGGAATATTACTAAATGTGTTCTATTAAATGGAACTTTTTGAACATATCTAAACGTAAATTTTCTGAATTGTAATTGATGTTTTTTTAATTTAAAATTATATTTTTAAATTTCAAATAGAAAATCTTAACTTCAATTGATGTTTTCGAAGTTTTAAATTCAAAATTTACTTAATTTTTTCTGAATTTGGAATGGAAACTCTGAACATCAAATATAAACATATACATCAAATAATTTGAATGCAAAAAATCAAAAACAAAGTGTAAAAAATTGCTAAAGAGAACATGAAATTTCCTAAAATTTTCATCTCTTATTGCACGTCAGTTTATACATTGAGCTCTGGTGACCATTCTGGACTACATCATCCTTTTCTTTTGAGTCGCAGAATGGCATTTCGGCAAAATCAATTCATGGGACCAAGATTTGGGTCAAGAAATGATTAATAATTTAAAAATTACTGAAGATGTAAAGGTTATAATGAATAGAGCAAAATCCATTACACAAAACTTCTATGGAAATAAAGAGACATATTACATTTCACAATCATTCACTTGTTAAATTTGTTAACACAATTGTTGGCCTATACGCTTTATTGGGGAATTTTTAATTTTGTCAATACCAGACATGGGACATAATACCAGATATTTGTGTATTTAATTACAGGCCAATTACTTTTTTATGTCTAATTACATGTAATTTAGTGTAATTGAGTAATTACCCTGTAATTAAATACTCAGATGTTGTTACTAATCCCATTGTTTGGTATTAAACATATTATAAATTTTCTAAGGAAGCGTTCAAGCCTACAAGTCTGAGCGTAGGTCTGAAATTATGTATGATATTGAAAAATATCACAAGCGAATGATTGTGAAATGTAATTGACGTCGCCCATGTCTGAAATAAAGAGACATTAAATTTTGTATGTTGTCGGATAGTTTGGATCAAAAATGATTAACTTTTTTACAAGGGCCAAATTCAAAATAAAATTTACACATTTACCTTTCAAAAAATCACAAAAAGCAACAGCTATACTATAAAATTAATTATTAACGACAAATCTTTCTTTTATAAAATTTTTTTGTACATCTGACGATTTGTTTTATATCGTTAAATCCGAAGCTGTTACAACAACTTAACTTAAAATAAATAGATCTAAACATGTTAAGTGCATATGAAATTTAATAACTGTAGGAAAATATGTGTGTAAGAAAATATGTTTGTACAAGTGATATCATATATAAATTTACCATCAAAATTATCGAAATTCCCCTGCGAAAGCTACACAGAAACAACAGATTCGTGCTGACAATCAAAAGTGAACTCAATTTTTTGGTTAACAAAAACAAATACTGAAATCCCGGTATCCCAAAAACTTCTGGAAGTTTAAAAAATCTCAAAATCCCAGAATTTAGTGGTCGGGATTTTTAAATATCAATCCCGATTGGCACCCCTACCTTTTTTGAAGTGTTTGCATCAAAAAAAAAAAATCATTATTTTTTAAATTCTAATTCCTTTCACATTCGCGCGGCGGCCAAAAACACTGATTTAGGGTCCCTTTTTTCTACAGAGCAAAAAGAGCATTATTTATATGAAATTTGAATTCACCTTTCGATTCTAAACCAAAAATTATTTTAACAAAACTTTTAGGAAATATTTAGAAAATAGAGTGGTCGAAAAAATCAAATTTGTTAAAAAAAACTTATAAAGTATTTATTTATGACACACAAAAAGCATTTTTAGCTGAGAAAATGGTGGCAAAATTTTCGTTTTTTGATTACCCTGCAAAAAGTTATTTTTCATTGCGTGTAATAAAAAAAAACATTAGAGTGAGGTAAGTTTCTAAAAATAGAACTGTTGTGTTGTTGGAGTTGTACTTCTGAGTTTATGTATGCAAGAACAAAAACACCGTGTATTGAAGAAAACTAGTTTTAATCACAACAAAACTCGACCTGACGATAGCTCAGTGCGCTAAAGCGCTCTGTCTAACGTGTAGTGCGAGTGCATGTGGCATTATAAATCAGTTTATCTATACCACGGTCAGTGATTGCACAGAAAATTTCATATAGACGCAATCTAACAAATAAAAGCATAACACATATTACATTATTCAAAAAACAGAGTCACTGACGAAGGTTCAATACCAGAAACTGCGCAGTCTATTTCAGAAAAATTGAAAATTTACGATGTAGTTATGATTTTTAGAAAATACACTCATTCTTCTCTACCACGCCTTTCACAAAAAAAAAATATTATTTTTTACAAAATTGATACCTAAATAACTTTTTAGCAGTTCGCGATATATCGAAAATCTGTGTATCATTATTCTCAGTTGTTAATACATTTTTATTGTATGTGATTAAAAAATTAGTTTTTAAAAGTTTTTGAAAAAAGAGAGCTTTCCGTCCACTCTATTGCCTAAACTGTCCACTTTAAAAAGTGAAAAAAAATGTTTTTTAAATTTTTTTTGGCGCAAAATCAAATGTGAAGTGCAAATTTCATATAAATACATCTCTTTTTGTTCTGTAGTAAAAGCAACCCAAAATCAGGAGAGGTGAAATTAAAATAAAATAATTTCGACATCTTTTTATTGATGCAAATTGATGCAAAAAAGTGATGATATCCCAAAATCAAATTCTCGTGGCAAACTCTAATCGAAATATGCAAAATTTTGCATACTTGATAAAAATTAAATCCATTTGTAAGATATTCGCTTAATTTTGTTTTGTAACTTAACATTCAGAAATCACATTAAAATACACAGTGCAACACGAAAAAAAATAACCATATACGGACACCACTACGTGATAAAAGACTAAAAAAAAAAGACCCGTGTCTTCCAATTTTTCCGAAAGTCATCTCCTTTTTTGTTTATGGGCCGCCAAAGACTTGGGGCCTCGGTATCATTTTCGCAAAAAAGTGATCATTTTCTTACGCTCATATCTTGCAAACCGTTCAGAATTTCGATTTACTCTCTATGGCAAAGTTGTAGCTCTTGTCGTAAAGAACAAAAATTGCGAACATATAAAATCAAAAAAAACTTCACCTTCCAGATCAAAATCGCAAAAAACTTAAAAAAATTCGATTTTTTTTACCTTTTTTCCCGTGTTCAGGTCCATAGGTAGCAAACCGTTCAAAATTCAAGGAAACAATGAACTACAAAAATTTACCTAAGATCTCAATAAACAAATTTCTAAAACATATAAACTTCCTGGGAATTGGGTTTGCTACCTATGCACCTGAACAGGAGAAAAAATGAAAAAAAAATTAAATTAAAAAATTTTTCACTTTAGCGCGCTACCTAAACAGCGTTAAGAATCATCTCTAAGAAGTTTATATGTTCTAGAAATTTGTTTATTGAGATCTTAGGTAAATTTTTGTAGTTGATTGTTTCCTTGAATTTTGAACGGTTTGCTACCTATGGACCTGAACACGGGAAAAAAGGTAAAAAAAATCGAATTTTTTTAAGTTTTTTGCGATTTTGATCTGGAAGGTGAAGTTTTTTGATGTTATATGTTCGCAATTTTTGTTCTTTATGACAAGAGCTAAAACTTTGCCATAGAGAGTAAATCGAAATTATGAACGGTTTGCAAGATATGAGCCTGAGAAAATGATCACTTTTTTGCGAAAGTGATACCGAGGCCCCAAATCTTTGGCGGACCATAAACAAAAGAGGAGATGACTTTGGGAAAAATTGGGAGACACGGGTCTTTTTTTTTAGTCTTTTATCACGTAGTGGTGTCCGTATATGGTTATTTTGCCATGACTTAAAAAATTACACACAGTGATATGTTTAGACTTTAAAAATCGGTTGGTAAGTTTATGATTCTGTGTGTACTTTGATATCTAAACACGGTCACATTTGTTTGTGTTTTTTTTTCCCCCCTTTTAAAGAGCTCATAACGTATAATTTATAGAAGCAGTATTTAGTCCATGTTATAAATCACATTTGATATATAAAATTATCTTAAGACATTTGATTGTGGAAACCACAGCTAAATTTTGAATGATTAAGGTGTGTCAATATAATTAATGAATATAAAAAACCTTTTCGTTATTTGTTATCAAAAACACCCGCATACATATGGAAATTAATGTTAAGGGATTTAACAGTATGGCCTAGAACAGTTACAAAACTCAAGCAAAAAAAAAATAAGACTACACACAGAAAAAAGTTTTGTTGCCCCAACCGTATTTTTTGCCAACCGAATTTTGATAGTCACAAGTACTATCTAAAAAATCTACAGTTGATTCGATAGTTGTAACCAAATTTCTATTAGAGTGATTAAAAAATATTGTTGCACATGCAGACATTTTTAATTATCCCCACTGAATCCAATCGAATTTATTTAGATAAATACACCATTTCCTATTTAGAATATATGTTTTTGTATTTTTATTAATTTTCACAAAACATACAAATTTTAATTTTTTACAAACTAAAGTACATATAAAAGCAAATATTAAAACCAATTGTTTTCTAAAACTCTTATTTATTGCAATGAAATTAAATACTTTATAGTAGTAGTAAATGATATAAAATTAAAGTCTATGGAAAAACCATTATTGGTGAAAGATTAAAGTTTTTGGGATTAATTTTAAGTTTCGATAAAGAAAAATGCTTTTAATTCTCCCATAAAAAGATACATTTTAATCTGAGTGTACTTCTACAAAAGGTCCAAAATCTGTCATCACATTAAATTAATGTCTCTGAAACTAAATGAAAAATTAAAGTAGAAAATTATAGTTTTTCCCGGAATAGATCCTGAACAAATTTCCTTTAAAATTTCTGGAATTTTTTTTTAGAAAACGTTTAACCAAAACTGAGCTGTAATTTGTCTATATGGAAATATGAAAAATATTTTGAAACAAACGTCTTATCAAAGTCCTAAATTAAGGGACACTTTTTCGCCAATTTTGTTTTTAATTACACTATCTTTACCTTTGTAAAATCTACAGATATTGCAGAATTACTCTAAGAAATTCTTTAAGGAACATTTGACCAGAATCGAAGCTGATTTCTATAGAAAATTACTTTAAATTCTTTTGTAGTTTTAGGAAAATCATCATTTGTAAATAGTCATCAGCAAAGAAATGCTATCAATCAGAAAATAGAGACACCTTTTGATATATTTTCAGAATCTTCCAATTAGGTTCCAAACAAACTGCGAAAAATTCCTGCAAAATATGATTCATGTATTTCTCTTTCTCATTCCAATATTTATAAATTATAAACGAAAATCCAATACCTTTCTGGTGTATATTGATGCTATAATTTTCGCATTTAATCATAGAGTTTTATTTACATATTTTTGTAAAAAAAAGTGTTCTTGAACATTTTGTTTGTTTTATGAAATAAAAATTTTTTGTTTTATTTTTTGACATTTAAAAAAAGCAAATGCTTTGGTTGCAAGTATAATTTTTTGTTGAGTTGAATATTATTTTTATATTCAGAATCAACTATTAGGTTTAAGTGGCCGATATAAATTTTTAAGACGGTTGTAACCATTACGAATTATTGAGAAAGAATTTATTTTTTGAATAGAGTTTGGGTAACAAATTGTTTGGGCAAAGTTATCATATTTTTATAACCATTATTGTAATTTTATGACAAGAATAGTTAATTTGCTTTAATTATATATAGAACGTACTTGCAATCGAATAAGAATCAAAAAGAAAGACTTTTAATGGGATTCACTGAATTCCAAATAATATTTTCCCTGTGTGTACACACAGAGAAAAATTTAGCTATTTGCCAACTGAAATACTGTTACTACGATTCAAATTTAGTTATTATGAATTTCAGACGGTTGGCTCAACTTAAAATTCGTTTTCACAACCAAGTTCGGTCAATTTAACTAAATTTTAGTTGCAACACCCAAAATATTCAGAAATCTATTGTAAATATGGTTGTTCTAACTGAATTTATAAGTTGTTACCATTAATATACACTTTTAAATTCGGTTGGCACTTTATTTCTCTGTGTGTACACTCACAATATTTTTTCCGTAAAGACTACTGAATATACACATTAAATTAATTGAAAATCAGTTTTAAAAACAGGACTACTTACTTTTCGTTTAAAACAATTGTATTTTTTAGTTTATTTTCAACTGTTAAAAAATTAAATGACAAAATCGGTAAAATCAATAGATTATTTTCGTTTATTTCAATACTCAATATAATATAAAAACTTTTTGTTTTAAATAGAAAATTTTAACTGAATATATTAACTATTGCCGAAAGTCCGTTTTTTTTTTTTTGATTATTTTGTTTATTGAACAACAGACAGAAATTTAAAAAAATATATTGTATTTCTTTGGTAATTTAACTGTGTATTCCATTGAAACAACTTTACCGATTAACTTTTTAAATAACTGATGAACTTTTATGGAAAAAAGTATGTTTTATGATTTGCAGCAAATTATCTAAAGTACAATTTTTCTAAAATTTTTTTGGGTTTTTTTCAGTCTACTAATATTTAGCAAAAATTTTTAGCAAGTGTTTTTTAATTTCTATTAATCCACTAAGTGTTATCAAAACTTTTGCTAAATCTACTAACTTTGTTGCTAAAATGCAATTTTTATCAATCCATTCTTTGGCTTATATTATATATATAATCCTGTATATATAATCCTGTAATTCCTAGTTGGAACAAAGTACAAATTATTTCCATTGAATTCTGTCTTCAGCGTGTCCTTTTGCTTCCCTCCATGTCATTCTGGCTGTACTGAGTTCGGATTCTATTTGACATCTCCACGTGTTAGCAGGTCTTTCTCTACGTCGGCTGCCCTGGGGATGGAAGTCTAGGGCCTTTCTGGTAACGTCATCATGGCTTTTTCTGAAGGTATGACCCAGCCAGTTCATCTTCTTTACTCGTATGTCAGTCGTAATGGGGTTTTGTTGTGTTTTTTGCCAATGACACGAAAATCTTTGGAATGCATTTTTTCTTGAATTTTAAAAGCAACAGTTTTAAAAATAACTGTAACTTTTTTTCTAATTTGAAATGTCTTGAAATTTTGACACAGTTTTTCTAAGAGTTGGCCCTACTGAATAAAAAATTGGAACAAGAAATATACATGCTCCGTAACCATTCTAAACAAATCACCTTCGGATGTGGTCGTCAATTAAAAAAAAACGCTAGAAAAAATTCGAGTTTTTTTATTAATTTTATTTTTTTACTCATAGTTTTTAACTGAAAAGTTCTATGATGGTTAACAAGTGAAACCAAAATGTTCAGATTTTTATCTACAGAGTTTTGTTCCATTTTAAGGAATTGAGTTTTGAGAACAGTATTTGAAAAATAGTGTAATTTTATATACATAGTTTGATGTATACCAAGTTGATGTCAGCGCACCAATAATTGGATACAATTTTCACAAACTTATGGAATTGGCGTACATATTTTAAAAATGTATGTTTTTGCGTCTGACATTCACAATTATATTTTAAATTAGCTAGCGTATTGCGTGAACTGAGTTACTTTGTAAACAGCACCTCCGAGCAAAACACGCATTTTAAAATTTTAAACACAAAAATTTTATCTTTTTAAAAATTTTGCGAAATTTAATTATTTTGTTTAGCATTTTTTTTTTATGTTCTAATGTTTGACAATAAGTTTTGTTGAGTGTATTTTTATATTTTTTGGTGGTGTAATAATATATTTTGAAATGTGATAACAGCAATTTCATCTATAAATTGATGCAGGTTTTATTTATAGGCTAACTTTTTAAACCACAACGCCTCACTTAACCTAATTTTTTGTGATTTGTAAAACACGTTGATGAACGCCGTGATTGTCCGCGTTAACTTAAGTAGTTTTTAAACAAAACTGTATGAGGAACGGAATTTTTTAAATCATCTAGCTGTTATTTTAATCACTTCTATTGTCAAATCTATCACTTAAATTTGTTAGGTGTTGAATGAAAAAAAAAAATGCAAAATTCCCCATATATTTTACAATTTAAATATGATGGATTTTAAATGGAACTGTGTGATCAGTCTAATAGAAGTAGTAATTTTATAGGCAAAACTGTGATATGCCGTAATAGTCATAAATGTATTTTATCAATTGCGGCTTGCCAAGGGTTTTGTAAAGGATTTTACATATAGTAATTTGATTAAATTATTATCATACATGTTTAAATATATATTAGGGGTATGACTTTTAAACCGGATTTGAAAATATAAAACCAGACATTATAATTAACTTATTACACGGTGCTACAGTGAAAAAAAAAAACTTGGAAAACGACCTAGCGTGGGTTATAGGTCTTGTTGAGTACATTACAAATTGAGTCAAAAAATTTCAGAAACACCCTCAAATTCAGAAGTTATTCTTAAAAAAACCGTTTTCAGTGATGTTTGTCAACTTATCGATCTGTAACTCAGTCCGTTTTTGCCCGATTTAAAATTTTTTTAACAGATTACGCTTTAAAATGCCGTGCATTATTTGATACATTTGTTAGTTATAAGTATTGTTTTTGTTAAGAATATCTACAAAAAAAAACGAAAATTAGAAACTTTTTAGACTTTATTAGGTTTTCATTGCTTATTTTAATATGAAAGCTTATAAAAATGTATACCAACGTATAAAGAAAATTTAGTTCTTAACAAAACATGGTTTTCATTTTTCAAATCGGATGAAAATTGTAAAAGTTATTCAACTTTTCATTAACACCTGTTTTTCACTATACATTTACGTTTGTAAGTCAAGTGGTCTACCAAAAGAAAAGTCTGCAAACCCAAAGTTTTTACTTTAGAAAAAGTTTAGTTACTTTTGCAAATATAAACCCATTTTAACAAATAATATCTCGTTTTTTTTCTATATAAAATTGTCTTTAAAATACAGTGCAAGAAATAATAGGTTTTCATAGAAAAAAATTAAAATAACTCTTGTTGAATTTGAAAAATTAGAAAAAAAAAATAAAAAATTTTAGAAACTTTTGATAAACACTTACCTAATTTCTTGGAATATATATTTTATGAATACACATGAAAGCTTAATTCTTTGCCTTTCCAAAACTGTTAAAAATTTTGAAATCGGTCGAAAAATGTGTGAGTTAGAGGTACTAAAGTGCTACGACCTACACTACAACAGTTATTTGAAAATAACTCAACATTTTCAGGGTGTTTCAAAATTATTGAAAACGGTTTTTGTATGTCCTCACCTAGGCCTACAACCCCCACTAGGTCGGTTTTCAAGTTCTGACAAAAAGTGTTTTTTTGTAGCAGTGTGTTATTAAAGAATTTTTTTTGGAATTTTCATTTAGTATTTTTTTTTTTTTTTTTTTTTTAATATTTTATTTTATTTATTTATTAAAAATTGTACACCTGTGCAGTAAGATACAATTTTTTCAAAATTAATATATAAAATTAATATAACCTTTAAAAATACCAGAAAAAACTACAAAGAAAATTGGTTAAAAATGACGTTGCAGAAAAAACTGCTGAAATTAGCAGAATTTTTGTTTCTGCTAAATGTTTTTAAAATAATAACTGCAAAAGAAAAACTGTTAAATTTACAAAATTTTAGTTATATTCCGGTTGAATTTTAGTTAATTTAAAATAGAAACTTACACTTGCTAAATCACCAAAATTTTTGCTAAATATTTGTAGATAAAAAATAGCAAGCAAAAACTGTAATATCAACAAAATTTTTGCAATATTTACGTTTAGTTTAGAAATATTTTCTAAAAAATTGTAGACTGCTGATTTCAGAAGGGCAAATTTTTATTTACATAAAAAAATCTAAAAAAAATGTAAAATTTTTTTTGGATTTTTTTGTCTACTAATATTAAGAAAATTGTTTGCTGATATTATCAGATTAATTTGTTTCTTTCAATTAACTAAATTTTTGTAGATTTTACAGATTTATTTTTGCTATTCCTATCTGACAAATGTATAGCAAAAAAAATCCCCTAATTTTAGCAGTTTTTTTGCATCATTGTTTTGAACTAATTTTTAGTAGTTTTAACAACAATTTTTACTATTTTTTATACCCCTAATTTTCATTTCAATGTACACTCAACTAAAAAAAATTGTAATTCTTATAGAAAAGTCAGATTATTTTATGCCAATAGGACGTTTTAGCTAATTTTATCAAAACGTGCTTGTAAATATTTGTTTGTTTTTTCGAAAACAAACAATTTCGAAATTTGAATAGAAGTTTTTTAAATGGAAAATTATTTTTTTAATTTCAAATGGAATTTTTTTAATTCAATTGTTATTCTTAACAGCAATTGATGTATGAAAATTCTACACATGTACATAATTTTTTAAATTTCATTTAAAGAAAAAAATGAAACATGAAAATGTGTTGTTTTATGTGAAATAGCTATATTGTCAATAGAAAATTTAAAAAAAAGTTGAAACATCTGATAATAATTTATGAAAATTTTTTAAAATATTTATTAAGCATTTCTTAATATATATTAAAGGGCTGCAAAAATGTTTTGCAAAAATATTCGCTTACGTGCTAGACGATTTATATACTGAAAATAGCAAAAAAAAAAAAAAAACTTAAAAAATATTTAATTTTTTCAAGGGATACTTTAATTTTGTCCATGCTTTCATCATTTTCACGATTTAATATTGTTAGAAGAAAAAAAATTTTTAATGTATAAAAAATGTCTTGCAACACATTTATGCTCCCCATAAAAAATTTATGAAACTTCTTCGTTCTATTTATAAAATGCTTCATAACATTTATAAGGCACTGCATAAGAAGTTATGAATCTTTTGCATCATATTTATGAAACTTTTCATAAAGATAAACAAGCCTGTCATCAATTGGCACTTTTATGAAATAGCTTCAGCATATTTATGAAGTGTTACATTTGATGAAAATCAAAAAAGTTTTTCATCATATTTATGAAGTTGTTCATAAATCTGATGAAGCTTTTTCCCTGAGTAAGTTTTTCATTATATTTATGAAGTTGTTCATAAATCTGATGAAGCTTTTTCCCTGAGTGTAGAGTCACAGACTTTTTCGTAAGAATGATGAAGCTTATTCCCTGAGTGTAGAGTCACAGACTTTTTCGTCAGAAGAGGTCTCTATATTTCATTAATACAGTTTTTTAAAATTGACGTAATTTGATATGGTCACATATATTTATATGCTGATCCATAAAAGCAATATTAAATAAGATATGATAAAATATATAACTGTATATGGTGCATACATAATCATATCAAATTATTGACTTATAATATATTAGCAAATTAATAAATTTTTAACCGGGATCCTCTAACTATTTTCTCATATTTTATAAAGGGTTTTCCAATAGGTACTTGACAACTTTGAATTTAATTTGTGAACGCACTATTTCTGTTACTTATATTATAACTGTTACTTTCCTGTTTTTTCAGTAAACTCAACATTTTCATCATGGTAAAGTACACGAACGAACAACGTATGCAAATTATAATAATCTACTATTAAAATTCGGAGTCGGTGACCGCAACTTAAAGAGCGTTAAATCATCTTCAGTGACGAAGCTCATTTTTGGCTCAATGGGTTCGTCAATAAGCAAAATATGCGTTATTGCTTTGGTGGAAATCCACATGTGCTTCATGAATCACCACTTCATCCACAAAAAATAACTGTTTGGTGCGGTTTGCATGCCGGCGGCGTCATTGGGCCATATTCTTTCGTCGACAATAACGATTGTCACGTTACTGTGAATGGCGATCGTTATCGCGACATAATTACAGATTATTTTTGGCCCGAATTGGAAAACATGGACTTGGACGACATGTGGTTTCAACAGGACGGTGCCAGCACACGTTACAATCGATTTATTGAAGAGTAAGTTTAGTGAGCGTGTTATTTCAAGAAATGGACCAGTCAATTGGCCGCCTCGTTCGTGCGATTTAACGCCTCTAGACTTTTTTCTTTGGGGCTACGTCAAATCGTTGGACTATGCCAACAAGCCGAGGACGTTGGAAGAATTCAGAGCCAACCAACATTTAACGCGAAATAGCGGCCGTTACGGCCGAAATGTATGACCGAGTCATCGAAAATTGGCTCCAACGAATCGACCGCTGCCGACGTGCCCGCTGTGGCCATATGAACGAAGTCGATTTCCATTCATAAATGTTTTTAATGTATTTCAAGTCGATAATAAAGTTTTGAAAATATTTCAAATAGTTTGCGTGTTATTTAAAAAAAAAGTTGTCAAGTCCTTATTAAAAACCCGTTATATTAAAAAATTTCAATTAAAAAAAAAATACTTTCAATTATTAAAAAAAATTTTAGTAGTTATAAAATGTTTGCAAATTTTAACAACACGGTTTAAAAAGTTAGTAACATACTTTGCTTAAATCAGCCACGGAAATTATTAAAAAATGCGGTACATTGTTTGTAATTACAGAATAGCAAAAATTTTTACTAAAAAGCTATTTTGTGCTAAAAATTAGTACAATAAACAAAAATGTGCAATATAAAAAGTTTTACTAATTTTTCTACTAACTTTTTTATTTGAGTGTAGTTATTTATTTTGTATGAATGATGCAATCACTTTAACAAGGCTTTAAAATTCTAAGGGAAAACCAAGTAGCAAATATGTATTGTAAGGATAAAAAGATACGAGTAGGTTATATTGGTTAAGAATTTAAGGACGAAAATATATTAGAAAAGCAAACATATTTATAAAAAGAATGATGGTATTTCTTAAGAAAAAATAGTATCAGTTGGAAAAAATTATCAAATTATAAATAATTGTTGAAAATTTTTGCTTGTTGTTAAGACAAATATTTGTTTATTTAAAAGAAATAAAAATTATTTTCCATATACTACTCTCAAAGAAAGCAACATAAGTAGCGCATAAATAAACAAATATACAAAATAAACATTTTTGATTTTTTGAAGGGGGGTACTTATATTAAAATTGTTAAAAATAAGATAATATTTTATAGTTATATTAATATAATAGTCACTGAAAGTTAAAATTAGAAAAATTTTGAAAATAAGAGCAACGTCCACAAATTGGTCAATTTTATCACATTTTAGAATTATTAACCTTTCTCTATTTTCGGATATCTTATGCGCCGAAAAAATTATTGACAATAAAATTCCAATTAAACATTTGTTTGATTACAAACTCACTTTTAATTAAAAGTATAATAACATCTATTTTATGTTTAATTGAAAATGAATGTGGTGCACACTTACAGCGGTATTCATAACTTTAAACTAGTGTCTAACATCGAGTACACAACTTTTCCTTATGGGAATATGTATGTAAAAAAATTAATCACTCGATGTTATGCACTCGTTTTAACTTATGAATAGAGCTGTTAATTTCCAGTTTTTATAACCCATAATGACAAGAAAGTGAAAAAAAATGTCAAAATGAAAAAAATCACCAAAATTTAAAAAAAAAATCGCTAAAATTCAGAATTAAAAAAATGGCAAAATTTGAAATGTTTTCGAGATAAGGAAATTTTAAATTTATTCAGCAAATTTTTTAATTTTAGAATTTTTTTTTTAATAAGCGAATTTTTTAAATATTAACGTTTTTTACATTTTGTAGATTTTTTAAAATTTTTGCGATTTTTGGTAGTTTTTTTTTTAAATTTTGTAATTTTTTAATTTTGCCGATTTTTGTCTTCAAATTTTTGTGATTTTTTTTGGTTTTTTGCCAAATTTTATTATTTTATACTGTTTAAAATTAAAAACAATATTCAATTTAATTTTTATTGAAAATAAAATCAATTAAATAGTTACACTCAAAAAAATAAGTTAGTAGAAAATTTAGTAAAACGTCTTGTACATCAAGTATACTATTTTTCAGCAAAATTTTTTGATAAAATACTGTTTCCAGCTAAAATTTTAGATATACTTATTCAGCGCTTAACTGTTGTGAACAAATGTTTTACTAATATTTTACTAATGTTTTACTAAATTATTTTGCTAAAAAAAATCTTGCTGATAAGCACACATTAAAAGTGTGTACGACAACCAGATTGAAAGATATAAGCAGAATGAAGTAGATGGCGTGCCAAGATGTAGTAAGTAGAGACTGAACAAAATGATACTACAAAAAAGTACAACTCTTGTAAGACATATAAAAAATCAACCATGGAAGATTTTTGTGCCTGTTTTTCATACATAATATAACAAAAAGATCCCAACAATGTGTATCGTATACATATAAATTGTCGATTTAAAAAGCTTAAATTTTGTGTTGTCATCGGCTGTCAAAGTCTATTTATTAAATTAAAGACAAAATAAAATATTTAAATGTAATAAAGAATAAATATGTATTTGTAAACTAAATGATTGTAGAGACTATTTATGTAGTGTGGTCAAATTGCAAACAAATATACGTACAAGTAGACAGAATAAAGCGAAAGACAAGGACACACATCTTACGTAGTTTTGTGTATTTTCAGATATTAAATTAATTCGTGTCATTAAAGTGGGAGTATGAACATTTTTATATTTTGTAACTAGTGCGCCCCGGTAGGCTAGTTGGTAGCGTGCTGGCTTATCAGTGCGAGGGTCGTGGGTTCGATTCCCACCAGAGGCACTGGTATGTTTTCGCTATAATGCGCGGAAAAGCCATAGTAGCTAGTGCTCGGTTAGGGTAATAGTATATAATTTGTAATTATATGATTATTTATTAATAAAATAAAAAAAATTGAAAATATTTTCTAACTTATTGCAAATTACTTTTAAAAGAATAACAAAAACAGTTTTAAGGTTTTTAGCAAATACATTAACTAAAGTATAATTTTTCTACGAATTGTTTGAGTTTCTTTCAGTCTACTAATATTCAGCAATAACTTTATTAATTTTTAGCAAGGATTTTTTTATTTTGAATCAACTAAATGTTAGCGAAACTTTTGCTGAATCTACTAATTTTGTTGCTAAAAATCAGCTCAGCTTTAATTAAAACTCGATTTTAGTCTTTTCTGTGAGATGGAGCTACAATAGCTGCTTAAAATAAATTTAAATAAAAACTTTAAACGTCAGGGTTGCCGCACTTGTGATAATTCAAACTTTAAATTATTATTATTTTTCAAAAACATGTTGATCAGTGTTAATTTATAAATTAATATTCTTTAATTTAATTATAATCAAAATAAAAAAAAAACTGTTCTTCCAAAGTGGTGTTAATTAATTTATAAAAGGCTGATGTATGTCATCTTGTTTTTTTTCCTTTTTTATTTGTACACTTGTTTAAAAACAAAATGTACAGTGGGAGTAGAAAACAATGGGCGTTTGGTGTATCTCGTAAACTAATAAAACTGGAAATTTGGCATGTAACTTCATCTAATGACCCCAACACAAACAAATAAAGCTTTTTTGGTTATTCGAATGTTTTAGTTTTAAAATTGGGTTGAGACGTTTTAAAAATTCAATTTTCGCGCCTATAGTTTGGTAGGTAGGAAGAGTAGGGGGACATACATGTAAAACTTTTTCTTTTTAATTTAAGGACTCCTAACAATAATCATTTCACTACCAACAAAAAGTCAGTAGTGAAAGGGTTAAAAAGATCATTTTCGCGTGGCACAGACAGAGTTTTATTGCTGGAGATCTGAATATGCTGTGATTTTAATATTTTACAAATTTGTGCAAAAGGCGCTCTTAAATCTCTACATTTTTTGTTTTTCGAGTTTTTCCATAAATTTAGCAAAACTTTTTTTTTTTTAATTTGCATTTTTTAGCAGAACAGAGCAGTTTTGTTAATGTTTCTATCGATTTGCGTTTGTGTTTATCCCTATTTCCACATTTTAGCGTCCCGACATTTTGATCATAAGTCATCATGAGTGATTTACGCATCAATTTTAATTTAACAGAATTTGACATGGCACATTCAAATCGTTGATGGAAATACTGCAGTAAACATAGAAGTTTTCCTTGCGTTTTACAAACAAATAAATATGATTTTTCGTCAATTTGGAAGTTCTCAATTCGATTTCGCCATCAAAAAATGTATATCAGCTAAACATTTCGCGAAAATCGCAATCTTTTTCAAAAAATACATGGAACAGGAACTTGACCTGTCAAAGAATTCGCAAGAATTTTAAAGTGAAGCCTCAGATTCAGTTTTTAACCAACTAAAACACTTTTCCGAAGATTTAACTTAACCTGGTATCCTAAAAATTCACTTCAAAAATAAAAAACACAATAGCGAAATAAAAAATAACGAGATTTAAAGTAATTTTTTGAATTTTTTTAAGTTTGTCCCCCCTTAAATTTAAATTTGGAATAAATGCTGTGAATAGAAAATGGTTTGTACAATTATTAAAAAAAAAAAAAACACACACAAAACAATAAACACAAAAAAGATTAGAATACAATAAAAATTTGAAATATAAATTAAATATTTCTAGACTACAAAAAATACCCCAAGGCCATTTATATTTCATAAAAAAGATGTTATTAATGACGTATGAACATTTTCTTTTTAATTTATGAGAATTCTAATATTATGTTTTTTTTTTAAATATAAATCATATTGAACACACAGCAACGAATAACTTTGATTTTTGTTAACTAATAATTTAAACATTTTATAACGGAATGTTCGCTCAGGTATGCTGTTCGCTAAAGTGAGCCATCCGTTTTTCCGTGTCAAAACTGTCATCACACTAATAGAAACAATTAGTAAACATTTTTGCTAAAACTACTAAAAATTAGTTCAAAATGTCGTTACATTAAAAACTGTTAAAATTAGCAGTTTTTTTTTTGCTTACTATTAGTAAGACCAGAATAGCAAAAAAAAAAATATATTAAATCTACATAAATTTTGTTATTAGCTAAATTTAACTGCAAAACTTTCTGTTACAAGGTAATAAGGAGTGAGATCAAATAAATCCTAACACAGATTATCACTTATAATTTTTTTTTATGTTTAAAAGTGAACTTTTTTTTAATCAAGTTATCTTTTAAAAAGTCGCCAGATGATGTGTATAAATTTTAGCGAAATCGGATTATTACTTTGTTTACAAATGGAAGCTGAACAAAAATTAAGTAAAGTAGCTTTTTTGCCAGTTTTAGTGCCCTAATTGATAGGAGCAGACCATTTCCAAAAAAAAGTGACAGTATTGGGAACTTGCTATGTAGCCTTCATCAATAATTTAAAAAGAATCTTAATATAAATTATTTTTTCTGAGTTCTGAACAATTAAGCATATTTTTTTCTACGAAATTTAAGGTTTTTTTTTTGTAAAAATGCTACTTTTATTGTTTTCACTTTTTGTACAAAGTCCATTTGTAAACAAAGTAATGATCCGATTTCGCTTATAATTTATACACATTATCTGGCGACTTTTTAAAAAATAACTTGATTCAAAAAAAAAAGTTCACTTTTAAACTTAAAAAAAGTTATAAGTGATAATCAGTGATAGGATTTATTCGATTTCACTCTTTAGGTTGGGGAATAAGAAATGAAGGTCAGTAACTAATTACTTTTCTATTACAAACCCTGTTATTTTAACAAGGTCATGTCCATGCTGGTAACACCTTACAAAACACATATACATACATCCAGTATAAATTTAATAAGTTTTTTATTTTTTTGAAAATTTTATTTTTATATTGGATATTAAATTAACATTTAAAAACATTTTTAAACATTTTGAACATGAAATTTTGAATAAGTTTTGGGTGGAAAAATAAAGTTTTTGTAATATGGAGGTAACGTGTTATTTTTCTATTACACAGTGCAACACATAAATTGGTTCCTCTTTCGTACCCGGTTTTTTTTGAAGTGTATATCGTAACTAAAAAAAAATCCGCAAAGGACTTGGCCAGATTACATCGAAATTTTTTTTTTTTGACACCCTAAGTTTTTGCACCCAAACATGATTTTTTTAAAAAAGGAAAATTTTTATGGAATCCATATATCATAAACCGTTCGGAATTTTGTTTTTATGTCTTTGGCAAAGTTGTAGATCCAAACCAAAGCAAAAAAATTCTCATATGGACTGACCCAAAAAAATTCCATCCACTGCATCAAAATTGCAAAAAATTGGGAAAAAATGCTATTTTTTTATGATAATATGGAAATAGCCAAACTTTAAAATCCAATTTTAAAATCCTGTTTAGGAAGATGAGGTGTTGTAAAAACCCAGTTCCACCTAAAAACCGCAACACGAAGATAAAACACACATGACAATCACACCCACCCATAAACATTTTTTAAGAAGTTTTTAAAAAGGGTGTTGTAAAAACCCAGTTCTACCTGCAAATTGCAACACGAAGATAAAATACACTTGACAATTACACCCATTCAGAAACATTTTTTAAGAAGTTTTTAAAAAAGGGTGTTGTAAAAACCCAGTTCTACCTGCAAAGTGCAACACGAAGATAAAACACACTTGACAATCAGACTAGCACGCAGTATAAATAACAGTTCAAGTATCGTTTCATTGTCATTCAACAAGTGTATTCGAAAGTGAAAAGTCTAATTATATCCGTGTTTTGTGCAAAATTTTACAATTCAACTATTGCGCAATATGGAAAATAGCCGGTGTCCAAACATTGATTTTTTTGTTTAGTTTGTGGTCATATGGTGCCTACAAGTGTGCAAAGGAAAAGGTCTACTCCGGAATTTAAGCTAGCCTATGCATCTTATTTCGATGAGGTTGATCCCAGCGGTGAAGATTACACTCCAAATACAGTGTGTGGCACTTGTTACTTCCGCCTTTTGGATTGGTATCATCGACGAGGTAGAAATTTAAGTTTCATGAAGCCAATGGTGTGGATAAAAGACCCAAATTCACACGACAAATCCCGGTGTTACTCATGTATCAATTTGAAAACAAGTAACAACAAAAACGGCATTAACCTATATAGTCTTTCTTTGTCGAAACGACAAACATTGGCTATGCAAAATAAGTGTGAGCAAAAAGATGTGCTTTCTAGGGTTAAGGAATGTTCGTATTAAGATGACATGTACTAGAGAGTTGTTTATATTGTTGTTAGATATAATTTAGCTGAAGAAAGATTTCTTAAATTCCCAGTATTTAAGCCATTTCAGGACAAAATCATGAAAAAATCATAAAAAAATAGCATTTTTTCCCAATTTTTTGCAATTTTGATGCAGTGGATGCAATTTTTTTGGGTCGGTCCATATGAGAATTTTTTTGCTTTGGTTTGGATCTACAACTTTGCCAAAGACATAAAAACAAAATTCCGAACGGTTTATGATATATGGATTCCATAAAAATTTTCCTTTTTTAAAAAAATCATGTTTGGGTGCAAAAACTTAGGGTGTCCAAAAAAAAAATTTCGATGTAATCTGGCCAAGTCCTTTGCGGATTTTTTTTAGTTTCGATATACACTTCAAAAAAAACGGGTATGAAGGAGGAACCAAACGATGACCTTAAAAATGCTGCACTGTGTTACAAACCATATTATATTAGCAAGGGCATGTCTTTAAATCGAATTTATTTTAAAATTATCAAAAAAAAATTTAATTATATTTAATTTTGTAGAGAAACGAACCAATTATACCACACGGTAGGCAGGAAGCATCGATAGGTTGCACAAAAATGTCGACAAAAACTGCAAGCTGGGTTGTATTTGTTGATGATTATAGGTGGAAAATCCGTTGGAATTGAAATCCTACCTGCTCCTTTTCAAAAGTTATTCATATTTTTATATTTCAGATTGTGACAATTTGGAATAAATATCAAAAGTTCTTTTCTAAATAGATATTTAAAAGTTTTTTTATAATCAATACATGGTATATTATACGTATATCAATATCGAGTGTTTCCCGCAATAAAAAAGTAAAGTTTAAACTATTAATATTAGTGGTTTCTGGCCAATGTATTTTCTAGTTTTAGAAAATCGCACAAAAGTATGCGCTCTTTGAGGGAAACAAATTATTGAAAAGTGCTTTGCTGCCAAAAAAAAAACTGATATTACTGACTTTAACAAAAATTTAAAAGAACTCCGTGAAGCCTTAAAAAGTACTGAAATTTCTCAAACACTCAAAATTCATATTATCCTGGAGCATTTGGAGGAAGCAATCATATTCTTGAATAATGATGGCTTAGGTTTATGGTCCGAGCAGGCTGGAGAGTCAGTTCATAGCGAATTCAATAAATATGTTTAAATTTACAAACTTAAGTTTACAAAACTCTAAATAATATTTACACAAATAGTAACACATCTTAAAATCTAAAAATAAAATAATAAAAAAATATAAAAAAAAAGAAACTCTAAAAAAAAAACAAAAAATATAAACAATATAAAAAAATCCAAATCTAAAATCTAAAATCTAAAATCATCTTAAAATCTAAAAATGAAAAATATAAAAAAACAAAAAAACATAAAAAAATAGAAAAAAGAGGTACAAAGAAAGTTGCCTCCACGTGGTGTACCTTGGAACGGTTAAAATCGGCTAAAAACTTACGTAAGATTCTTTATTATTCTCTTGCATAATAAAAATTCAAACGAAATTATACTTTTAATATTTCTTCAAAATTGTCCCGATCTGAAATATAAAAATATGAATAACTTTTGAAAAGGAGCAGGTAGGATTTCAATTCCAACGGATTTTGCACCTATAATCATCAACAAATGCAACCCAACTTGCAGTTTTTGTCGACATTTTTGTGCAACCTATCGATGCTTCCTGCCTACCGTGACCATAAAAACATTTAAAAATGTGAATTTGGTATTACTAATGGACAGTCAGTTATACCAAACGTTGCGAAGCAATGCAAGTGTACGGAATTTACACAAAATTTCAAAGTTTTTTATAGATTTTTTTAGATTTTTTTATGCGAAAAAATCTGTTCTTCTTAAATCAGCATTCTTAGCAAAATTAACTGTTTTTTAGTATTCAACTAAATTTAAGGTAAGTGTAACAAAAATTTTGTTTTATATTAATTTTTTTGTTTCCTATGTTTTGTCTACAAATATTTAGCAAAAGTTTTTGACGCTTTTAGCTTTTTTCAATTAACTAAAATTGAACTCGAGTTTAACTAAATTTGAGTTTTGGTCTTCAAAGTTTAGGAACTTCATGATGGTTGTTAGGAAAAGACGCTAGCCACGTGTTCGATTACTAAGAAGACAAGAATGGAGCAAAATTGATAATTAATACACACAGAGGAAATTGTTGCTATTTGTCAACTGAAATTCGGTTACTACGACTCAAATTCGGTTATTACGAATTTTAGTCCGTTGGTAAAACTGAACATTAGTTTTCACAACAAAGTTCGTTTAATTCAACTGAATTTTATTTGTTAGACCCATAATATTCAGAAATCTAATATATCGTTGTACTAACTGAATTTATAAGTCGTTACCATTACTATACACTTTTCAATTCGGTTGGCACTTTATTTCTCTGTGTGTAGGGTTTTTGTTAAAGCTCAGTCTATTATGGTGGCTCTAGCTTTTCTAAAACTTCGGGTTCTAGTCTTTAGTCAGATCCAGGCTCGGATCCAGGAAAAGGATTTGGGGAGGGAACTTGGAGTATTTTTAATAATTTTTTAATCTTTTTAACATTTTTGTATTGAAAATTTTTATTTTGGGAGATGAAATTACACATTAAAATTGTGTTCGTTAAATTTATCAATAAAAATAGTTTTTTCTTCTTCCTGTAAAAAAGCTAATTAGTGTTATAATTTTAGACTTTTTGCAAATATCAAATTTTACTTATCCATAAATTATAATACTAAGAAACATTATACTACTTTTTCGCTATTTTTAAAAAAAGTTCCCGCATAAAGCTTTTTAAAGTTGGGATCTTAACGGACACAAAAGCTTTTACATTTGACAGTTTCGCAAATAGATTATAGCGTTATTTCGCGAATGTGCATCAATATTAGAACATCGAGCGCAGTACGTAAAACGTATTTTAAAAAATTTTGTGCAGTTAATTTTTGTTTATTAATACAACTTTAATAGTAGAAACGTAAAAAACTACATTTTTAGAAATTGCACTTTATGAGGGAGCTTTTTGTTCCAAAAATACCCGAAAAGCGAATTTTATTATTAATATAGTATCGCTTATCACGTGATGGTATGTAAAAATTTTGCAAACAAAATGTTCTAAGCCTAAAGCAATAAAAAATCAGAAATTCCAAAAAGGTACAAATGGCACAAAAAAGCGTAAAAACGTAAAACAAAGCTAATTTGTCTTCTCAGGATTTTTTTATTTAAAAGTCAGAGAATTGATTTATATTCGAAAACGCCGAATTATTCGAGACGAAAACTTCGGTTTCTTGAATAACTCGAAAACCATCTTATTTTTTTTTACCGGAAAAATAAAAATAAGCGGTTTTTCGAATAATTTGAAAACCGGGTTTGACAACTCTAAATATATACCGTATTCATGAAAATAGCAAAGACAAAGAACGCCCGCAGCATAAATACAAGTGATAGAAATAAACTAGCAAAATTAGCAGAAAAAGCTATTAAAAATTAGTTGAAAATGACTTTACAGAAAAACCTGAAAATTTTTGCAGTTGCTTCTGCAATATTATTAAGATAAGAACAGCAAAAATAAAGCTGTTAAATTATAGTTATATTCGAGTTGAATTTTAGTAATTTGAAAAAAAGCAATTTACTCTGCTAAAATTAACAAAACTGTTTTGCTAATTTTTAGCAGTTTACTATTTTTTTTTCTATTAGTCCACGGTTGTTTAGTAAATTTCCTATTGTGTATTTATTTCAAATATGTATACATTAGAGTGCCTCCAAAAATAAGGGCATGATGTACCCTCGTGAAAATAAGGATTACCATGTTTTATGATGATTCCAAAAAGTTAAAAAAAAAGCATTCTACACTCAAAAAAATAAGTTAGTGGAAAAGTTAGTAAAACGTCTTGTAAATCAGGTATACTATTTGTTAGCAAATTTTTTGCTAAAATTCTGTTTTAAGCTAAAATTTTTGTTATACTTATTCAGCACTTAACTATTTTGAACTAATGTTTTACTAATATTATACTAATGTTTTACTAATTTAATTTGCTAAAAAAATTGTGCTGATAAGCACATTAATAGTGTGGACGACAACCAGATTGAAAGATATACGCAGAATGAAGCAGATGTCGCGGCATGTCAAGATGTAGTAGAGAAGAGGAAAATGATACTAAAAAGTACAACTCTAATAAGACATATGAAAAAATCAACCATGGAAGATTTTTGTATCTGTTTTTCATACATAAAACAAAATTGAGGATTAAAACAACTTAAATTTTGCGTTGTCACCGGCTTGTGAAAATAATTGTCTATTAATTAAATAAAAGACAAAATAAAATATTTAAATTTAATATGTATTTCTAAACTAAATGTTTATAGATTAATAATCTAGTGTGGTCCATTACAAACAAACATATACAGACATGTAGACAGAGTAAAGCGAAAGATTCCTTTTTCTAATTGCAAAAAAGGGTTGTTTTTTCGTTTCGTTTGTTTTTGTTTATTTTTTCGTTTCGTTTCTATAATTATCTTCGGCAGTTGCGTCCTTTAAAATATAGCATTATTTAGACAACCATTGATGTAAGTAGTTAAAGGAAAATTTTTGTTATGTTATATATATTTATTTCTATATATTTTCAGATATTAAATTAATTCATGTCGTTAATGTGTGAAAATGAAAATTTTTATATTTCGTAATTATTGTAAAATATTTTTAAAAGAATCAAAAAAATATGTTTTATGATTTTCAGAAAATAAATTAACTAAATTACAATTTTTCTACAAATTTTTTGCGTTTTTTTCAGTCTCTAAAATTCAGCAAAAAATTTATTAATTTTTAGCAAGGCTTTTTTACTTCTAATCCACTAAGTGTTAGCAAAACTTTTGCTGAATCTACTCACTGATTTTCAGCAAAAGATTTTGCTGACATTAGCAATTTTTTTGCAAGCACTGACTCAGCAAAATTTTT
Source organism: Delia radicum (assembly GCA_021234595.1). Classification (NCBI taxonomy): domain Eukaryota; kingdom Metazoa; phylum Arthropoda; class Insecta; order Diptera; family Anthomyiidae; genus Delia; species Delia radicum. The sequence continues at coordinate 122,327,770 of CM037854.1, forward strand.
TGCTGACTTTACAATTTTTTTTTTTTTTGAGTGTAAAAGACTATTTTTAATTAATTAAAAATTTGTTACTGCAACTTTTGTCAAAAATTTGGTCCAATATAAAAAAGATTTAAAAATTTATAGTTCTGCATTAAAAAAATCATAAAAAGCATGATTATGCCATTTTTTATGTTTTTCAATGCGATTTTTATGGAAAATTAAACAATTCTTCCATTTTTCATTAAATTAAATTACTGTTTTATGACTTAACATTCATTTTTTACAGTCGTTTTTTGTTATTTAAAAAAAATAAAAAATAAATGTTTATTTATTTTTTCTAACATATGTATGTGTGTAGTTTTACTACAATTGTGGTTAATTTTTTGAAAATTAAAAACCAAATGACAATGTTAGTTGAATTTACTGAAATGTAAGTCATCATTTCTTTAAGTGAAATTTCATTTATTTTTAACTACATTTGCAATGGTCTTTACTACAAAGTATTCTAAGTAAAACCTAAGCTTTCGCCCACTGAAGAAACTATGTACCATTTAGTTGGTATGAAAGAGTCAGTTGAAGGTGTGGCAAACAGATTCGGACTAGGCTCTTCCATAATGGCGGCGCAAACTCCAGAAAACATTGAGAGCTCATTAAATTTGTTACTGGCAGATGTGATAGAGAATAATGTTGACAAAATTGACGAAGAGACTCCACCCCCATCAGCCACCGGCAAAAAAAACGAAAAAGTGAACTTCCCACACAAAAAGTTTCTCCTACCGATGCCCTTGCAGAGGAGCTGCTTATCCAAAAAGATATTTCGGTAGCTATGAAAGATATTTCGGATGCTTCGAAAGATCAGCAGCAAAATAACAAAAAGGTCTATCGATCTACTGACCGGTTTTGCGATCTTCAACAGCATCATTTTAAAACAACTGAGAAAGCTCAGAAAGACGAGTTGGAAGAGCATAACTAGAAAGAGCGCCCACTTAAACGAACTAGATTGCCCAAGTCTAATAACCAAAGCCAAACGGCAAAAAGCAAAACAGCTGATTTCGAAAATTCAATTATCTCTCCCTTATTATTCTTTTCCCCGCCTGTTTAGAATAGGAGGATTTTTTTCTCCAGAAAATAAAATCCGCAAAGGAAAAAATCAGAGGGAATATTCATAATCGGGCTGATTATATTTTTTTTTCAACATTTTGATTTTATCTGTGGTAAAAACTAGGGGCAATAATCTTAAAAATTAGACTTTTCTAGATTGTTAGAGAATCCTGAAAAAATCCTTGCACATTAGGAAACATTATTATAGTGAAGTTATTAGCGGATGTGAACACTTTCCAAATATGTATTCAAAATGAAAAACGGATGAAAAGTGGGAGATTTTTTTTTAAATTTTGATAAAACTTGCATTAACAAAACGTCAAAAAATTACATAAAAATCTTATTATTCCGAGTCGAGAAGCCGTTTCTATTAATTTTTTAAATCAGAATCCTAGAATTTTTAAATATTTTTTATATTTGAACAAATTCTTGACAAAAGAAGCAGTTATCAGTTTTTGATTTACAGATATAAGTGTTTTTGAGGATTTTTACAAACGATTTAGCTCGCGGGATGTTATCGCTAGATCCGAAATCTTTTAGTAATCGTCATAAAACATGTAAATCTTTATTTTCAGGGGGGTGCAACTTGCTTTTTTTAAAAAGCCTTAAAATGAGGCACTCTACTTATACATATTAAGAACGTATCGCCCATTTTATTTTTGTATCTTCTATTTTATGTTTACAAAATAATTTAAATTTACAAAGAAGTTAATACAAATTTCCAGTTTAAATTGGAAATTATTGGTTTGTGAATTTTTTTTTAATTGTACCCACGACATACTCGTGTACTACGTACTTATTTGTCGTACATATTGATGACCACAATTTGTAAATTGCTATTTTGTAATTTGTTGCCTCAAAAAGAATAAAACAGGGATGGCTGGCAATACTGCTAAAATACTATTCTCGATTTAAAACCCTTTTAAATATTATAACAACATTTGGAAAATTCTACAATTTTATAAAAATCAACAATTTGTTAGCAAAAATTTCTGTTAATTTAAAAAAAAATATATACTGTTAATTATAATCTACTAAATTTAAGGAAAATATAGCAAACATTTTTTTATATAGTTTTTGTTTGCTGTTTTAGTCTACAAATATTTAGCAGAAGTTTTTGCTAATTTTTGCATAGTAAATTGTTATTTTTAACTAAAACTTAATTAAAATTTACGTTGCTAAAAATATGCTGAAATTAGTACTTTTTTCAAAATATTAGCAAGATAAGAATAGCAAAAATAAAACTGTTGAATCTACAAATACTTAGTTATATTTGAGTTAAATGTTAGTTAATTGAAAGTAACAAATTAATTTGCTATCTGCATAAAACTACAGGTAAATATTGGACATTTTTTTGATATTATAATTTTTGTTTGTTGATTTCGTCTATAAATACCTAGTAAAAGTTTTTGCTATTTTTGCAGAGTAAATTGCCATTTTTAATTAACTAAAATTCAACTCGAATAAAACTAAAATTTTGTAAAGATAACAGTTTTATGTCTGCTGTTCCTTTTTTAAAAATATTTACACTCAGGGAACTTCTGCAGTAAATATTTGTAGGTGTTTGAGTCGTAATAGAGTAATCTTTACTTGTAAGTGAAAAAAACAGTCATTTGTAAAAGAAATCTAATTTTTGACTACAATTGTAGTTCATTTGTAAAAACAAACCACATTTAATTACTGTATTATGATTTTTCACAGTAGTTTTTTTTTTTATTTAAAAAAAAAATAAAACAATAAAATGTTTGTTTATTTTCTACTGCCTTCTTCATATTTTATGAATTTAATTGGACAGTCTTTCTCTTCTGATTCTTCTAATCGATCTATAAAAAAGCTTCTGATTTTCCTCAAAGTTTTCTCGAGAAAGTGTCCAAATTCTTAACAATTTTCCCTTTTATTTTTTGCGTTCGGTACTCGCGTCATTAATTTTTGGGGCCTCGCATCATTAATTTTTAATACAATTGTAGTTCATTTTGGGTGTAAAGTTGTCTAGCAGGCTAGCAACAAGTGCCTAAGATCACCTACATGTTGGTTTCACCTGGGCAACGACAGGTTCGACGTCTCTATTGGTACCGATAGAGATACGTTCTTGGCGGCTGACGATCATGGCTAGATTGACGAGGCTCTACGGTCTTATCTGTGGTTTCAGATTTTTACTTGTGGACCTCGTTCATCAAAGGTAGACCACTGCTGAGTTAATTGGGACTCAAGTGGAGGTAGCTTCGGCTACAAGGTCTTACCAAAGACTATAAAATAGTACCACGGGAGCCATTAGCCCGCCGTAAAGGTATCTTTAGAGGAGTCCTCTGCTTATATTCAATTCGGATTGGCAAGAAGTCTCGGTATACTTGTCATACTAGTTAATTATGTCAAACAGGACAATTGCAACAAGACGGGGCCGATCGGTGAGGATGAGTGGAGTGCGTCTGATTGAGTGATGCTTGGTCGTTGTCGTTGAAGTTGTCGTTTGTTGAAACCTGGGTGGTTAGGCCCAGGTTAGTTGCGTGTGCTAGATATTTGGTTGTTTTTGAGCGAGTTGGAATTGTCTGTCATAATAATAACTAGTAATTAGCTATACAGCGTCATTGCTTTGTGTTCGAATTGTTTTACATATTTGCATGATTGTCCTTTACGGTAATGGCTATTGGGAACGGCCCTTCGGGAAGTTTCGTGGTGGCTGTTGGTTAGCCTAAATGCAGGAAGAACAGTTCGGTGTTTCGGTGTGGAGTTGCACTCTCAACCGGGTGCTGTGACCCAGAGATCAAAGCAGAGGTTTTAGATAGGCCTCGACCCCTCCAGTGGGGTGAGTAATTACCAATATTCAAACTCAGAAACTGGAGCCCTAACGTGGACGCTCAGGGTCCCGCAAAAGGGGGCGGTGGTGGACGCATCATAATCACCCGGTATTAAAAGCACCGTGGGGTTAGGCCATCACGGCGGGTAGCCACGTTAAACAATGACTCATCTGTAGTTCATTTTTTGAACAGTTAAAAACCAATGACAATGTTAGTTGAATTTACTGAAATGTAAGTCGTCCTTTCTTTAAGCGAAATTTCATTTGTTTTTAACTACATCTGCAGTGGTCTTTACCGACATAGTATTTCAAGTGTACCAAAAAAGAAATCGCAAATTTAAGCATTTTTTTTTTTGCAACGTCATTATTAACTTATTTTTAGTAGCTTTTCTGCTATTCTTACAGGTTTATTTCTATGAGCTTATCGTTACCGATAAAAAAACGTTACCAAAATCGTTAACCCTAATATATCGTTTCAGAAAAAAAAAAGAAAACGGTATGCATACCGATAACCGCACCGAATCGGTTACCATCCATGGAATAAAAACAAAGCGATGGCAAAAAACAAGGATTAAGAAAAGAAAGATATAGAAATGTCTACAAACGAATTGATAACAGACCCAAAGTATTCGTAGGAATATAAAATGACATCGGACTATTATCAAAATTGTTTATGGCCTCGTCTACATACATAGGTCTAAAAATTCTGTTAAAGTAATTGATTTATTATTTTGTTCAATTGTAAAACGAAATAGTAACAAAATCGAATAATTTATACATAACACCACATCAGTCATTCCCGATAAGATTGAATACACAATCATCATTGATATGGAAGACAAAAGTCGCCGTTAACATCTACGCATATTTATAAAAGTAGTGGTATTCAAATAAAATTGAAAAAATGCATGTATTATAAAAAAAATATGCCACAGGCCGTGTGTTAAAATTCATTAATTTAATAATGTTTTTCCATTAATGTAATGGAAAGTATCATTTGTTGAATTTTAGAGAAACTTACATTAATACCATGGTACAGTGGTAAAATACGGTCATAACTCTATAACTTCTTTTGTTGTTAAATTAAATAACTGAAATTTGGTACACCTTAACTTGGGTGTAATAAATACAGGGGTTGGCCAAGTTAGTATGGACTGAATGTGTTGAAGAAGTACTTAAATGTTTTACAATTTGTCTGATATTTGGGCAAACTATTTACACTATTTAAAAGTATGAACTATTTTGAGATTTTCATACATTTTCTGTAAAACTTTTATTATTTGGACCTAGTTTGGTAAAATTGTTGGTGATAAAAATAATAAATCGTTTTAGTATAAATAAATAACACAGCCCGACAAAATTAAAAAAGATTTTTGCTTCTTTGAATTTATCAACTGATTGTAGTTAATTTGGGTGCGCTGAATTCAAATCTATAATCAGTTTATCTCTATCAGCTCTAGTTTTCATGATACAGTTTTTTTTTAAGTATTTAAAAAGTAAAACTTTTCCATAGGAATTGCCGTATTTTGTAACAATGTGTCGGATGGACATATCTCAGGAAGTAGGAGGAGCTTATCCAAGATTATGGTATCAATCTCTTCTTTGGAAGATTCTATAGCAGATTAATGCATCAATCATAATTGTGGGTGGGGTTTAAGGGGTTAATTTTTAATTTCAAAATAGTGCTGTTTTGCTATTTTTTTTATAAAAATTAACCCCTTAAACCCCACCCACAAATATGATTGATGCATTAATCTGCTATAGAATCTTCCAAAGAAGAGATTGATACCATAACCTTGGATAAGCTCCTCCTACTTCCTGAGATATGTCCATCCCGCACATTGTTACTTTTACAAAATACGGCAAAAATAGCACTATTTTGAAATTAAAAATTAACCCCTTAAACCCCACCCACAAATATGATTGATGCATTAATCTGCTACAGAATCTTCCAAAGAAGAGATAAATACCATAATCTCCTCCTACTGAGATATGTCCATCCCACACATTGTTACTTTTACAAAATACGGCAATTCCCATGGAAAAGTTTTACTTTTTAAATACTAAAAAAAATTTGCTTCAGTTGATAAATTCAAAGAAGCAAATTGAGTGTTGGCCTGTGTAATCGTTTAGCCCGAAAAAGAAACTAAATTCCAACATGTAAAAAACTTTTTTTTAATATTGAAAATCCCATAAAAAATACATTTTTAGAGATTTCGAGCTCATATTTATATTAGCTCTCATATAGTGAGTAAACTAGTTTATATGAATGTTTGATGTTTGGCATGGGATTGTTACCTCTTTTAAAACGTGTTCTGATGATGGGAACCTAAAAAATTCCCGAAATAGATCTATTAACACATTCCTGAAAGGGTCAAATAATAAATTTGAAAACAAAAAACTCTATAGATTATTTGTTAGGACAATATCCTACTAAAGAAATATAGAGTATGGCCTCGAACTTGAATAATTTTCATTTTCATTGCACAATTAAATTTCGAAAAAAACATAATTTTTGCTTTTAATAAAAATTATATCAAACTTGATTTTTTTATACTTATACATATAACTTTCTTATGTTTACCGATTATTTAGTAAAAATTATCATTTATTACAATGAACCAGCATTGAAATAAAAATTTAAGAAAAAATATATAAGTTTTGAGGTACACTCGAAAAAAATTTAAACACTCAGGGAACTTCTGCTTTAAAAATATGTAGTTGTGTGGGTTGTAAAAAAGTTTCTTTATTTTAAATGTAGATGTCAGTCATTTGTAGAACAAATTAAATTTTTTACTAACCTTGTGGTTCATTTAAAAAAACAAACCACATCAAATGACTGTTTTACAATTTGTCATTCATTTTTTACAGTTGTTTTTTGTTATTTAAAAAAATAAATGTTTGTTCATTTTTTACTGTATATTCCTTCATTTTTACCACAATTGTTAGTCATTTTTTAAACATTGAAAAACAAATGACAATGTTAGTTGAATTTACTGAAATCAAAGTCGTCCTTTCTTGAACAGAAATTTCATTTGTTTTTAACTACATTTGCATAGTATTCTAAGTGAAGATACAATTATGAGAGTGTTTTATTAAAATTTAAACTCTTACTCTTATTTACTAAATAAATGCACTAATTTTGAATTTCATGCTTAAATAAAGTTTAATTTATTAATGTAGTTTTAGTTCTGAATAAAAATATTGTATATATAGAATTTTAATTGACTTCAAAATGTTTCTGAATATTTACTTTGTACGTTTCAAGGTACACCATCGCATTTTTCTTTGCATCCATTCAATTTATGTACCTAGATCTATGGTAAACATGGGCGCATGGCTAAATAAATAACTATCTAGAAGATAATTTTTTCAAAATGTGCAAAACATACGCAAAAAATGGAAAGTTTTAAGGTACACACGTTTTAAGGTTTACCAACCGCTTTCCCCTAAATGACAACAAAATCAGATCAAATGTATAGCACTCACTAATGGCATTAAGTATTATCAAATAATGTAAAGCCTCAACCTACAAAAAAGTCCCAAGAATTTTCTGGGGCTTATTAAAAGTTGGTTGTTTTACTTATTTTTTCTTAAAAGACAATTTCCAGGTTTAAATAAAAAGCATGGTAGTCAAAATATTAAAAATCGCCATGAAATTATTAAATACAAAACAAATTTGATTAGTAATAATGTTATAAAAAAACTAAAATCAAAATCATATCCTACTTTGAAAATAAATTTGCGAAATAGAGACGGAGGAGATTAGAAAAATAAACAAAAATCTAAAAATAGAATATTTGTGTTTAGTGTTGTCACTTCTGAGTATAATATACAATAACAGAAAAAGCTAATAATAAAGAAAACTGCAATTTAGCTGCATTAGATTCGAGGCCATACTTGGGTGTGATCGCTAAACGGTCATGACTTGGTATTGTTACGTTTGTAATGTAAGATGAGCGCAGGTTTGATTCTTACAGCCGCAGGTCGTTGAAAATTTTATCATATAGAGACAATCTGACAATTATAAGACACAAATAATAATACAATTTAAATGGAAAATCACTGATGAGCCTGTCCATAAAAAAGGCAGAAACTGGTCTAGTCTGATTTGAAAATTAATATTGTTTATAATGTTCAGAGAAAAACGTTTATTCTTCTGCTTAACCTCAACATTTCTAAATTCGTTAATTAAATTTATATTTATATTTTTCTTTTTAATATAAAATTTAGTTTGGCGTCAAAATTTTCAAAAAAAAAAAAAAAAATTTGTTTTGGCCACAATTTACAATTGTGCATTGCGAAAATTCTCTCAATGCATTGAGGGTTAAAAGTTATTGCAAGAGTTTCATTTCATTTTCATTAAACCCATTTTTAGAACTTTATTTGCACAATTTTTTAAAGCAAAGTGAAGTTTCAAAAAAAATTAAAAAGAGAATTTTATTTAACAAAATGTTTCAGTAATCTAAGGGGCACTTCTTCACAAAATTAACGAAAATTTTCTGAAAATTAATGACAAGCTTTATTTTTTATAAAATAATAACTTGCATTAACTTGATAAATTGCTTTTATGCAAAAATTCATTAATATCATGAACACAATTCTCGTAGTGTATATTAACATGATATGTTTATGTCTGGAGCTAAGTAATATGAGTGTTTTAAGTCTAAATATTTTCATTAAGGCATCTCAAATGAATTTGTAAACTAAATATTTCGTTAGATCATGAACAAAGGGAATTTGCAGCCAGGCCAATCAAATTAATGATGTTTTTTTAGTAAATTTATAATTGATAATTTTCTTTACATACGACGAGAAAAGAAAACTTCATAAAGGACAGTGTATTTCAAAACGTCGGCCTATAGCAATTTGTTGCAATTTGAATTAATCCCAAATATATCGAAACGGTGACGAGTATTACCCTTACGTACGTTATCCCCATTTCCATTTTGAGGATTACTACTGAAATTCTTTGGACATAATCCCTTAACAGAGAAAAGGGTTTATGGCCGTTTACAAAACATCATATTTATTTTTGTATACACTCAAATAAAAAAGTTAGTAATGTCAGCAAAAAATGTTGCTGAGTCAGTAAAATTTTAGTCAGGAGGGTGATTGCAAAAAAATTGCTAATGTCAGCAAAATCTTTTGCTGAAAATCAGCGAGTAGATTCAGCAAAAGTTTTGCTAAAACTTAGTGGATTAGAAATTAAAAAACCCTTGCTAAACATTAATAAAATTTTTGCTATATATTAGTAGACTGAAAAAAACTCAAAAAATTTGTAGAAAATTTTTACTTTAGTTAATTTATTTTGCTGAAAATCATAAAACATATTTTTGTCATTCTGTTATAAATAATTTATCTTTCAACTACTTACTACTTACATCATTGGTTGTCTAAATGATGCTATCTTTTAAAGGAACGCTAATGCAGCAGAGAATTATAGAAAAGAAACGATAAAATAACAAAAAGTTACATATACAACACTTTTTTGCAATAAGAAAACGGAAACAGAAAAATTTACCTAAGATGTTTGTCTTTCGCTTTAGTCTGTCTACCTGGTGTATATTTGTTATCAACTTGACCACTCAATTTGACTACAAATACACGTTTAATTTTTTTTTAAATTTATATATTTTACTAGCTGACCCGGTCCACGTTGTTGGACCTTACAAAGTCTGTTGTGGTCTTTTATAACTCTGTTTAAAAAGTTTTCTTGGATTAAGAGATCTCAAGCTTAAGACGACTGTACCCGAAACTTTTAAAATAAATTAATCAAATTGAAATGAAAAATTGTAATTTTGATTACCATTTGTTTATTTGTTAAGTAATAATTATCACAATTATTAAGTGTTTTGGTATTAATGTTAAAAAAAAACTTTAACTACTATTATTGAAAATATTAAAAATTAAATAAATTAAGATTATTATTGCAATGCTAATCTGTGAACTATATTTTTTGTTTGACCATTTTCGGCAAATATAAATAAATCACTGGGTTTGCCTACTCTGGAGCAGGCTACATATAACTGTCCATGTGAAAAGCATGGATTTCCCAAATCCAAACCGCAAACATTCATAGATTGGCCTTGAGATTTGTTTATGGTCATGGCAAAGGCTAGTCTAATTGGGAACCTAAATACATTGCATTTAATAATATTATGAATATGACTGAAAAAAAATATACGTTTTCGTGAATATTTTAACACCAGCGCCACCTACAGGTGAAAAACTTTGTCAGCAACTTTAGTTTTATGTACATAATATATGTTGCGAATTTGAGCTAAATTGGACCGTAAATAAATTTTTTGGGAAAATCTCGACCCCAGCGCCACCTATCGGGTACAAAAAAACAGTTATGCAAATCGGAGAACCAAAGCAACATATGGTATGAATACGAAGTCGCTAGCATTAGTGGTTCAACAGTTATTAGAGTACCAACATACGCACCAACGTTTTTATATATTAAGATTTTGTCTTTTATTTAATTAATAGACAATTACTTTCACAAGCCGGTAAAAACGCAAAATTTAAGTTGTTTCAATCTACAATTTTGTTTTATGTATGAAGAACAGATACAAAATCTTCCATGGTTGATTTTTTTTAAGTTTCTTACTAGAGTTGTACTTTTTAGTATAATTTTCCTCGTCACTACTACATCTAGACATCTAATTCATTCTGCGTATAACTTTTAATCTGGTTGTCGTTCACACTAATGATGTGCTAATAAGCAAAATTTTTTTTTGCAAAATAAATTAGTAAAACATTAGTAAAATATTAGTTACACATTAGTTCAAAACAGTTAAGTACTGACTAAGTATAACTAAAATTTTAGTTTAAAACATAATTTTAGCAAAAAATTTGCTGAAAAATAGTATACCTGATTTAGAAGATGTTTTACTGACTTTTCTACTAACTTATTTTTTTTCAGTGTACACACTCTACTAAAATTTTTTGAAATATTGGGCCTGATATTAGAAAACATTTGCTGAATTAAAAAAAAAACACCTTAAAAATACTATCTCTCAATTTAATCTTTTAAGAATATAAAAACAAAGAATGACTTTATAACAGTTAAATTAAACGTTTTTTAAAAAAGCTTAACTTGGCAACTTAAAAAAAAAAACTACCGGCTTTTAATTCATGTTCCCTACTCATTCATGGTTTTTATGTTTGCATATTTATTATGGCTTGGAGGAGAAACGCAGAAACAGTTGATCCCTGAAGACATAAAGAGAAACACATTTTTGACTATAGAAAAAAAATTTAGAAACAGTTTATAAGCTAGAAAAATTTCGCCCGTTAATAACTTAATTTTTGGTTTCGAGACGTATTTGTTATTCACATATATCGTATTTGTTATACATATCTTTGAGGTTATGTTACAAATATGAAAGTTCAAAGTTAACAGATTAAATAATATTATGAGTAAAAAAAATCATTATAAGTAAGAAAATCGTAAAAAAGCAATTATAAAAAAGTGAAAAAAACATACAAAAGAAAAAAGTTAATTTGCCTTCGGTGATCATTAAATACACTGAGTTGTCTAACTATAATTATAAATGATTTTTGCTATTTTTCTGATATTACAAAAATTTATTTAAAACTAATGACTGTTTTTAAGATTGTGATAACTGATCTCTTATTGTGTAAAATTTAAGAGATTACTTAATTGATTTAAGAGAAAAATTGTGTAATAATATTTTGTTAGTGCTTCATTGCTATAATTGCCAGAGAAAACAAAGAAAGCAAAATAAAAACTTCAAAACTAAAAAAACCTCGAAAAATTGCAACAATCAAAAAAAAAGTTTCCAACAATGTTTTTATTTCAAGATTTATTTAGAACAATTTTTATTATATTTTTCTTATTTCGAGTAACCGACATCATTTGCCCAAAAAAGGCAAATTTGTCTTCTCTGAAAATTACATATAACGGTAAACAAAGAAGATTAGCAAATAAAGAAAAATTGGAGAATTATTTTTGTTTTTTATGCAAATCAATTTGCAACAAAATGGCGCGTGGTTCATAGCTCAAGTTTTCGGGAAAATACTAGAAAAATAAACCGTTCACATGTAGTGATCACAAATTTTGCAAATAATCCGAGTGTTTATGGCAAAAATAAAACAGGCTGCCCGAAAAAAAACTTTCTGAACGGGAAAAGCGTAAAATAATCAACGTTACCAGCAACTCAATGAAGAGTCTTAATCAGATAATCAATGAGTGTAAGGTAAATGTGTCCAAATCAACCATAAATAAGTATGTTGAGAATGACTAACCAAAAGCTGATGTGTGTACCAAGGTTATTACCCCGCCACAAAACTGATCGACTTGAATTCGCTAAAAGGAATTTACAAACCAACTGGAGAAAGGTAAGTCAGTAATCGCTGGATATGATAGGACATTTTAAAAATTAATTGCTTGTAAAGGTGATTTTTTCTGATGAGAAAAAGTTCAATCTTGATGGTCCAGATGGGTTTAACAGCTATTGGAGAGACCTACGTAAGAAACCACAATATTTCTCTAAAAAGAAATTTTGAAGGCTGATCCATAATGATTTGGGGCGCTTTTGCTTCTACGATATGGTTGATTTAGCATATCCAAGCACCATAATGAATTCTTCTGAGTACATTACAGTATCAGCCCTTTGACGACCGAACTTAAAGCACTGAAGATTTTTTTGATAAATCTTCGTGGAGATTTGGGCCTACACTCAAAAAAATAAGTTAGTACAAAAGTTAGTAAAACGTCTTGTAAATCAGGTATACTATTTTTTAGCAAATTTTTTTTGCTAAAATCGTGTTTTTAGCTAAAATTTTTGTTATACTTATTCAGCACTTAACTGTTTTATACTAATGCTTTACTAACATACTAATGTCTTACTAATTAATTTTGCTAAAAAAAAATGTGCTGATAAGCACATTAATAGTGTGGACGACAACCAGATTGAAAGATATACGCAGAATGAAGCAGATGTCGCGGCATGTCAAGATGTAGTAGAGAAGAGGAAAATGATACTAAAAAGTACAACTCTAATAAGACATATAAAAAAATCAACCATGGAAGACTTTTGTATCTGTTTTTCATACATAAAAGAAAATTGAGGATTAAAACAACTTAAATTTTGCGTTGTCACCGGCTTGTAAAAATAATTGTCTTTTAATTAAATAAAAGACAAAATAAAATATTTAAATTTAATATGTATTTCTAAACTAAATGTTTATAGATTAATAATCTAGTGTGGTCCATTACAAACAAACATATACAGACATGTAGACAGAGTAAAGCGAAAGACAAAGTCACACATCTTAGGTAGATGTTTATGGTTCCTTTTCTTATTGCAAAAAAAGGGGTGTTTTTTTCGTTTCGTTTGTTTTTGTTTTGTTTATTTTTTCGTTTCGTTTCTATAATTATCTTCGGCAGTTGCGTCCTTTAAAAGAAAGCATCATTTAGACAACCATTGATGTAAGTAGTTGAAAGAAAATTTTTGTTATGTTATATATATTTATTTCTATATATTTTCAGATATTAAATTAATTCATGTCGTCAATGTGGGAAAATTAAAATTTTTATATTTCGTAATTATTGTAAATTATTTTTAAAAGAATCACAAAAATATGTTTTATGATTTTCAGCAAATAAATTAACTAAATTACAATTTTTCTACAAATGTTTGCGTTTTTTTCAGTCTACTAAAATTCAGTAAAAAACTTATTAATTTTTAGCAAGCATTCATTTTCCAACAAGACAATTCGTCAGTACAAGTAAGTGTAGCTATCATCAAAAAGTATAAGAGTATTGGAATTGCGCGCATGTTCTCCGGATCAAACCCACAGTGAGAATATTTGGGAAGTATTAACCCGTCGAGTTTACGCAGAAAACCGTCAATATGAAAGCATTTTTCATCTAAAAGAAGCAGTGGAGATTTATAACGGAAGAACTTCGAAAAAAATCTGGTACACAGTACGTCTGATCGAATTTTCGAGGTGATTCAAAAAAAAAGGAGTCTTAGAGCATTATTAATAGTGTCCGACCGAACAGTTCGGCCAGAAAATGCATTTGGTCTGTATTCGGTATTTTAAAGCATTATGGTCAAATTTGGCGGATGGAAAAATGTTTATTGGGCTGATTAGATGCTATTTTGAGTGTCAAATTTGAAGAAAAGTCTGTAGTTAAGCAATGAATTCACTGTTCGGCCTCAGAAAGTTGAAAATAGTTCGGCGGCCGAACTTTAAACTTTATAGCTAAACTTCGGCTTTTCTCTTAAATTTTATACACAAAATCAAATTAAATCGGCTCAACAAACATGTTTCCAATACCAAAATTTGTCATCATTGCCTCTAGATATCAAAAAACCGACAAAATATAGGTTTTTGGCCGAACTGTTCGGTCGGACACTAATTATTAAAACTGCTGCTTTTAAATATTTTTCTTAAATTTTTTGTAAATTTTGATATATTAAATTGAGTGTATTTATGGTTATAAAACACTATTATACTATAAAATTAATTGCTTTTTTGTTAAGTATTATTAATTTTCTTTTGGTTTTACATTTATACCGGTTCAACTCTTTCCTTTTTTTACCTTAAGAAATTCAGTGAAATTAATGTGTAATTATAGTTTTGAAACGCAGTATACGAACATATTGTTTATTTTTCGTGCCGAACGCGTGGTGTTAACTCCACTGCAAAAAAGGGTTAACCTAAAATAATTTGTTTTTTTAATAAAGCTTTGATCATAGAATTATACAAAATTAAAATTTTTAAAATATGTATCTTTAGCCGTCTAGGATTTATGTCCTGTCAAAGTTTCAACTTTGGTTACTAAGGCAAAAAAGTTACAAAAATTTACCGAATCCTGTTCATCGATTCTCTCAATTCAAAAAAGCTTGAGAAACAAGAGGCATCTAATAAAGTAAGTTTAAACAGGTGCCGAAAATTTCTGAAATTACTCATATAAAAAAATTCTGTGATATTAGGGGAGGATCAAATGTGTACAAGTTTCCCTGCATAATCACAAATATATTTATGGTATTCCTCCATAATACAAAATTATTTTAAAAAATGCTTGAGTAGCGCCTTAAACCCACAAAACAATTGCAAGAGGAGAATATAATAATACACTCAGAAAATTCTGACTGTAACTACATGTAAGTCATTCATGTAGTTAACAGTTATAGCCATTGTTAACTGTAATTGTAGTAATTTTACTATGGGAAATGTAAAAAATTTAAAAAATAATAACGTATTTCAGTAACACTTGTTTTGTGTACTTATTTTGGCAACTTCTCAAAAAGTAATATTTTGTTAGTTATTTTGTATTATTTTGCCAATTAGTTTCACTAAAATTGCAGTTATTTTTTAATACACTGATAATAATCCATGCGTAAAAAACAAATAAATGGCAAAATAACCAAAAATTTTGTGAAATAAACGATTACACTGTTCAACAAAATCAAATTTTTTCCAAAATTACAAGGTCCGACCTATAAATTTTGATAGAGGAGACAAAAAAAAAGACACGTGTATCGGCGTTTTGAAAGTTTACTTCTGGGTTTCATTTTAGGGGGAGGTGAAGTTTCCACCAATTGCAAGTTTTTGTATTGTCAATCGGCATAGAAAATCGAGTAAAGCTTACTTTTAAAGTATACGGTGTGGTGTGTTCAGCAAAAAAACACCTTTAAAACAGGAATTTAAGGGATCAAAATGTTAAAATTTTACTATAAGTCCCTGAATACACCAAAATCAAAAATTTTTGTAGAATATGTTAACCCTCTAACTCCTCAAGGTAAGAATCTTTTTTGTCCTTCTTTTAAAAAAGAGCAAAAAAACACCTTTAATACACCAAAACAGAAATTTCAACCAGAAATTCAGAAATAAGACACAACAAAAGAGAGCTTTGGGTTAATTTTGCGTTTATTAAGAATTTTATTTTAAAGTACCCCAAAAATTTAGCATGCAAATCAAATAGTTCAAATTTAACTTAAATCAGTAATATCTCTATTATTTTCCCTTCGATAGCAAATTTCGATAGGAAGTATTCATTAATTACATTTTTTTTAGCGCTACGCAACTCCACTTCATTACACTTTACAACACAAAAAAAAATTCCAAGGTCCGAACTATAAATTTTGATAGATTGCCAGCTGTTCTTTGGCTGATTAGATCCGTTACATTACAACAAAAACAAAAACAAAAGATCAAACGAATAATCAAGTGCTATATTTCTTATTGTACTGAAAACGAGTCAATTTGCGGTGCATATATTGTGTACATAATTTGTTTTGTGATTTGAGTGCATTCAGATTTTGGTGTATTCAGGGACTTATAGTAAAATTTCACGGCGAATATTTTTGCGGAACATTTTAACCCCTTAAATCCCGGGTTTTAAGGTGTTTTTGGCTCTTTTTTAAAAGAAGGACAAAAAATACCCTTACCTTGAGGAGTTAGAGGGTTAACATATTCTACAAAAATGTTTGATTTTGGTGTATTCAGGGACTTATAGTAAAATTTTAGCATTTAACCACTTTACTCCCTGTTTTAAATGTGTTTTTTGCTCTTTTTTAAAAGAAGGACAAAAAATACCCTTACCTTGAGGAGTTAGAGGGTTAACATATTCTACAAAAATGTTTGATTTTGGTGTATTCAGGGACTTATAGTAAAATTTTAGCATTTTAAACCACTTTATTCCCTGTTTTAATGGTGTTTTTTGCTCTTTTTTAAAAGAAGGACAAAAAAGACCCTGAGGGTTAACATATTCTACAAAAATGTTCTATGTAACATTTTACATAAATTTGCTGAACACACCATATACTTTAAAAGAAAGTTTTACTCGATTTTCTATGCCGATTGACAATAAAAAATTTGCATTTGGGGGAAACTTTACCTCCCCCTAAAATGAAACCCTGATGTAAACTTTCAAAACGCCGATACACGTGGCTTTTTTTTGTCTCCTCTATAAAAATTTATTGGTCGGACCTTGTAATTTTTTTTTTTGTGTTGTACAGTGTTATTTGTTCATATTACAAAAAATTTTGTTGTGTTGATATTTTTTTCGTATTTTTAGCATGGAATATTATGAGTTTACTAACTTCAATTTTTAGTCGTGTTGATGAAAAATGTAGTCCCGAAATCCCGATCCCGGAAATCCCGGGATTTTCGGGACCAGGCGAATCCCGAATCTCGGGATTTCGGATTTTCAATCCCGGGATTTTCGGGATCCCGATTTTTTTTAATATTTTTTTATTAATTTTTATATTTTTTTCAATAATTTGTATAAAGTTTTTTGTACGTGTATTTGTTGACAAAAGAAAAAGTTTTTGATACACCCTGTTGTTAAGAAACAAACAAAACATACCAAAAGAAAAATTCTGCTACGTTTCATTTGTGAAAAAATAATTACAATATTATTTGTAAATGAAAGAAAGTGTTTTGTGTACAAAAAATGTTCATTGAATAAGTTTTAAATACTTTTATATAAATAAATTATGAATTTTGTAGAACACAAAACAAAACAATCCGACAAAAGTTCCGTCTGGTACCATTTTTTTGTGGAAGCAAAAGGTGAACCGTATGCCAAATGCAAAATTTGCAAAAAGATTCTAAAAACTAATGGTGGTTCGACGAAAGGGCTTTTGACACATCTTAACTCCGTAAGTTGTATACTGTTTTCGTTTTATGTTTTTCTAAATCAAATTGTTTTTAAAGGTTCATAAGGTGAAGCTGCAAAAAGTTCATAACGGTGAGCCACACCGAAAGGTAAGAAAGATAACCGAATATGGATATCCTTCACAGGAGGACTCTCTACCTGCAGTTATTGCCCGGATGACTGCTCTCGATGGTTTTCCTTTTTCGAAGTTCATAACTTCAACGGAACTTCGAAAATCTTTACGAACGCGTGGATTTGAAGTGCCAAAGTCCCAAGAAACCATTAAAAGTCATTTCATGGGTTTTTATAAAAAATGTAAGGAACATATGAAACTTGAAATTGATGATCTCAAGCAACAAGGTGAAAAGTTTAGCATTACTTTTGACGAGTGGACATCCACCTCAAACAAACGGTTTATTAATATTATTGTACATGCAAACAGTAAACTACTTAACGTCGGGTTAGTAAGAATTAAAAGTTCAGGAACCGCTACCAATTGCATTGAATACATCGATGAGAGACTAAAAGAATTCGGACTGACAATGTCTTCAGATATCGTCGGCTTCACTACAGATGGGGCGTCCACCATGAAAAAAATTGGGAAGCTGATATCGCCAAAACAGCAGCTATGCTACGCTCATGGTTTACATCTAGCTTTGATAGATGTATTTTACAAGCACACTCCAATAACAGACAACCAATTTTCTTCAGATGAGGATGATGACGATGATGAAAATGTTGGTTTATTTGAATTTGTAGATTGTTCAAATGAAAACCGGGTAGAAATTACTGACAAGTACAAGATAAAACCTGTAATAGAAAAGGTTCGGAAAATAGTAAGAGCATTCAGAAAGTCTTCAACTAAAAACGATAAACTACAAAAGTACGTAAAAGAAGACAAAAAAAGGGAATTGAAATTATTATTGGATTGTCAAACTAGATGGAATACACTGTATGACATGATCCATCGCTTTTAGGAATTAGAAATTCCAATAAAGAAAGCTGTTATTGATTTAAAATTGGAACCATTTATTGATGACGAGTTTCTTTTACTAAAAGAAATTATTAAGCTTTTAAAACCGATGAAACTTACTCTAGAGGCTCTGTGCCGCAGTGACATGACGCTCTTTAAAGCTGATGCCGCATTGGAAGTCATGCTAAATGAAATTTCCACAATGAAAAGTGATTTGAGTAGAGATTTATACAAATCTCTTCAAAAAAGAATACAAGAACGAAGAACAGTGTTCTCTACTATTCTAAACTTTTTGAAAAATCCAAGTAATAAGTCTGACTTTGACAGCAGTTTGGACATGATACAAATTAAAGTCGAAATAAAACTCTTAATTGCCCGTTTAAACGAAAAAAGTGACTCTAAGAATTCTATACCAATCGAAATCGATGTGAGCTTAACAGATGATGATATAGATGAGATCCAACATATTTCAATTGAACAAAAATTAAAAGATGCTATTGAAAACTGTAAGAGTCCCAAAAAAGTAATAACTCAAATTGATGCCGATTTAGAAACACTTATTAGCAAAGAAATTGAGCTTTATATGACTGGAGGAGTAAGAGGCAAATATCTACAAGCCACTTATAAATATTTACACACAATTCTACCAACGAGTGTTGAGTGCGAAAGATGCTTTTTAACTGCATCATATATTAACAACAAAATTCGTTCGAGCTTAGCAGATACAACATTGGATGCTTTAATATTCTTACGAAGCTACTTGAAGCCATGAAATGTATTCTTCTCAACTTAGTATTAAATACACGACTTTTAAAAGTTTGAACAAATGTTTTATAGCAATAATCAAATATGGATAAAAATAAGATTTTTATGTTTTTTTTGTTACGTTTTTTATTATATGATCTCAATGAATTGTGATCGATTAATAATTTAAGTTTGTTTTTATTATATTTTATACAAATAAATAATAAACATGAAATATGTATTTTTACTGGAAAATTACGTAATTTTTCAAATAGTTTTTATATATTTGGTATAAATAGAAAAATAATTCGAAAATCCCGAAATTTTTCAAACAATCCCGCGAATCCCGAAACTTTTCAAACAATCCCGCGAATCCCGGGATTCAAAATATCGCGAAAAACCCGGGATCCCGAAATCGGGATCCCGAAAATTTTTCTTCAATATCGAATCCCGGGATTCAGAAAAACCAGTCCCGATTGGAAGCCCTAGTAGTCATCGCCTTTTCAATAACATTTGTACATATGTTAAGTGTAATTTTTGGTCGTTTCTACCCAAATATTTCCCCGAGTGTACAAAACAAACGACGAAAACAAAATATCTGAAGTCATTGTTTCTAAGCTTAAAAACCATTTTAGATTTATTTACGCGCCATGTGCCTTTTTGTTTTCTATACTTTATTTGTTCGTTTTACAATTTTATTTTCTGGTACTTATTTGCAATATACTACATGACTCATGTCTCGTATTCTTTTCATGTCTTTCTAGTTTTGTTGCCAAAGCTGAAAAAGTTATTTTTCTGTTCAAATGTTAAAATTTCTAAGAAAACCGTCGATGCATGTCTCGGCGTCTCACCTTGTTTAGAAACAGTTTTTTTTTTTCAAATTTTGGTAACGAGATACATATGTGGCAAACAAATGTGAAGTATTTTAAAAATTTATACTAGAATTATATTCGCCGGTTTTTTTGTATGTATTAATAATACAAAAAAGAAACCGGCATTTTATAGTAGGGTAGAAGGGGGAGCATTCGCCTTTTTTTTAAATGCTGTCGTTACTCAATCACAATTTTTTTTTTGAAAAATTAATTTTTTTTTCTAAAATTTTACAGATCTTGTTAATTTGTGTGTTTAAGACATACAGTAGTGGTCAAAACATTTGGAACTGAGATCGCATTTGTTGCTTTTATTGATTTATTTTCTTCAAATCACACTTAGTTACTAAAATTAATTTTTACATATTCTTCATACATTGTTTTATGTTAAACAAATAAAAAAAATTAATGCCGTTAAATTAAAACAACAAAAAAATTAATAATAATAGATGTATTCAAAATGCAGGTGTTCAAAACATTTGCAACTCCCATTATTCTTACTCTTAACGAAACAATTTATACTAACAAATGCTAGGATATAACGGTAATCACATTCCTTTTTAGTATGAGATTCTGGCCGTTACATTTTTTAAACAAAAAATTTTAAATAATTGTTCTTTAATAGTTGTAATAAGACGTTGGAGGCATAAACATCGTAAGAATAATTTTTGTAAAAAATGGCAGGAAATAAATACAATTCTGATTTTAAATCAAAAGTTTTAAATGATTTTCAAAATGGACTTTCCCAAAAAGAAATTTCTATAAAGTACTCCGTTCCAAAATAAACGATTTGCCGCATTGTTAATAGTGGTAACATCCCCGCAATTCAAAAGGAATACCCCGTATTACAACTGTAAGAGAAGATCGAAAAATCAAGAATTTTTTTTACGAAATATTCCAAAGCAGTTCCCATAGAAGCTAAAACTGAACTTTTAATAGATCCCAGTCTTCCCACCATTAAAAGAGCCCGTGAATATGGTCTTAGAAGTTATAGATGTACAAAAAAAACCGTTTGTGTCGGAAAAAATCCGAAAAGCTCGGCTTGACTTTGCAACGAATCCATTTGAACAGGACTCAACAGCAATGGAAAAATGTATTGTGGTCAGATGAGTCTAAATTCAACTTCCACAGTGAAGCACGGAGGTGGAAACATTATGGTGTGGGGGTGTTTTTCAGGAAATGGGATTGGCCTAATTCACCGCATTACTAGCACAATGCCGGCCACAATCTATAGAGATCTTTTGAGTTCAGTTATGATTCCGTATGCTGAATGGGAAATGCCACTCTCGTGGACCTTCCAGCACGACAACGACCCAAAACACACGGCGGGTTGTAAAAGTTTGGCTGCAGGAAAATTAAATTAATATCATGTCGTGGCCGGCCTCCCGATCTCAACCTGATTGAGAACATGTGGATGATTGTAAAACGGAATATGGGCAATAAAGTATTCCGAAATGGTGATGAACTTTTCGTCGAGTTGGAGAAGCAGTGGAATGAAATTTCTGACGATTATATTTAAAAGCTCATTGCCTCAATGCCTAAGAGGTGTTCAGAAGTTATAAAAAATAATGGCTACGCTACAAAATACTGAGCGTTAAAACCATTGTTTGTATTTCCTATTAATTACTTTAATGTTTTGAACACTGCACTATCGACTTAGTTTGTTAAAATTACTTTTTTTTATTTTTGAGAAGTTATGAACAATTTTTTTGTATTTGTAAAATAATATGCTATAACTGAATTTAATAAAAAAAAAACAAAAACTTATATTACAAATCTTTTTGATCAAAAAAATTTATAATTACCTAAACCATGATTTCAGTTGCAAATGTTTTGAACACCACTGTAAATTATCTTTATTCCATATAATTATTTTTTTTAGGATTGTCAAATTAACTCAAATCGGCAAAACTGCCTCACATATGAATATAATTTTCCTGATGGAAAATTTGTATTTTATATTAAATAACACAACTCGACAAGTTTCCTAGTTGTTAAATTCGATATGTGATTTATATACTCTTTGATGCCCTGATTCCAAATCCAGCACAATTTTGAGAAACCCGTGGTTAAAGTTGCCTACAAATTGCTATTTTTGCTCTTTTTTAAGCATTTTATCATACGATTGACTCTTTCTAATGATTCAGAATAAAGATAAGTAATTAGAATATACTTTACTCTTGAAGATACCGCAATGAAAATTTCTAAAATTGATTGTTAAAATAGCGTAAAGGTATATTAATCAAATGCCTTCTACAAAAAAGTATAAATACATTTTTTATATGAAATTGCGAAAAAACAGAATTATAATTTCGTACAATTTTAAAGAAGCTTATATTTGAAATGCAAAGTTGGTGCAATAATTTTAACGTTTTTCGACGTAATAAAAATTTCTTATGCTGTTCAAAAATGGTTAAAACGCAATTTTCCCGTTTTTTATAGCGATTTTCTCATAATTGTGATGTGATGAGAAAATTTGGAAAACAAATTTGGAATCAGCAAGACAACATCAGTTAAAAATATATTTTGTGATGTGTGTAATCTTAAAAATCGGTATCAATAACTATAATTTTAGTAAAAAAAATATTCAAAAAAGTGTATTTTCTTCGAAGTTGTTGAAAGAAACATACGTGTGACCCATGTAACACATATAACTACCGAAGTAGAAATTTCCAACCGTAGCAAAAAAATAGTACTGGCAATCCACTGATATTTTTACAAAACCCACCGTGTTAAAAATTACCAAAGGTACAACTAATATTGTTTGCAAACCATGTGTTTTGTCTGTACTACCTACAATATTGTTTGCTAATATTGTTTTTATCAATTAGAGCAATTCCATTTAATATCACCGTGAAATTAATCAATGTTTTCCGATTTTGATAAAATTTTTTGAGTGTGTGCGGTAGTGAACGCAAGTATTAAAAAAAAAATATTTTTTTTTTGGAAAACTCTGGCAACCCTATAGCTTCAAATTGTGGGGTAGGGACTTAACTTAAAAGGTCATAACTTTTGAGGTGTAAAAAATATCGACAAATTTTTTTTTGTCAAAATCGGAAAACATCGATTAATTTCACGGTGATATTAAATGTAATTGCTTATTAGTAGAATTTTTTTATTTTATTATATTTCACACTTTTAAATATGATGTACAAGACTAAGACCGAACTGTAAATGTCTTTTATTACACTCATAGAAATAAACCTGTAAAAATAGCAAAAAAAAAAAAGCTACTAAAAACTAGTTAAAAATGACCTTGCAGAAAAAACTGCTAAAATTGCCATATTTTTTACTAAATATTAGTAATATAGGAATAGCAAAAACAAATCTGTTGAATTTACAAAAATTTAATTATATTTTAGCTAAATTTTAGTTAATGAAAAGTAACAAAATAATCTGCTAAAATCAGCAAAAACAATATTAGTAGACAAAAAAATCATTAAAAAATGTGAAATTTTTAGTTTTTTTTCAATGCGGATAAAAGTCTGCCCTTATGAAATCAGCAATCTAGCAATCTATTTGCATTCTACGAAATTTGAGGTCAATATTTACAAAACATTTTGTTAATATTACAGTTTTTGTTTGCTATTTGGAGTCTACAAATATTTAGTAAAAGTTTTTGCTAATTTTACAAAGTATAATTTTCAATTAACTTCAAATTCACATCGAATATAACTAAAATTTTGTAAAGTTAACAGATTTATTTTTGCTGTTCTTATTTTATTTACATTTAGCAAAACATCTGTTAAATTGAGCAATTTTTTCTGCAAGGTCATTTTTAACTAATTTTTAGTAGATTTTTCTGCTATTTTCACAGGTTTATTTCTATGACTGTATACATATTTCTCAAAATTAACGACGCTTTGTCAACACTGTGTCGATTGTATTTTTCTGCCTGTGTATGTAACTAATTAATACTACTTATACGTCTTAAATAACTTTTTTTGGCGGAACTATCCCACCTGGTGGTCAGGCGAAGGTGCCCCATGATCAGGCGCCTACATAATTTTATATTTTTTTTACACTTTTTAAAAATAAATTCTTAATAAATCGTCTTAATATTATAAATTAATATCAACGCTTCTACGTCTTAAAAGGTATTTTGTTTTAATACATGAATTGAAAAAGTTATCCCAATATACTAACTCTAGATTATTTTTTTTGCAACCCAAAAAACACAAAAACATGTCTATCCTTGCACACGTGTGATGTACAAGTGTAAAATATGGTGACACAAAAGATGATCAGTAACTGCACAAATTATGAAAATAAACTTTTTAATAACTCTTTTAAATACAGAGAAAATCGGGGTGGCATAAGTACCCTAGTGACGAAACTTGCCCCTTATGTCCTCCTACTGAAACTGTGAAAAACACTTTTTAACAAAATCAAAAGAACAAATTCAACTTTGCTAATAAAACTAACTTTCTGAGACTTGAGTTTGCTTTTCTAAAGGTTTAAGGTGTTCAGAATCCGAATTAGACAAGAATTTTAAAACACACAAGGTTATCAAGAAAACTTAGCATAAAGTTTAAAAAATCCTATTTTTATCTTTATTCAGGATGCGCAGCGAAAAAAGCCTTTTTTCTGTATAATTAACACAAAAAAATATGCATTAAAAAGCTATTAAAAAATGTTTCTCTTAAAACCGGTTGGCATAAAAAATTTAACAGATGTTGAGCAACTTGGTTCTTCTTTAGACTTTATGTTCTTTGTTTAAACTACAAACTATTTTGAGTGTAGTTGTTTTCAAAAGATAAAGGGTTTTTATGATATTTAGCGATATTTTGAATATTTCTTTTTTGTATTTTAAAATTATCTTCATTTGAAAAATGTAAAATTGCGTCATACTTATAAAAAAGCATTTGTAATACCACTCAATCAATGCGTGTTAAAGAGCTAAATATGGGGAAAATAAGTAAACAAATTTTTGAAGTGGATCTTTAATTCCCTATCAGAGATTGAAGTTACCAGTTGTAGTGCATTTTTTGCAAAAAAAAATAAAGTTTTGTAGTTTTTTTTCGAAATAGAAGCCCTATTCGTAATTTTTGGTTTATTAATGGAAAAATATTTTTAAATTTTCTGTACAATAATTTTCGTCCACCAGAGGAGTAAGGACAATTGAAGAGTTCATTGCAAAAACTTGATAAGTTACTTTGACTATTTTCTAGTTTTCGCTGTTTTTTAGACATCCATTATTAATTTTTTGAAAGATGTCTAGCTTAAACACTTATCACACGTACCTAGAGTATAAAAGTCATGCTATATTAAAATTTCTATATGCTTTCCAACTTTAAAAAGAGAAAATAAATCAAAAATAAAATGTGGCATATCAAGTTTTTACAATAAGCCCTTCAATTGTTTTCTGTATAAATTTAAAAAAATATAAATTATATAAATTGTACTTGGTATACATTAAAATATACTCTGCTGTACCAAAGGTACGCTACAGAAAATTGCATTACAACCGGTAACTTCAATTGCTGGACGGAAAATGAAGATCCACTTCAAAATTTTTTTACTTATTTTTCTCATATTCAGCTCTTTAATATGCATCGATTGAGTGATATTTCTTCAACCAATTCGAAAAATTGAACTATTCGGGACACCCTAATATGCATACATGCATGTAAATAATTGGGAATTATTATGTTGTGTTCTTAATGTTATTAATAAAATATTTCGTTTTTTTTCAGGTTTTTATTTAATTATGGTAACGATGTGAAAGAAGTCCTGACATTTTTATATATGCACTCAAAAAAACAAGTTAGTAGAAAAGTCAGTAAAACATCTTGTAAATCAGGTGTACTATATTTCACCAAATTTTTTGCTAAAATTATGTTTTAAACTAAAATTTTAGTTATACTTAGTCAGCACTTAACTGTTTTGAACTAATGTTTTACTAATAATTTACTAATGTTTTACTAATTTATTTTGCTAAAAAAAATTGTGCTGATTAGCACATCAATAGTGTTAACGACAACCAGATTTAAAGTTATACGCAGAATGAATTAGATGTCAAGATGTAGTAGTGACGAGGAAAATTATACTAAAAAGTACAACTCTAGTAAGACACTTAAAAAAAATCAGCCATGGAAGATTTTGTATCTGTTTTTCATACATAAAAAAAATTGTGGATTGAAACAACTTACATTTTGCGTTGTCACCGGCTTGTGAAAGTAATTGTCTATTAATTAAATAAAGGACAAAATAAAATATTTAAATTTAATAAAGATTAAACGTGTATTTCTAAACTAAATGTTTATAGAGATTAATAATCTAGCGATTTTGCTGACATTAGCAATTTTTTTTTGCAAACACCCTCCTGACTAAAATTTTGCTGACTGAGCAAAATTTTTTGCTGACTTTACTACCTTTTTGACAGTGCTTGAGTATATTAAATTGCACAAAGCTGGATCATATTATACAAGATTAAATTATATTATTTTAACTCGGGAATTAAAAAAAAATTAAGATGATGCAACAAAGAAATGTATCAAATTTGATATAGCCTTATATCTAATTGAAATACTATTTGATCCGAAAATGACGGATCGTATTATATATAAATGGATTACATTACATTGAGCTGGTTATAATTTGATACGATTCAATCCAGTAAAAATAAATTTGTTAAATTGAATACATGGGGGCTAGATGTTAGGTCCGATTATTAAGAGTCCAATTTAAATTTAAAGTACAGTTAAATTTAAATCTGATATGCTTAACAATCAAAAATTTGTATGTCGAACTAAAATTTTTGGTGTTTGATATTTTGAAATTGTGAAATTGTGATGTTCATTTGAGATAATAGCTATTTTCAGTGAAAATTTTCAAATTTATGTTAAAATTTTGCCAATCCAATTATATATTGCCCGTCTAATAACGTATGGTATATTGTAAGATACAATTTAATATGCCGTTTTAAGAATTAAAAATTTTATTTTAATGTACAGAAAGTGCCAACCATACAAAAAAAAATAGTACTGGCAAACCACTGCTATTTTTGTAAAACCCACCGTGCTAAAAATTACTAATGCTACAACTAATATTGTACCAGAAAAGCACTATTTGTGTTTTGCCAGTGCCAGCCGCAAAATTCTTTGCCAATATTTTTACCAATATCACAACCAATTGGAAACATTCTGTTTTTATATATTTTATTATACTTCACACATTTAAATGATGTAAATGACTGCTTTTTAAATGTTTTTATTATACATATTTAAATTTTTTGAACTTCCAACGTTTTTAAGTTCGCTCAAACCAACGGCTGGCCACTGTTACCAATTGGGTAACAGGACAATAATGAGATTTTTAATCCTAGGTGCTGCCAACGCTTTGCCAACACTGTGCCGATTGTATTTTTCTGCTTGGGTTTATATAAAGCATACAATATTCGGACTAAAAGATTAGATAATTTAATAATGTTCTGTTAACAATAAAGCCAACATTGGTAGATAGTGAAAGGGTTTCTCTGTTGCCGGGAACTTTGTCACAAAAATTCGAAATCGGATGTCAAGCGAATTGCTAAACGCTTTATTAGTATTTAAAATTTATTTCTTTTACGAACTGATGCATTATTTATTTAACATAATTTGATATTTATTTTTATTTAAAATGACCGCAATCATTTAATTAATATGTTTTTGTTTAAATTTCCAACCGCAAAAATTCAATACGAAAATCAAAAGGCCGTAACTGCAAATTTTAATATATTTATTAGCCAAAAGGTTGTATAGCGTAGTTTTTTTGACTTTTATGTAATGATTTACACGGTTTTCTGTTTAATCAGTTTTAATTTTATTTATTTCCTCGAAATAAATAAATTTTATCAATTTTTCTCGAAAGTTTTTAAATAGTTAAAACGCGTTTAGTTTTAAAAGTACTCACAATAAATAAAGGGTCCGCCATCTAACTTTTTTTTTCAACTAGTGCTTATTTCGTGAATGGTAACACTTAGCTCATGTCTGATTTGACAGATAATTGGTTTAATCCTTCCGCTGAACGAATATGGTTTGAGTATACGCTTGAACAACGCTGGGAAATATTGCGACATTACTTTGAAAATCATTGTAATGTTGCAGAATGTGGCTGTTACAGTCATATGGCGATCGTTATCGGTCCATGTTGAACGAATTTTGTTCACAAAATTGAAGAGAAAGATATTGGCAACATTTGGTTTTAACAGGACGGCGCTACGTGCCACACAGCCGAAGCTACACTCGATGTTTTGCGCCCTGTTTTTGAAGATCGCATTATCAGCCGCAGAGCTGATGTCGTTTGGGCCACCTCGGAGCTGCGATTTGACACCGTTGGACTATTATTTGTGGGGTGCCGTCAACAAGCCAAAGACAATTGACGCTTTAAAGGACATATTCGTGAAGCCATTGGTAAAATACAGCTGCACACACAATCGATAATGTGCTTAAAAATTGGACCGATCGTGTAGGCTACTGCATGGCCAGCCGAGGCAGACATTTGAATGAAATTATTTTCCATTATTAACCGGAAGGATTGTACTTTCAAATAAAAAGAGAAATTTGAGAAAATATTCAGTAGTTTTTTTTTTATAGCATTTTCAAAAAAAAAAGTTATTTGGCAGACCCTTTATATAAAAATACTAAAAACTCACTAATAACTCTTTAAAGTCGAAGTTTAGCTTTATAGCTAAACTTCGGCTTTTT
Source organism: Delia radicum (assembly GCA_021234595.1). NCBI lineage: Eukaryota > Metazoa > Arthropoda > Insecta > Diptera > Anthomyiidae > Delia > Delia radicum. The sequence continues at coordinate 122,356,562 of CM037854.1, forward strand.
CCTTAAATTTTATACACAAAATCGAATTAAATCGGCTCAACAAACATGTTCCCAATACCAAAATTTGTCTTCATTGCCTCCAGATACCAAAAAACCAATCAAATATAGTTCTTTGGCCGAACTGTTTGGTCGGACACTAATAACTACATTACTTAAAACCTAGTATTTTTCCATGAATTTTTTTTCTCAGAAACAAATCCGTCTTTGTATCTTAAGCATAATTCTAAAATTTGTATAAGATTCTGTTTTTTGTGTCTCCTGTAAAAAACTAAAAAGTGTAGTTATTTTGGATTATAGATGACGGCATGGGCTTTACTATTTAATTTTTAATAAAAAACCTCATTTTAACAAAAAAAAACATTTCTTAGACACAAATTACATGTTTTAAATAAAAAAAAGAAATTTCCGGGGAATTCCCGGGATTGCCTGGCAGCTCAGCTGTTCTCGGTGTAACATGTTAGTGTTAAACATGTTCAGTTTGGTCTATAATTTAACCATGAATCGACTTACAAACGAACAACGCTTGCAGATTATTGAATTTTATTATCAAAATTCATTCTCGGTTAAGAAAGTGCATCGTGCTCTTCTTCAAATTTATGGTCAGATTGGACGACTTTCTGAGGCGGCTATTCGGAATCTTGTGACTAAATTTAGCACCAAATTTACATTATTGGACATTAAACTACCAACACGCATACGTAGAGTGCGGACAGAGGAAAATATCGCAGCTGCAATTGGACCTCTGTCTGTCCTGAAGCCACACGACCTACCACAACGGCTAACTTTTGGTGAATGGGCACTGGCAAAGTTGGATAAAGATCCACTTTTTTATCGGAAAATTGTGTTCAAGCTCATTACCGGTTGAATGGATACGTGAACAAGCAAAATTGCCGTATTTGGTGGGAAGAGCAGCCAGAAACATTGCAAGAACTGCCAATGCATCCCGAAAAATGCACTGTTTGGTGTGGATTATGGGCCAGTGGCAACGTACTTTTTCAAAGACGACGAGAAACTTTACTGTGAATGGCGAGCTCTACCGTGCGATAATAACAAAATGTTTTGCCCAAAATGGAAGAGCTGGAAGTGGGTGACATGTGGTTTAAACAAGACATTGCCACATGCCACACAGCACGCGAAACAGAGGCCCAACTGAGAGGCGAGTTCGGGGAACAGTTTATTTCACGGGGCCAGTCAATTGGCCGCCTAGATCGTGCGATATAACGCCTTTTTTTATGGGGCTATGTTAAGGCTCATGTCTATAGGGACAAGTCCGCAACGTTTGACGCACTGGAAGCCAATATTGAAAAATTTTTGCGTGAGATACCGGCCGATATGTTGGAGAGAGTATGCAAACATTTTACCCAGCGTTTGAACCATTTGAGGCGTAGCCGTGGTCAACTTTTACATGAAATAATCTTTAAACATTGAATTATATAGATCGTTCTATCGACTCAAATAAAGATTTCAAACATTTCTCTAAATTTTATGTGTTTTTTTTTTATCAAATTCGAAAGCTCCTAAAAAATCACCCTTTATAAGATTATATATTATTGTTACTCGGGAATACAGGTTTGTTCGAATTTTGTCCTCATCATATTATACGTTATACCAAAGAACATAGAGACTAAAGAATAACTAAGGTACTCAACATCTGCCAACTTGTTTTAATAGAAACAGTATTTTAAGGGTTTTTTTTAATGCATGTCTTGCATTAAATTTGACAAGATATTTTGCATTAGATTGGCCAAGAAAATTTAGTTTTTGTTAATTTTGATTTTGAAAAATTTGATATGTAGGGAGGGCGTTTTTACTTAAAGCGCTAACGCCTTCAGAGGGATTAATATTAAATATCTATATAAACACTCATATAAGTTGTAAATATGGTTAAACATAAAATTTATTCAAGTTTTCAAGTTTAAAAACGAGTTTGTTGGAAAATTTCAAATAAATTAAAGTTTTCTATTTGAAATGCAACAAAATTTAAATTTAAATTGAAAATTTTCATTTGTAATTAAAGAAGTTATAAATTTATTACCGATTTATTTAAATGATAGTGGGTGTCACTATTTAAATATATTATTGATAATAGAGGTTTATTAATAGTGTCCGACCGAACAGTTCGGTCAGAAAATGCATTTGGTCTGTATTCGGTATTTTAAAGCATTATGGTGGTGTAATGGTTAGCGCGTTGGACTATTACACAGATGGTCCCGGGTTCGATTCCCGGTGACGACAACATCAATTTAGAAAAATAATATTTATGAGTTTTCTATCACTTAATGTATCGCTGCGCCCACCTTCGGTGTTCCCATGGCACTTAACCCCACCGAAGTAAATAATGAATCAGGGCTATGAAACAAAAAAGCTTCAATAAATTCGCCAAACTCTACATCAGGTGGCGAGCAACAACTGTTCTAAGACTTATCTTAATCTTTCATCTCTCCACTATCCCCTTCCAAAGAAAGCAACATATCCATTAATAGGAAGAATTTCCTGAGCGTTGCTTCTCTTTAAAAAAAAAAAAAATTGGCGGATGAAAAATGTTTATTGGGCTGATTAGATGCTATTTTGAGTGTCAAATTGAAGATAAGTCTGTAGTTAAGCAATAATTCACTGTTCGGCCTCAGAAAAATCGGCCAAATTGAAAATAGTTCTGCGGACGAACTTTTAACTTATAGCTAAACTTCGGACTTTTCTCTTAAATTTTATACACAAAATCGAATTAAATCGGCTCAACAAACATGTTTCCAATACCAAAATTTGTCCATCATTGCCTCTAGATATCAAAAAACCGACAAAATATAGTTTTTTAGCCGAACTGTTCGGTCGGACACTATTTATTAAGCTTACTTGATATTGTCAGCTAAAGTACATAAGCGCGTATTTAAAATGTATACTTTTTAAGAGAAGCAAAAAAAATCGTTAGACATTTCCACAAATTTGTAAATAAAAACTGATAATTTTAATCAAAGAAAGCTAAAATTTTGTGATGAATAAAGCTTTCAAATTTATTTTAATCGGGGTCAACGATAATTTGGTTTATAGTTATGAAATGTAAAAATTAAAAGTACAAATAAAATAAAACTTAAAAAAATGTTGGCGATTTTTTTTTTTTTAAATGGTGATTTTTACATTTGTAAATTTCTTCAAACGACAAAAATATCGGCGCAAGACCAATCAGACGCCGCCGAAATGTTTTAATCGGCTTGCTACTCTATCCCTGAACTGCATATTTTTTGCCATTTTTTTGGTAACACATTTTTTTATTATTTATTTTTGCTCTCTTTCTCATTTGTTGGTGTAGCCATGTAAACACAACAAAAAAAAAACAAATAAAAAAGAATGTGGAGAAAAATATGAAAAAAATAAAAAATATTAACTAAATAAATAAAAACTTATGTAAATACATATTTTAAAAATAAGATTATCTGTTAATAAAATATGAAGAATTAGAAAAACTAAACTTACAAGAATGTTTCTGTGTTGATAGATGTAGTAAATTTTAGTAAATGGTTGAATAAATTGATGGATTTGGTTTACTTTTTTACACGTGTTGTTTAGAATGTATGTAGCTAGCAAATAGTTTATAACCAAAAAAACATTTAAAAAATAATCACACAAACACATGATTTATTTTTCACGAAAGTATATTTATTTAAATTCACTTTATTTTATTTTGGAATATTTTAAAAGCGTACATGTATTTATTTTTATATACGCGAGAACTATATACGAAACTGACGAAACAAGCAAAACATAAAACTGTAGAATTGGAAACGAAATGTATAATTTGTACAAAAATATTTAAGTAGGCCTCCACATGAATGAAAAAAAAAATATCTTGACGTTCTAAATTCGTCTGCTGATTTCCATTTACGTGTTAAAATTTGTGAATTGCAAAAACAAAAAAAAACAAAAAACAACGAATGAACGAACAAAAAGTTTAAAATTATTGCACAGGATATTTAAACCACGAACGTCTACAACTTTTGTTGTTTGTAACTAACAATAACCTTTTTGACACACTATTAAGTTATTTTTTATGAATGAAATTTTTTGTATTCCTTTGTAAATCCAATAATTGGAATATTATTTTTGACGTAGGAAGCATAATAGATATTAAAAAACCGACAATAAACTTGAAGAAATAAAACCGTAACGGCGTAAACGCCTTGTTTAGCAAACGAAGAATTAAACAAAAAAAAAAACACTACCGCAACGGACCGTTTTAAAACACACTAACGACGACGTCAAAATGACAACTGACAGCTGTGTAGAAAATGTTGGTAAAAATGCGATTACGAAACTGTGTAAAATGGAATAGATAAGATTGTAGTGCTGCCAGTTTTTTTTTGCTGACAGTACTCCTAAACAGGGTTGGCAGATATGGCTACTTCTCGCCAAAGGTAGCGATTTTGAAACTCGTTTGGCGTTTAATTTTTGATATGACGACGAGTGATTTTCAAAAGACTGACGATTTTATACACAAAAAATCCTTAAAAAAATATTATTGGCAAACCATTACCAATGGTACAACTAATATTGTGCTAATATTGTATTGAGCACTAGTTTAATTGCAAAGCATGTGTTTTGCTAGTGACAGCCGGAAAATTCTTTGCCAATATTTTTACCAATATGACAAACAATTAGAAACATTCTAAATGCTTGCAAATTTTTCTGAAATATCTTGTTAAGTTGATATTTTATTAGTTTTTTTGGTAACGATTTTTATGTGTAAGTAATTTGGCGATTTTTGAGAATAGTTTAGGGTGTAGAATATAATTAAAGTTCACTCTTTACGAAATTTGATGGGTGTAGAATATGTTATGTTATAAAATTATGCCTTAAATTGTGTTGTTTTTTTGCAGCTCCTTTGGTTTATAGATTTTAAATTCTATTGTGGATTAAGATTATAGATGGCGGATACATAAGTATTTTTAGGTGGAACAAAAAAATTCTTAGTGTTTTTTGTTAGTAAATTTTGCAAAAAAAAAAGATTGCAAAAAGTATATTTTTCACAAACTATACTAAAGTTGAATTTACACTTCTTACAAATCTGGTTCAAAATCGAGTTTAATCCCGTTGCAAATCGCATGTGTTTACAAATCCAGTTTCACAAGCAAACTGGATTTCGGCGTAACAACAACATTTTGTAAACAAAATAAAAAAAGAATAATTAGTTAAGAATTTGTATGGGAAATCTGGTTTTAAATTACGTTTCATAACTTTAAACTGGATTTCGGGTATAATACCTCATTTATACTAGAGCCAAAAACGAGTTGTTTTCGGAAACTAATTGTATTTACTTGTCAAATTCCATACAAAAACTATACATTTTTAAAAACTACTAGTTTTGGATAAGATTGCAAAAAACTACTCTCCAAAATTGAAATTTTTTTTAGTTCATCATCACAACTCTGCTCCTAAACTATTTACAATATCCCTGGATCCCCAAATACATACAACAGCTAATATGCAAACTCTTTGGGCATTTTTTGGCTATAGCTGCATTTAGATTTAAGCTGCATTTGCACTCGAAATCCAGTTTAAACTAGATTTCGATTATATGGTAGTGTATTATATGATACAAGAACTAGATTACTCTCATATAGTAGTGTATAAAATGATACACGAACTAGATTTCGTAATCTAGTTTATACATGTTTCTGAGCATAATGTAACTAATATAAAAATACTATGTAATGATTAAAAAACTCAGAAAACTAGCTTTAGCGAACATGATTCCTAAAGTGGTCCAAAAAAGCTTAAAAAATATTTAAAAAATGATGTAGAAACCACAAAAATGTTTCATTTAAATTAAAATTTATAAAAATTATTATTAAAACGTTTTATGTACTGTTGAAATCTGCTGTAGGGGTTACCATACGTAAAAGCAATAGAATGCTTTATTTTCTAATGCTAACTTTTTAATTGTTCTAACTAAACAAGCGAAATTTTTGTTGCGATCCATGTTGAAAAATTGTCTAAAATAGACAAGAATAGTTCAAATAATGCGTAGAATATTATAAAAAAAAAAACTAAAATATTTGAAAACCATTAAAAAAATAAGAAAATATATCAATTCACTTACTTTATGAAAAAAAACTCTTATTTATATATTTTTATTATATAATATATTATTTTTATTCAAATTGTGCATACAGTTCTTAGCGTTTGCGAAATGCCGATTAAGAACGGTTTCCAAATCGTTCGTTAAACCCGTTTTGTGAAACCCATTTTTAAAAACTGTGATGTTTTCGATATATTCGACAAAATGTTAAACTTCGATTTTATTTCTATATTAGTATCTATTTTTTTTTAATATTTGTATTAAAAATTAGTTCAATGCGCAAAAAAAATATGGTAAGATTTTTGATATTTGTTTATTTTTTAAAAATGTTTTTAAAACAGTGCAAAAAAAATAAATTTAAATGTGTTTTCCCCTCTTAAAAACTTAAACTGGCAACACTGGAGTATAAAAAATAATTTTTGGTGGCTCTCGGCCAGTCAAATAATTTACTAGTGCTTGTCGCTGTAAAATCTATAGTGTTCGTGATATCGCAAACTCTAACTTTGGATTAAAATATATATATATATATATAGATATATATATATATATATATATATATATATATATATATATATATATATATATTTGAATATAGTGTTGCCAGTTTAACGCATTTCTCCCTTGATTTAGGAGAATAATTCTTTTTTTTTTTGTATGGAGTTTGAAAAAACAAATATTTATCAGGTAGATTTTTAGAAAAATTAATGTAAACCTTCTATATTGTTTTTCTCGACTTCGATTTTTTGGTGTATAGGTCAAACCAATAATGTGACGTGATATTTTCGCAAAAGTGCGAACAAAATCCTGGCTTTTGGGAATTTTTTAGGTAGGTTGTTTATAGGTATTTTAGTTTTTAATCGTCATTGTCAAAATGGCAAAATCATTACCTCTGGCACCACTGCCAATAGGGTTGTAATTTTAAGTATGAAAATTGGGGTCCTTTTTTGTACTATATTAAAAAGTTACCGTTACATTTGAATTTTAAAAAGGCGATCGCACAAATTTTAAATAAAACTTTTATAGTATTAAGGGTTATTTAAAATGGCGTTAATAAACGAATATGGTTGGTTCGTTGGTTGTTGGTTGTTGGTTGTGGTTGTTGGTTCCAGATTAAGAAAATTGCCGACTACACTTTATCAGTTAGAAGATTTATCAGAAGAAAAATTTGGAATCACTTTAAAAAAGAAAGAATATTATGTGGACATAAAAAAAGTATATTTTAACTGCATTGTTACATACAAAAAAATGTTTACAAAATGTACATGTAAACTAAAACATGTAAATTAAAACAACAACTTAAATTTTAGAATTAAGTAGCTTAATCCTTTCAAGTCAAAAAGATCCCTACAAGAAATGGATGACCGAAACTAACACATGCAAATCTTGCATCTTCCTCTAACTTATGAGTTTATAAATTAGAGGGAGATGCAAAATCACACGTACACAAAGTTTCCATCACTTTTTTCATATTGCCCTTAAGAAAATGATAGAAACTTTGTTCTACGCATTGATGGATATTTCCATCAGCAGTGTCGGTCATTTGACCGGTCATATGACCGTCACTATTCTTGCTGGGATGTCACTAAAAAGTACACTAAGAAAATTCTTGTCAGTAGATTATTATGTAATTATGTTTAACATAGTTTTTCTAAATTCTTTGTTTTTTCAAGAACTAACAAATGCAGTAAAAATAACATAACAATGTTTTTAAAAATAACTGACGATTTGGAAAATTGGTTAACTGTTAACTGTTAACAGTCAACAGTTATTTTTTTGGTATCTTAAAATTATATTTTATCTAATACAACAAAAATGTTTGGCAAAAGTGTACTTTAGTGGGCATACTTAAAAAAAAAGATGACCCCTCTTGAAAAAAGAAAAACCTATAGGCCTCCCGGCACAGAGGGAAAATTGGACTTTTTTTGAGCAAAATTTGTCTACAGCCCACAGTTTTAAACGTAAATTCTAGATCGATTCCTCATTTCCAATTTTTAAAAGTAATTTATTTTATGTTCTTAATAAATCGTCAAAATCAGCATCATTTTAATTTTTTTCATATTTTGTTTGCTATAAAAATTTTAAAATAAACGTAATATATCTCAAAGTTTAGGTAATTTTGTTCACTACACTCAGGGAAAAAGCTTCATCATATTTATGAAAAACTTTATTGATTTTCTTTAGTTAGTCTCTTTACAGGAAGAAGAAGAAGAAAACATTTTTATTGAAAAATTTTACGGACACAAGGGATACACCAGACTGCCGCAGTTTCGTCCCCCTCCTGGGACTCGTCAGTGGTTAATTTATGTGTCAATTGAACAAAGTATTTTATACTGCTAATTTGCTCTATATGAAAAACTTTTTATTTTTTGGTGTCGTACTGTGATTTGAACTCACTGCCTTAGCATCAAGCTATGCATCGTTATCTCACCTCTTAACGAGTTGAGCCACGGTCGACACAGCGATGACTGTGGCTAAAGTGGAGTTTGGTCACACTACGTACACACAAGTATTGTTTCGATCAGAAGAGACAGAATTAACTAATACCAATGCACAATTCATTTCTCAACTAGAATGCTTTTTCTTCTTAATCCTATCTCTTTTTCACAAGTAATTATCGCGTTTTATGATGCGCTTTATTCACATACAATAGTTGAATACCAAGTGTAGGTTAGAGATTGAGTCGCCGTTAAGCAAGTTTCTTCAAATTTCATGTTAGAAAGTGTTTTGCAACCGTCAGATTTTCGTCCAATGTAACACTTCATAAATATGATGAAGCTGTTTCAGAAAAGATCAAATTGATAGCAGACTTCTGCATATTTATGACTGGTGCATATATACATATGTTGAAGAAGTTTCATATTTTTTTATAAAACGCTTCATAAATGTTATAAAATATTTCATTAATAGGATGAAGCAGTTTCATGAATGTCTGTACGTGTAACTTCTAGTTAAAAGAGAAACACAATAACACTCTCATCAACGCTCTCAATTGCCCAATTATAGATAATAAAAACGCTTTTTGATAAGATTGGGGTTTCGCGGGTGCCCGCGCTAACTTACATCGAACAGACTTAATATATAATTGATGTTTCAGAATTTCAAATCATTTCTAGTAGTTTGTGACAAGGTATTAACTGTTTTAAATTTTATGAAAAACTAGCAACCCCGCTTCTGTATTCGCGGAGTACTCGCCGTTTCAACAGACAGGCGGGCATGGCTTTATCGACTTCGCTATTCATGCTGATCAAGAATGTATATTGTTTATAGGGTTCCAGAATTTTTTCAAAAGAATTAATAATAATTAAAAATAAAATTTAAAAATAATTCTCAAATATGAAAAGTTATTTTGGGTCCTTAGTTTTTGAGTTTTAAAAAGTCTAAATTGGAAATAATATTTTCTGAATTTCAAATCAAAAAATAAAAATTTCAATAAAAAGCAAACATTTTTTTCACAAAGTTTACGAAACTTTTTTATGAAATGATGAAGGTCATCATTTCATAAATATCATCAATATGATGGGACTTTTCCCTGAGTGTAAATGACTTAAAAATGGGCCATGGGGAATCTATATTCCATAGTCAGTTATTTTTCAAATTTTAGTTTATTCAAATTCGTTTAAAACTGTGGAAACCTATTTGCCTCACTGTGCCAACTGTTCTAAAAACGGAAACGTGTATTTACATACACATATCGGTACTAAAATGAAAGGAAATTTTCTCACTATTTCAAAAATGGCCCAATTCTCTGAGCTAGGACCCTTTAGAGGGGGACGAACAATTTTTAACTTTTTTTATGTGCAAGAATTGTGCAAAAATGAAAGTAAATGTTGGACCCTTTAGAGGGGGACGAACAATTTTTAACTTTTTTTATGTGCAAGAATTGTGCAAAAATGAAAGGAAATAACAAAAAAAAATATGTAGTACTTGAGCTATTTTAGGAAAATTTTAATCCTTTAGGGTGGAGCGAAAAAGTTTAAACTTTTTTATTAGCTTAAATGGTGCTCAAATGACAAAAAAAAAAATAACGATAATAGTTTAAAATAAAGTACTTTTAGGATAATATGAGGCATATCATTATTTTTAAAAGTTGTGGTTGCATATGTTTGTTGAATTGTATTAACAAATTTAAAAAACGAATGAAAAAATTGCGCGATTTTTATAAATAAAAAATTTATTTTTTTATTAAGTAAGTAATAAGTTTTGTTCGAGTACGTAAAATTTTCCGAGTTTTTTTTTAGAAATTTTATTTTTGAAATTCGAATTGGTGTAAATTTTTTTTATTTACCCTCTAGCGGGTAAGGCTGCCTCAGGGCAGTTTTCATAAAATTTACCATAAATGAGTCAAATGAGCGTTTTATACATAGAAATTAATATCTTCCGATAGGAAACTAAATTTGCGAAGAAATTTTTCGTATGCCGTACACGGTTTGGAAGCGAGAAAGCTTCATAATCAAAATTTCGTAAAATTTCACAAGTTAATTAATTTTAAAAAAATATACTTTTTAAAAATCTAAAAACCATTTTAAGTTGACTAAAAACTCTTTTTAATAAAATATAAGTAAGATTGAAGCTTTATCTTTAATAATAAGTCCTTACTTTAGTCCAAGGACTCAATGGATTTTATCAGGATTCCTCTAAAGGACATCGTCTTAACTTATTAACTAATAGACGAGATTTTGCAAAAAGAAGACATTAAGTATTAATAGCAAAGCATTGAAGTTTGTACAATATAAATTGAAGTTTAGATACTTTTTCGCCTAATATAGTTTTTTAGAGAGTGGTTATATCTTGGTAAAAGAAATATTTTTTGTCCAAAACTTCTCTTTATATGATTTAGTTTCCAAAATTCACCCTAAAATATTTTGGCTCATATCGCCTAAATTAGGCAACGATAAACAATTTTGTTGAAGAACTTATTATTTGTTTTTCGAGTGGAGCACATGGTATAAATTTCGTTGCAAAACATCGTTTGCCAGTTAGAGGGTTAAGCATTTTCCGGCCCAACCTAAATAATCTAAAGTTTACTTAAATGGCCCTAGTAGATACTTTATTTTATACCACTTTTGTAATTTTGCTTTATTTGAGCACCGTTTTTAAATATAAAAAAATTTTAAAATACAATAATAATAATTGAGAAAACAATTTTGAATTAGATACCCAGGAAAAAATTACACATTCCAAAAAGAAGGTGATGCCCACACTTGCTTACATATCTCATTGCCAAATTTAGTAACTGCAATACCAAACTCATTCCAACGATAGAGTCAAAAAAGCAAGTAGTATTGTAATCAATTCTATAAATTTAAACCAGAAAGCATGAACTCAATAACAAAGTAATTAATTACTTAAAAGAAAATAACAATGTTATTAACTTATATGTATTACTTTTTGTACTCAAGAAGTAATCATATACTTTTTCTTAAAAAAAGGACGTTATTGGAAGTAGTTCCTAATTTTGAAAAAAGTAGTTATACAATTTTAAAGAATTTATCTCATATATTTTTACAAACAATTTTTTAAACTGTGGTTAGGTATAAATTAGTTAAGCGCACGTGATCAGAAAATTGTGAGTGGAAGTTGAAATTATTGACGTTATCGTGAGTGAGTGTAAAAAAATTGTCGAGGGTGATTGTGCGTGAGTCATATTTTTGTTTTTCAATTTTGAATTGTTCTTTTTTTTTTTGAAAAATTTATGTTTTCGTGGTTTACAGCTCCAAAATTATGACAAACCCATGTTATCATAACAATTAGATGTTTCACTTTTAGGATTTTATTTCCGTATGAGTTTTGATCGTTATATTTGAGTGACCTAGCAGAATCACGTGTGAGTAAAAGTTGAATTTACTTATGGAACTACTTCCTTTTTTTAAATGTAAGTACTTCTTATTTTTTCTAGGGAACTATTTATTTATTTTTTTTTTTTTTTGTAAGTACTTCGTAGTTTCACAATGGAACTATTTCTTTATTAAAAAATGGATGTAGTTCTTAAAATTATAAAGTAAATAGTTCTTCGGTAAAAAAAATAATCAATTCTAAAGAATCAATTATTTTAGTCTCACGCCCTGTTAAAAGAATCGAGTAGGTAATCTAGTAAGGAATGCGTTCTGCCCAAAATGCTTGATTACAAACCCGCTTACCTTTTTGGAAATTTTTTGCTGGGTACATACACTCTCACAATATTTTTTCCGTAAAGACTTCCGAGTATACACATTAAATTAACTGATAATCAGTTAAAAACAGGACAACTTACTTTTCGTTTAAAACAATTGTAATTTTTAGTTTATTTTCAACTGTTAAAAAATTAAATGACAAACTCCATAAAAACAATAGATTGTTTTCGTTTATTTCAATACTCAATATAATAAAACTACTTTTTGTTTTAAATAGAAAATTTTAACTGAAAATTTTAACTATTACCGAAAGTCCGTTAACTTTGACAGAAAGTTAAAAAATCATTTTTTTTGGTAATTTAACTGTATATTCCATTGAAAAAACTTTACCGATTAAATTTTTAAATAACTCTTGATTTTTTTTTTTTTTTTGAAAAGTTCTTGTGAGTGTAGTTTCGAATTATTTGTTAAATATATGTAACGCAATGCAGTAAAGGGTTAAGTTTTCAAACGAAATATTTTTTGTAATAGTAGCCACGACAATTTTTCTTCACATATTAATGGTTTTTAGTTCCTCTTTAATCATCCGGAGTTTTTCAACAAGAATCGAATCATACATAAATGTTTCAATTATATTGATGATGGGCGTGGCAGTTATCCTAATCTGCCCATTTTTCCAAAGCTGCACTTCGGTCCAATAATATCTTCTACCAAACATCATAGGTCTAGCATTACTATTTTCTAAGATATAGAATTTTGTCTCCCTTAAATGGTTAAATCTTACACGAAGCGACGTCTCAGCCCACAACTCAAAAAAAAATCTACACATCTCGGTATTCGATTGGCCCTTTATGTGCAGATGGTACCTGAGATTACAGTGTCCAGTGAGGTACGATGCCAGGGTCCTATCGAGGGACAAGAGTCGCCTCGATGCCACATTGTAAAAAGAAATAAATATACACACAGAGAAAAAATTAGCTATTTGCCAACCGAAATTCGGTTACTATGACACAAATTCGGTTATTACGAATTTCAGATGGTTGATACAACTGTCCATTAGCTTCCATAGCAAAGTTAGGTTAACTCAACTGAATTTTAGTTTTAACACTCAAAATATACAGAAATCGAATGTAAATATCGTTGTACTAACTGAATTTATAAGTTGTTACTATTAATATACACTTTACAATTCGGTTGGCACTTTATTTCTCTGTGTGTATTAGCCTGCCGAGTATGAATTCAAATTCTTTCCACAACCAGAGATTTTCCCTAGCATACCCCGTAGGTATACAATAGAATGGTTCAGGGCCAATAAATTCATAGCCATTTAGCCTACTTCCTGTTTGGATATTATGTCCGAAAAATTCCAGTCATAATCCCCAAACTAAAAGTGAATTCCCCAACTAAAAGTGAGGATAATCCGTTCATTTTTACCCAAAGACAATTTGCCCAAAGTCTTTTTATTTCCAACTTATGTTTACAATTTTCTTCAGAAGCAAAATCAACGGTATAGCTATGTAACGCCCTGCTTATACCCTGTCACACAGTGGGGTAGAATATAAAAAAGGACAACCCTTAGCTCTCAGTTATTACCTGCAATAAAATCTAACTCATGGCAATGACAATATTGCCATGAATTACTTTTGTTAAATAATAAAAAATAATAAATATATATTTGCATGGGTAGCCATTTGAGTAGCTATAAATCTATATTTCTCGTCGTACTACGTACACTCAGGAAATTGTGTAGGTCGAAACGACTAAAAATTACACTTAAAAACAACTACAAATGTAATTGAAAAAGCAATGACTTAGTTTTTTAAAAAAAATTATAAAAAATTATTGTTATTATTATCGCCCATGTCCTAGGTTTGAATACGAATGAATTTTAAAAGCACATGAAATGGAAATTTGGTGCTTTCTAATCCCCATAAATGTATAAAATTCGAAATAATAATCGAAAAATGTCGAAAAACTATCGAAAACATATGTTTTCGATCAAAATGCTAAATTTTAACTTATAAAGCAGTCTTATGATTGTTAAAAACTTCTATTAGGAAAAAAGTGCCTTCGTTTTACTTTCTACAGGAAAGTAAATCGAAAATAAAAATGGGTATGCGAAAGGCAAAGTACCAAGAAGTCGTATTGATTTCACTTTCATGGGAATGTGAAACATAGGACAGAGGTGTATATATCAACAAAATATTAACACCAATAATACATATTTTAACTATTGTCTCTGAATTGTCGCTTATACATTCTTCATAAAATGTTCAAATATTAATACTACATTTTACTACTTTTACCACAACTGGAAGTTTAAATACAAAAAGTAAACAAAACTTTCCAATTGTACACTTAGAATACTATGTAGATAAAGACCACTGCAAATGTAGTTAAAAACAATTGAAATTTCACTTAAAGAAAGGACGACTTACATTTCGACTTACATATTCAACTAACATTGTCATTTGGTTTTTAATATTCAAAAAATTACTAACAATTGTAGCAAAAATGAACCACATGTTAGTAAAAAATAAACAAACACTTATTTTTTTAAATAACAAAAAACAATTGTAAAAAATGAATGTAAAATAATTAAACAGTCATTTGATGTGGTTTTTTTTTTTTTTTTAAATGAAAAATATAGTGAAAAATTTAATGTGTTCTACAAATTACTGTCATTTACACTAAAAATAAAGAAACTGCATTACAACCCAAACAACTACATATTTTTAAAGCAGAAGTTCCCTGAGTGTAGTAAAAAAATAGTAAAACTTTCGAATAAACGAACACACTGAATAGTTTTGAGGTATTTTTTTTTTTTTTTTTTAGTTTTTTACTATTTAGTGGAAGCAATAAAATAAATATAACTATAAAAATTTATAAAATATTTCATAATTTTTTGCTACCTTTTGCGAAGTTGCCAAAATAACTACGCAAAATAACGATTACTAAAATACGGTATTTTTGGTAAGTTACAGTTTTAATGACTGCCAAAAATAGTTATTTAACATTTCTTATAGTAAAATTACTACAGTTCCAGCAAAAAAAATAACCTGGATTTGGTAAGCAGTAACTACATTGCATGCTTCCAAAATAGCGCTTCACCACCTTGCATAATAATGCATGCAATGAAGCATTAAAGAATGCATACCTCGAAGCATCAATGTTGTCAACATTCAAAAAAGCGCTTCTTATTGCCTAAGAAGGCATGAATTTATTGCTTCTAAGAGCACATGAAAGAAGCGCCTTTCACCTGCTTCAAAGAGACATACCAAGACATCGCGAACAAAAAGCATGCCTTCTGGATATGCTTTGGAAGCGCTTCGTAATTAAATATTGCCTACCGGAAGCGCTTCTGGGTAAGCACTATTTTTTGCTGGGGTTACACATATAAAAATAACTATTACCGTTGACTTGACGAATGACTGATTTGTAGTTAAGGGAAGAATTTTCTGAGTGTACATTTCAACACAAAAAAAAACGACATACTCTTTGGTAATGACCACATTTCAACCTTTAAAAATGATATTTCCTTTCCAAACCAAGCCCGCCTTCAATGTACGTTATGGAATCCATTTTTACAACATCAATAACAAATATCCTTCGGCTACACAAATACATTCATCCATATGTACGGATTCAAATATACATTCAATCATACACGTGCCGGTAATTTCTGTGCATGGGTTTAAGTTTAATTAACCCTGAACTTGACTGCAAATGCAATACATACTTATAGCAAAAGACATGGACAGCTAAGCTAATACACCATTTCAAGATTAATTTCGGCAGCAAAAAAAAAAACAGAGTTTTATCAATTGTAAAATGATATTCAGATTAGTAACAAATAAAATAGCAAATATAAAAGGTTTTCAGAAATTATCACCGAAATTATTTTTTAATATAATTTGCATATTGAACAATCATTTGTAATTCAACTTATATTTTTGTAAATGAGAAAATTTTAATACAGTTCAACTACTATCAAGTCTAAATATCCATAATCAGTTGTAAATCAGGCATTATAACGCTACAATAGTTCAACCAAATGTAAATGAGGAATAAAAGCCGATATTTATCAAATGTCAATTGTAAATTTTTACAGTCAATTGAAAATATTCATTGTCAATTGTAGAAATCCATTGTCAATTGCAAATATTCATTGCCAATTGTTAATATCCGTTGTCAATTGTTAATATCCGTTGTCAATTGTAAATATTTGTTGTCACATGTGTTGAGTCTGAAAAAACGTCAATGAGAAGGTATAACATTGCTTTCGAAAAAAAAAACATTAAATTGAAAAATTTTATATGATATTCAGCTGATAAAAGATGTAAAAATCTATAATAAAAAGTCAATGAGAAAATAAAACATATCATCACATATAAATTCAGTTCAGAAAATGAAAAATTTCAAAAAATGTAAATTGTATTTCAGAGATCAAAAAGCCAAAGTGAATTGTAGTTCAGAATAATAATTTTTAATCAAAACATATTTAATGTAGTTCTGAACTTATAACAATATTTCACCCATAAAAACATTCAAATAAAAATTGTGAAATTAGTTACAGAAATTGTTAAAATAAATTTCAGTAAATATAAATTATATTTCAAATATTGTATATGGAGGAAAAACAGAAAGACTTTGCAGGAATATCATTTAACATTGGGTATTATTTCTTACCATATACCATATACCATATCTTGTACCATATCTTGAAAAGCATCTATTAGGAGACTTTTCTCCTCTAAACCCCAAGTTCCTGGAGAAAGTTCCAAAATATAACGTGTAAGGGAATTAGCACATTCTATAGTGAACACAAATTTTAAATTTGAGGTTTCTAAATAACAAATGGGTATGGTCAAGGGGCAGACTTTTCTACTTTTCGCCCCTACAGTAGAAATTCCCAAAAATCATATCCTTAACGAGTGCCTTACTCGGCAGAAGGAACATACGTATTAAATTTCAAGTTCCTTACTTCAGGGGTTAGTTATTGCAGGCCGTTAAGGGGGAGATCCCCATTTTTGATTCCTCAATTTCACCGTTCCTGGCATAAATTCTAAAAAGTACCTTATCTGTGAATTGGCCCATACCAGAGCTGTGACTGAATCATTCATTTTTGAATTAATTCGCGAATCATTCATGCACTGAATTAATAAAATTTTGAATTAATTCTTTTCGCCAAAAAACGAATTGAATGAAATTTGAATCGATTCATATTCATTTGGCTGGAATGAATTGCAATTCATTTTAAATCAAATGAATTCGGCAAAATGAATTGCAATTCATTTTCAATTCAAATGAGTTTGGCGAAATGAATTGCAATTCATTTCCAATTCATTTGACTTGAATTGATTTTGAATTAATTCAAATGAATTAGAAAAATGAATTGGAATTCATTTTCAATTCATTTGTATTAAATTGATTTTGAATTAATTCAAATGAATTCTATGAAACTCTTCATCACATATAAGGAAATTTTATAAATATGATTAATAACACGGTGCAATATTTTTTCTAATTCATTTGAATTAATTCAAAATCAATTCAATACAAATGAATTGAAAATGAATTGCAATTCATTTTTCTAATTCATTTGAATTAATTCAAAATCAATTCAAGTCAAATGAATTGGAAATGAATTGCAATTCATTTCGCCAAAATCATTTGAATTGAAATCAAAAATGAATGATTCATTCACAGCTCTGGCCCATACCCCAGGAAACACGTATTTAAAATTACAGATTTCTAGTCATATATACCGCAGGCCGCAGAGGGTAATACTTATAACATTTTGCACCTGCACAAATAAATTTCCAAAAATATTGTCTAAGCGGATGTCTACGAGACGGAGGGAACATAAATACAAAATTCTAAGTTCCTATATTTAGCGGTTTCTTTTCGGCTCTTCCCGAAAAAATTTCCAATAATCCCGCTTTAGCGAACATCTACGCCGGAGGAGGGACGTCAATAAAAAATTTCAAGCGGTGTAGTCAGTAACGTTATTTTATTGAACTTCATAAAATAAAACCAAAATTCATCTGAAATACATTTGATAATTTCTGATTTACAATTTACATCTACTTAAATTCTTTTTTATTTAAGCTGATATACAAAAAATATTTTCTTATTAAACGTTATACATTCTGATGTACATGTTACTAAAAATATTTGTAATTGATTGCGGTATATTGCATGTAACGACTTCTAGAAGTCCATTTTAAATTCTCATTTACACTTTTATTTAATTTTTTAAATTAACTATTCCGTATCACAATTTTTTGTGGCTCATTGTCTTTTATTATAGATATTCAAATGTTACAATGGATTTTTAGAAGTTCTATCCCCTGATTTGCATGTTACTTTATATATTCAAATGTTATTACAAGTATTTGATGGTTATATGGGCTGATTTGCATATTACTATACACATATATTCAAATGTTATTACGACTATATGATCGTTATGTGGGCTGATTTGCATGTTACTATACATATATATTCAAATGTTATTACGTCTATGTAATCGTTATATTGACTGATTTGCATGTTACTACATATATTCAAATGTTATTAAAAAATTTAGATTTTACACTGGCTAAAACTCCATTGAAAATGCCAAAATACATTCCACTGTGTCTCACTGACTTTTATAATAAAAATTTACAATTTACTAATGGATTTTACATTTTACTATATCAAATTACAATCGACGTTTTTTAAATATCGGTGATTACTTCTGATTTACCAAAATTTGTTTTCATTTAGAGAACAATCCACCTATATTTGCTATTTATTGCCCAGTATTAGTGATACGAATTGTCAAATTATTGTAAATTTTCTTTTGAAAAGGACATTTCGTTTCATCAATACTGGAAAATATTAGATATGGATGGATAGGGAGGATAGCGTGTGAGTCAGCCTTTACATTTACTATAAAAATTTAACTTTGATATTAGCTGAGCAACAGATTTCCCGTCTGATATTAATGGGATATTTGCCGAAATTAATTTTGAAATGGTGTAGTATGAACAAAATAAATTCAACACAAACTGAAAATTAACTTTCTCGACAAAAAAAACACAGAGAAAAATTTAGCTAAAATTTGGTTACTAGGACTCAAATTCGGTTATTACAAATTTCAGTCGTTTGGTAGAACTGAACATTAGTTTTCACAACAAAGTTCGGTTAATTCAACTGAATTTTAGTTGCAACACCCAAAATGTTCAGAAATCTAACGTAAATATCCTTGTACTAACAGAATTTATAAGTTACTACCACTAAAATACACTTTACAATTCGGTTGGCACTTTATTTCTCTGTGTGTAGAATGCAAAATAACAAAATATTTTGAAGTAAAAACAGTACCAGTATTTCACTACTATAATGTAAATTACAATGCGCTTCCTTATGTGGAAATGAATAAAAATGTTCAATACAAAAAATTCAAAAAGATTTAACTTCCCTCCACAAAATCTTTTCTTGGATCCGCGCCTGAATTAGAGGGACCATTTTTCGCTTACATGAAAGCGGTAGGAGAATGTTCTCTAGTGTGGCCCTAAACCTGGTATTTGGGCTATATAAAAACAAGTATTCCAAATCTAAATATATCAGCTTATAGGAAAACTCATTTTTCAGCTACACAGAAAGAATTTTTTGTACGAAAAATAATGGAAAATTTTTTAGTGAATCAATAAAACTTTTCTTTCCAAATTAACGAAAACTTTTCAAAAATTAATGAAAAGGTTCATCTTTTTTATGAAACCAGTAAGGAAACTTCTGCATTGAGTGTCTGAAACTTTTAATTAAAGAAATTAAATATTAAAAAAAATTGCTGGAAAGTTAAGACGAAAAATAATGGAAATTTTTCAGTGAATCAATAAAACTTTTCTTCATAAAACAAACGAAAATTGTCCAAAGATTAATGAAAAGCTTCATCCTTTTTATGAAACCAGTTTTTTGATGAAAATTCTTTACTGAGTGTATGAAACTTTTAATTAAAAAAAATAAATATTTTCAATACTAAAAACTAGTTAAAAATGAGCTCGCAGAAAAAAACTGCAAAAATTAGCAAATTTTTTTTTTGACTAAATATTAGTAATATATTTTAAAAACCGATTGTAAACAACTTCAATTTTCTTAAGTTCCGTAGTGCTTTCTAACTACAATTTTATTATAATTAATATTTTTGACAAATAAGTCCATACAAAAATAAAAAAAATGTGCTTCAGTAATTATTGTTAAACTCATGAAGCGCAAATAGAAGTATAACCGTTACTTAAATTAAAACAAATTTAAAATTATACGTTTTTTTTAAACAGAATCTCACAGATAAAAATATGAAATACTCAAAACGTTCAATTAGTATGAATTGAAAATTTTTTTTTATATAAATAGAACATGTTTGGTCTTCAAAATATAGTAACGTCATGATGCTTGTGAGGAAAATAACATAGCCACGTGTTTGATTATTCAGAAGACAAAAATGGCGCAAAATTTATGATTAATAGGTTTTCCGTGAAAACTCTGCCTATTTTGAAGACTCTAACTTTTGTAAACTTCGGGTTCTGAGAAGATATTTAGCCAGATCGAAATACTAGCTAATATGTTTGATTTGCTTTATTTTTTTTTTTTTTTGTTAAAAAATAATCTCGATGTTTACATGAAAATAATTTCGTATGTTTACTTTTTTTTAAAACTTCTAACGTACAAGATTATAATTAACTCTTACTAATAAAAAGAAAACTAAAAATACTTTTAATTGTAAAGAATTAAAATTTTTGATTAATTCGTATTTTTATCTGTAAGGTCCTGTTTAAAAAACTTATAATATTATTATTGTTCACAATGTTTTAATTTAATTTAAAGTTGTTTAAAATATCGTTTTATCGGCATATATTTCGTTGTGATGCGACAACAAACAGAAGGTTTACGCTGACATAAATACATAATATACAATCATAATATTTTTTCCGCAAAGACTACTGAATATACACATTAAATTAACTGAAAATCAGTTAAAAACAGGACAACTTACTTTTCGTTTAAAACAATTGTATTTTTTAGTTTATTTTCAACTGTTTAAAAATTAATTGACAAAATCCATAAAACAATAGATTTTTTTCGTTTATTTCAATACTCAATATAATACAACAACTTTTTGTTTTAAATAGAAATTTTTAGCTGAATATTTTAACTAAAGGGTACGCCATCTAACGTTTTTTTTTTCAACTAGTGCTTATTTCGTGAATGGTAACACTTAGCGCATGTCTGATTTGACAGATAATTAGTTTTATCCTTCCGCTGAACGAATATGGTCCGTATGTTCGCTATCTTGTGAAAAAAGTGAAAGAAACTGGCATCCTCATCGATAAACCAAAGCGTGAAAAGCCAAAAACAGTGCATACAACCGAGAATATTGCTGATGTGGCAGAAAGTGTGCGTGAAGCGCCATCAACATCAACATCAATTCAATTTCAATTTATTTATTCAGTCTATGGATACATAAATCCTTACAGACTATGATATAACAATTTTATAATAATCTTAATATTTACATTATTTATTTAAATACCTAAATCCATCATTATGGAATATAATTGTTGTTTAAAGCTAGTTTTTGATGTCCAAAACTCAATTTGTTGCTTTAAAGTAATTAGCTGTTTATTATTAATCTCATTCATTTGAATAAAAGTACGGGTTAAAATGCTATTAAGCCCATAATTGGTACGATGTAGTGGTACATCAAAAACAGAATTAAACCTTAATCTTCTTGGTGGAACATGAAAATTAATACGGGAAAGCAACTGAGAACAATCAATACCACCACTTATAATATCAAAAACGAATAAAGCAGATTGCAGTAACCTACGAAATTCAAGGGTTTCTAAACCTATTAGTAGACCTCTAGATCTATAAGAGGGAATAGGATCAGTAAACCTAAACGACGAGGTTGCAAATTTGACAAATTTCCTTTGCACTCTTTCAATACGAGCGATATGAGTACCACAATGAGGAGCCCATATTATGGCAGCATACTCCAGTTTTGATCTGACAAAGGCAGTATAAATTAGTTTTAATGTAGTTGGATCGGAAAAGTCAGCACAATTTCTTTTCAAGAAAGCTAACATAGAGTAAGCTTTTGGAACAATATAGTCCACATGAAGCCCAAACGACAACTTTGAGTCAAAAACAACACCCAGATCAAGAGTTGCATCCACAGATTCCAAATTATAATCACCAATATAAAAAGTAGCATGAATTGGATTTAATGACCTAAAAAACGACATATGGAGGCATTTACTAAGATTTAAATAAAGCCTATTTAAATTGCACCATACAAGAAGATTATTTAAATCCGCTTGTAAATCAAAAACATCAAGAAATGTGGAAATTTTATAAAATACTTTTAAATCATCGGCATATAAAAGAAATTTGGTTTTAGTAAAACACGACGAAATGTCATTAATAAATTAATTAAAAAGAAGTGGCCCCAAGATACTACCTTGAGGTACTCCTGAAGTCTGAATATAAGGTTCTGAAAAATAGTTTTCAATGTTAACCTTACAAATTCTATTCACCGTCGTTCTCAACAATTGAACATTTCGGAGACATCATTGAGACGAATTTTGCATAAAGACCTTGGTATGACGCCATACAAAGTCCAATTGGTTCAGGAGTTCAAAAAAAAAGTTATTTGGCGGACCCTTTATTATCGAAAGACCGTTTTTTTTTGTTTATTGAATAACAGACAGAAAGTTAAAAATATATTTCTTTGGTAATTTAACTGTAGATTTAATTGAAACAACTTTACCGATTAAATTTTTAAATAACTGTTAATTTTTTAAGGAAAAGTTCTTGTGAGTATACATGTTTTGAAATGAAACAGTTTGTCAAAATACAAAATTTCCTAAACAAAATTACAAAAAATATATAATGTATGAACGTATATGCATGACCATATAAAATAATATATGAACAAATATGTCCATATCTGTTCATATATGGAAATGTCGGTTAATTTTTCGATTATGTACGAATCCATATTCGTATAATATATAACCATATAAAAAAATATATGATCATATATGAACTTTTTTAACCGGGATGACATATTTTCATGTAATTCTTTTATTACAAGAATAAAAAAAATAACAAAGAAAATAAAATATATTTGAAGGACCTTTGAAAACATTGATTAAAACATCCCACATACAAAAACAGACACAGACAGATACCACTCATCATCATTATCATAATGTTGCACTGCCATAACAACAAATTGGTGGCCAAGTACGAGGACAAAGAACAGAAGAAAGAACAAAAAACGACAACCAAGAACAAAAGGTCCAATGAAACTAAACATTTGCAAACAACACCAAGCCAGAGTGTGATAAACTGAAATAAACGAGACATGATAGCTTTGCCAAAAGCCACATTTACACAATCATCGTAGTAAAAGGAGATACAAAAAAAAAACACCACAAACTCAAAAAAAAATCTGACTGTAAAAAGTAGTAATAAAATACAGAAAAAGATTGGGATACAATAAAAACAATCACTACAATAAAAAAATATATAGAAAAAAAACATCACAACTTTACAGTGACTTTTTGCTGAAATCGTAAAAAAAAAAATAACGAAATGACGCAAAAAAAATTAAAGAACAATGTTTGCTTGATATTACGTTAATTTGAAAATTTAAAAGCGGCAATTTAACTCTTTACGATAGAGCAATTTTGTGAGATAATATTATTGTGATATTTTTCTCTCTCTCTCAGTTACTTATTATTGTTATGACTTAATTACAAAAACAAAACAAAAATAACGGCATCAAACATATGATTTTTGTTTTCATTTATAAACAATGTGTTTTTGTTATGTTTTTGTTGACATTTCATTGTGCAGACAAGTTAATGAGAGAACATCTAAAGAGAGCTGTGATAATCACACTCTTTAAATGTCAAATGTTAGAGTATGCGCATTACGAATACCGTTATATGAAAAAAGCTTTTACACATTTTGTCATATTTTTCTTTTTTTCTTACTATCACTTCAAAAATCGAATTTTTTACTTGATTTTCTTGAAGTGATAAAAAATGGGTTTAAAGATATAAAAACAATACACAAAATGGCTGAAAGCACAATAATATGACATGGTTTATCGAATGTAACTCAAAATGTTTAAGATTTAATTTGATTTTTTTTTTAATTGTTTTTAATTATACTAAATTCAGTTCTTGTACTTTCTTCCATCATATTTCTAATAAAAATTTGGTTTCTGACAACAAAATATTAAAGTAATTGTTGTGTTATATAACAAAAACACATTTTAGATGCATTCTTACTGAAGTTTTTTTTTCGTGCTTCAGAACTTCTAATGTCAATATTTTAACTGACTGCACTATGCCAACTACAAATACACTCAAAAAATTTCTACAATAAGTAGTTATATAAAATGAATAAAAATAACCAAATTTTTTAAATATTAGTAAGATACACTCAGGGAACTTCTGCTTTAAAAATATGTAGTTTTTTTGGTTGTAATACAGTTTCTTTATATTTAATGTAAATGTCAGTCATTTGTAGAACAAATTAAAATATTTACCAACCTTGTAGTTCATTTAAAAAAACAAACCACATCAAATGACTGTTTTATGGTTTTACATTCATTTTATACAGTTGTTTTTTGTTATTTAAAAAAACAAAAAAAAAATAAATGTTTGTTTATTATTTACTAACATGTGGTTCATTTGTACTACAATTGTCAGTCATTTCTTGAACATTAAAAACAAATGACAATATTAGTTGAATTTACTGAAATGTCGTCCTTTCTTTAAGTGAAATTTTATTCTTTACCTACATAGTATTCTAAGTGTAGGAGTTACAAAATATTAGTTATATTTGATCTAAATTTTAGTTTATTTACAAGTTTCAAATTGATCTGGTAAGATCAACAAAGATTTTCTAAATATTAGACAAACAAATTTAAAATTTTTTTATGTTTTTTCTGCTCTTCTGAAATAAGCAGTCTTCATTTTTTAGCAAATATTTCTATTGATTAGCAAGATAACTGCTGTTTGCATTTAACTAAATTTAATGTAATTATCTGCATAACAATGAATTTTTGCATTAGATCTATGAAATGTCACTGAAATTCGTCCATTGAAACTTTAATGAAAAATTGTTTTGTATTAAAGTTTTCATACGCCTAACTAAAAAGTTTTATTAAAAATGGTTTAATAACAATTATGAAACGTTTTTATAAATTTTAAGAAATTTTTCATTCACTTAGTGGGTGTGATCGCTAAACGGTCATGACTTGGTATTGTTACGTTTGTAATGTAAGATGAGCGCAGGTTTGATTCTTACAGCCGTAGGTTGTTGAAAAGTTTATCATATAGAGACAATCTGACAATTATAAGACACACATAATTATACAATTTAAATGGAAAATCACTGATGAGCCTGTCCATAAAAAGGCAGAAACTAGTATAGTCTGATTTAAAAATTAATAGTGTTTATAATTTTTAGAGAAAAACGTTTATTCTTCTTCTTAGCCTCAACATTTCTAAATACAGTATTTTAATTTAATTAAAACTCGTCCAAGAAAATTCTGTCTGAGTAAATATAACATAACATGACAGTTTTATTTGGCTGTGTTTTGTCTGCAAATATTCAGAAAAAGTTATTGCTGATTTTAGCAAAGCAAATAGCTATTTAACTAAAATTCAATTCAAGTATAACTTAAGTTTTGTGTTTTTAGCAGTTTTTCCTGCTCCGTCATTTTTGAATAATTTTTAGTAGATTTTACATGTTTATTTCTTTGACTGTATTAAACAATAACTGCAATTTCAGTCAAAAGTAACTGTCAAAACAATCAACAAAAAATATTACTACGTATTTTATTTATTGTTGTATTAGACGGTCTTAACTCATTTTTGTCTATTGGGTATTTAAATACCCAAAAAGGGAGCCATCTTAGAAAAAATACAGCTAGATCCAGGTAAGAGGTGCATCAAATTGATTTTCACAGGCAGGTAGATAGAGGCTAAAAATTTCTTAAAAAACCTGTTAGGGTAAAACGCTGGGAGCAAATTTACACAGTCTAAAAAATTGCGCGAAAATGGAACTGAAAAATTGAGGAAGTGTGCGCCCGGTAGGCTAGTTGGTAGCGTGCTGGCTTATCAGTGCGGGGGTCGCGGGTTCGATTCCCACCAGAGTCACTGGTCTGTTTCGCTACAACGCGCCGAAGGCCATAGTAGCTAGTGCTCGGTTAGGGTAATAGTATATAATTTGTAATTATATGATTATTAATTAATAAAAAAAAAAAAATTGAGGAAGTGAAAAGTCGGAAAACTTTCTTGCTGGCCAATAGTCTTAGGAGTTCTCTATCGTACAAAAAATATTTACATACAGGGAAACACACCAATATCTTCTATTTCTCATCATTGGTGATAAGAATAATGGGTGGATAGGGGTGGATAGCGCGTGAATTAAGCATAAAATACTACTCAACTGGCCTACAGGTATGATTTCGTGACGTGGGCGTTAAAATATGCATTTTACAGTTTAATAAAATACACTTACTTGAAATATCGATTATTTTCAAATAAAAATTAAGTGTTTTACGTGGAGTGGAAGAGCATACAAAATATGTTTTATTCAAAAAACATGGAGGAATTATTTTATATCAGTACTTAATTCTTAAGTCCCAAATATGAGAAATACAAAAAAAAAATATAGTATATTAATACAAAAACCTTTGATATTCAATGTGTGAAGTCTCATCGATATTGGAAAAAGGACTCGGGAGTCAGTCAGTCATTCATTGGTCGATTTAGCTTTAGCCGATTCCGAGAAGCTAAAAAGTATTTATTCTATGTGGAAAGGGTTGTATATTTAGCATTTTGGAAAATAATAATCTCTCCATTCTCGCATAAAATGTTTTACAAGTTTCTTTAAAACAATTATTTTTTTTATTAATTAATAATCATATAATTACAATAATATCCTATTACCCTAACCGAGCACTAGCTACTATGGCCTTCGGCGCGTTGTAGCGAAAACAGACCAGTGCCTCTGGTGCGAATCGAACCCACGACCCTCGCACTGATAAGCAAACACGCTACCAACTAGCCTACCGGGGCGCACTTAAAACAATTAATTTTTGTACTTTTCACAAGAAAAGTCTCCCGATGGGGTTTCTTAGATCTTAATAAAATTCGGATACATATCTGATAGAGGTGAAAAAATAAGGGAGCGCAAATTTTTTAGTGACCCAAACTGACGCGTAAGCGTTAAAATTTGTTGTCAAAATTATTACATTGTACATCTAAATGAACGAAATTCAGATTTATTTGTACGCACGGTTGAAGTACTCAAAAACACAAATTTTGATACCCATATTTTGTATCGTTGTCTTATATTCAAACGGAGTTATCTACAAAGTAAATACACTGTATATAGTAAAATTAAAACAGCTATATAAAACTTTGATAAAAGCAAAAAAAGATTTCTTAAAATTAAAATTGGATTATTTCTTGGAACAGAAAGATATCTGCATTAAAAAAATGCAATGTTTTTTTATAATCGCGAAATTTTAAAAGTTAAATTTTAGGGTACAACTTTGATTGTACCTTGAAACGAGTAGTCTGAACCTTGAAAACAATACATAAAGTAGTGGAAATATCGTGGTTTTGAATCAGTAATAAAATATTGTTCAATTAAAACAATAATAAAAATTAATCTTATCAAATTTTTGACTAGAAAAACAATATTAGAATTTGTTTCAAAGTACAACCAAAAACTTTTTTAAGAAACATTTACAATTGTGTTGTATCGGGGTTTAAGCTTAGACTATAATTTTTTCCTTTTATTTCAACGATAATATTAGTATTCAAAATTTTGCAGGAAATCAATATAAAAAATTGTTTCAAGGAACAAACAGAAACTCTTTCAAGGTACACTCATAAAAAAAGGCCGTAGTTGCAAATAGTTGAAATTTCAGCTACGACAACAGAAAATAGTACCTGAAATTGAGACAGCAGAATTTTTAATAAAGTTGAGAATCACAGTCTGCTAAATTTAGTTGACCTAAAGAACTAAATTTTTAGTTAAATTCACTAATAATTTAGCTAAATCAACAGAATTTTTAAGCTAAATCAACAGGAAATTTTTAAAGGCAGGTCCATATTTATTACCAGGAATATAAGTTATAAATACAATAGTACTTAAACTCTATTTTGCTCTATCTCGCGCACTAAGCCTATTTAAGATTATAACATAAAAATTTTTAGAGAATATAACGCATCTGCAAGTGAGACTGATAGCGAAGACACAAAAAATAAAGGTTTGAAAACAAGTTTGGTTTAAATTATCTGGATAAATTTGTAAATTTGAGAATCACGAATTACTATGTTTGAAGTCGAAAAATTAGTTCAAATACGGATGAAATTTGTTTTTGAGGTAAAATGAGATAACTAAAAACTTTAGCTAAATAACTTATTTAAACGATAACAGCTCAACTGAATTGGAACCCGTTTAACAGACTTTGGAACTTACTATTTTTTATGAGTGTAAATACTTTTTATCAACTGTCGAAAACATGTATTTTACATATCCCATACTAAAATGACTCCAATTACAGGTAATGTTTACCTGTTTACCCTTGACTACACGACTTGACGTAGTTCAGTAAAGAATTTTTTGTGGGTTTTTAAATGAAAAAATTTTTAATATTAATTTATTGGTTTTAATTTAATGGAAAAAAACTTTAATCAAGTTACTTTAAAAAGCAGGCATGATGAATTGTTAATAACGGAAAACTACACTCAAAGGAAAAGCTTCAAACTGCATAGTCTTTTGTGCGATGAAACGTTTCATAAAAGTATTGTTGAGATAATACGTTTTAAGATATCATCGAAGTGTTTTAGTACTTTACTAGACTAGAAAAATATCCGCTTTTTTCTAACTCTCTTAGTTTTCGAGATACAGAAGAATTTACAGAAACAAAATATTGATGACATTTATCAAACATATCAAAAGTTTCATCATATTTATTAAAACTTCATAAAAGTTGGGAATTCTACATAGATATTCATCAAATGGAACTGTTTCATAAATATAATCACCTCTGTCCTATGTTTCACATTCCCATGAAAGTGAAATCAATACAACTTTTTGGTGCTTTGACTTTCGCATACACATTTTTATTTTCGATTTACTTTCCTGAAGAAAGTAAAACAAAAGCACTTTTTTCCTTACAGAATAATTTAAAAATCATAACATTTAGCATTTTGACAGAAAACATAAGTTTTAGATAATTTTTCGAAATTTTTGAATATTATTTCGAATTTATGGGGATTAGAAAGCACCGAATTTCAATTTCATGTGTTTTTAAAATTCATTCGTATTCAAAAAGTGAGGAAAGACAGGACATGGGCGAATGAATAATTTTTCCGTGAGTGTAAAAAATTATTTTTACAACGTTGTCACCCACCCAGTCAGAAAAAAACAAACGTGGTTCGTGGCAAGGCACTTTGACAGGTGGTACAAGTGCTGGCAACATGTACTTTCCCAATCCCAAAATGATAACATTAAAAGGTCCGTCTGTTCAAAAAGTGTGGGACAAGCACTGGGGAAACAAAATTTCCGACGTTGGCAAAATGTTGGTTAAACCATGAAATAGGTGGTCTAAAAATAGATTTTCCAAAATAAAATTTGAAAAAAGTTCATATATAATTTGTTTGGTCCAGCCGGAATTTGAACCCTGACCGCCAGATTGACAGCCGACAGCTCTACCCACTGAGGGTAACGAGACATATCCTAGGTAGAAATTGCCAACCACACCATAAAATGAATACTGGCAAACAACTACTATTTTTATAAAACCCCTTTATGTTTAAAATTACCAAAGGCGTAACTAATATTGTACTAGGAAAAGCATTTGTTTTGCCAGTACCACCCGCAAAATTCTTTGCCATTATTGTATTTATCAATATTACAACCAATTAGCAGCATTTTTTTTTATTTTTAATATTTTATTATATTTCACACATTTAAATACTGTATTGCTGCTTTTTTAAATGTGTTTTATATAACATATTTTTCAAAATTAATTTGATTTAAGCTATTTTAAAAGCACCAATATTTTTGAATTACCAACGTTATTAAAATTGTGGCAAGTTCGCTCAAATCAGCGTTTGGGCACTGTTATCAATCGGGTAACAGAACAATAATGTCAATATTGTAAATCCCTAATTCTGCCAACGCATAACCGACGCTTTGCTAACATCGTGCCGATTGTATTATTCTGCC
The DNA here is from genome assembly GCA_021234595.1 of Delia radicum. Classification (NCBI taxonomy): domain Eukaryota; kingdom Metazoa; phylum Arthropoda; class Insecta; order Diptera; family Anthomyiidae; genus Delia; species Delia radicum. The sequence goes on from CM037854.1 coordinate 122,387,066, forward strand.
TGGGATAATACTTGTTAGCTTAAAACATAAGTGAATGATAACTGCTGGGTAACAGTTGGGTAACAGTTGGCTGTACAAATATGTCAGCACTGGTATAAGGTTTGATGGAATGAACTTGCCAACGTTTTAAAAACAAAAAAAAAGTTGGTATTAAAAGAGCTTTTCCAGAAAAGTGCAAATCAATTTTATATTAAAAAAATATTAAAAAGTATAAAAAAATCACAAACAAATAATTATACCTGGAGCAGGGATCGAACTCAGTACCTTCTGACTACAAAACTTTTTCAAACTAAGCATCATAACTTCTATAAAATGAATTCTCTACCAGTTGTTAGACTTTTGAGCCGTTGGTAATTTCTTACTGGATAGCACGGGGAAAACTCTTTTTGCCAACGTTGGCATAGTGGTTCCTGCCAATCCTTTGCCAATGTTTTTTTTTTTTTATTGTGGACCACTGTAGTTATTGGCAAAACGCTTTTTGGAAACGCTGATATGAATGTCTTTAACAACTGTTCTGCCAGTAATATATTTTCAATTCATCGGTTAACCAGTGGCATGCCAGTGCTTGATTTTTTGTACCACTGGCAGTTTCTGACTGGGCAGTTAAAAAAAACTACTACAATATTTTTTTTTATGTCATATGATTGTAGTGGTCGGCTTTTTAACTGTCATTTACGGTAGAATTTACTGACAAACTTTGTCGAGTGCAAATGTATGTATATTGTATTTCTTTGACACCCCCACAAATACAAATTGTTACAAAATCACCTTTCACTCATATATAGGGAAATGGAAAAAAAAAATCACAAAAATATATGAAAATTTACCTTTTTTGTAACCAATAAAAATTATGTAAAATGTTTTGTGTAACCTTTAAAATTCAGCCATATTTAACGTCTATTCTTCAATATTTAATTATTTTACAAAACATCTATTATTTTTAAGCACTAATTAGTTTTTTTTTTACAATTTGTTCACTGCAGTAGTTTTTTTTTACACAATTTTTTATGGATTTATTGTATGAAATTTTATTAAACAATTCAACTTTTTTTGTTTAAAGGGATCGTTTTAGCACATTTGCATTTTGCATTAAACTTGCTGTTTTCATAAAAACAGCAAAGAATTTTATATTATTTTTATGAAAATTAATTAATATATTTTCATAAAATTTTCGCGCTGCCATTTCTTGTTAAGACGTCTTTAGCGATTACTGAATTTTTCTATACTGATTGAAAATTTTTTGTACCATCAAAAACCTGGTCAAACCTTTTCCTTTGTTTCGAGGATGTTTTTGCAGACTTTTTTATGGGAATAAAATTGTTTATAGGATACAAAGTTTGTGAGCTTATGAAAAAGCTTTTTTTTTTAAAAAAAAAGCCGTTAACTTTAAATATTTTTTAATGCACGGAAAAAATTTGATAGTAGCAGAGTTAACAAAGCCATGATGGTTTTAAATAAGGGTGTACTAAGTGTTGTAAAGGGTCCGCCAAATAACTTTTTTTTTTGAAAATGCTATAAAAAAAAACAATAGAATATTTTCTCAATTTCTTTTTTTTATTTGAAAATACAATCCTTCCGGTTAATAATGGAAAATAATTTCATTCAAATGGCTGCACCCCACAAATAATAGTCCAACGGTGTCAAACCGCAGCTCCGAGGTGGCCAAACAACATCAGCTCTGCGGCTGATAATGCTATCTTCAAAAACAGGCAAGAATATTTGAACAAGAATATTTGAACTTGTTCAAATATTCTTGACATCGAGTGTAGCTTTGGCTGTGTGGCACGTAGCGCCGTCTTGTTGTTGAAACCAAATGTTGCCAATATCCTCCTCTTCAAATTTTGTGAACAAAAATTCCATTACCATGATTTTCAAAGTAATGTCGCAATATTTCCCAGCGTTGTTCAAGCGTATACACAACCATATTCGTTCAGCGGAAAGATAAAACTAATTATCTGTCAAATCAGACATGAGCTAAGTGTTACCATTCACGAAATAAGCACTAGTTGAAAAAAAAAGTTAGATAGTGGACCCTTTATATATGGTCACCTTAAATTAACCCATTTGATCCCACTGTACTCGCTTGAGTACAAAAAAAACAGTCAACTTTGTGATGCTATATCTCACATGTTCCTATTTTTTTTAAAGAGTTTTTTTTGTTTTTTATGTTACGTTAGAGTGTTAATGTTAAATATACATAAAAAATTAAGCAATAAATTTTTAAATTCTTTTTTGTCCACCGTGTTTTCCGTTTTTGTGATTTTTCGCACTACTTGTTGTAAATTGATGTATATCACTTTTGCTTTAAATTAATTGTGGTAAAATTTATGTAAAAAAGAAAAACTTTAATATTAAAAAAAAAATATTTAAAAAAAAAATGTGAAAAGTGTTTTTGGTGGGCTTTTCGATTTTTTATTTTGATTATATATTTTTTTTTTGCACACTAGAGTAACAGCTTTTTTTTTTTTTTGTTTGCTAAATTTTTACTTACACGTGATGTGTAATAATAGAAATCGCATAAAGTGCATTTCCTTAAAATGCATTTTTTCATTTTTTACTTATTGTGTTCATTATTTTGCGAATTTTGATGTATATATCGCGAAACAACGCTTTAATCTGTTTGATCACAATCCGCGAAACACGTCAAATTTTAAAACTTTTGTGTACTTTAAGTTGGATATGCATCGTTATTGTCTAATTACGTTAAATTTTTAGCTAAATATTAAGTTTTAGTTTAATTAAACAAAAAAAGGATTATGCGGAAAACTTTTTGAAAACCGCGAAAAATAAAATTACTTTATATTTTTATGTGCTAGTATACGTCTAGGGTAGCTAAAAATTGATAAATGTAAAAAAAAAAGTAAAAAAGTTTCAACTTCTAATTACCCGATTAAAATTAATATGATGCTTTATATAATCATACGAAATTTAATATGAGTCTTAATACAGTTTTATCCGAGAAATGAGCATAATAATTAAATAGCATCCGAATAATGACGCGATACAATTTAATACGATTTTATATAGCGGTATAAATTTATATCTATCCAGTTTTTGATTTTAAAACGTCATGAAAATTCGAAATATCTATTAATTCTTTTTAGACTTTAGTCGCTTGCAAAAGGTTTACAACTTTATAATTTGTAACAAATTCCATAGCATTTGGAAATTTTATTTATAATAAAATTGTGTTTTTTTAAATATGATATAATATCAAAATATATATTATTTTGCAATGTCTAGGTATATAAATATAACGTAATTATTAATTGGATTAGTTTTAGCGTATTCTAAATGCAATATACAATTATACGCAACTATATATGACATCATATTAAATTTTTTATACGAAATTAATTTTATATATGAATTTATATAATTATGTCCGGTTAAATGCACTGGCAGACAAAACCTTATAAGTCTATACAAAATAATGTATTATTTTAAGCAAACGTTTTAAATCGGGAAATTAAAGATTTATAACCGTCCAAAAAACAAATTAAAAGCAAATATCCTATATAATTTGCCTGACACTTACAAGGAAGCTTTTCCGATGGGTTCCCTTTGAAATTAATGAAATTCGGATAGGTGTTAAAGCAGCAAAAATATATGGAAAACGTATCTATTTTTTAAATTGGTGGAGAAATTTAACACATCTTTGTATGAAAATATGTTTAAAGTTTAGAAAATTTAGACTTATTTAAAAACAGCGTTAAAATGCTCGAGAAAACATACATTTTGAAAACCATTTTGACACTATGTCGTGGACCCCGGCTGCCACTTATTTGAATTATTTTAACAAATTATTCACTATTTTTTCCCCTTTTTCATATATCCGACTTTTTATAAGATCGGGGGCTATACTTCATGTCTTGTATTAAAAAATCGTAAATTTTACAAGCAAGCGTGATTTTAGTCTGAAAGTAATAATAATAAAGAAAAAAATATAAATTGGAAAATTTAAAAATATACCTGACATCGCCTAGGTCTTATTTAAACTAAATTATGTATTTCCAATTCACTTTGATTTATATTTTGGACAATTTCAAACGCTTTTCAAATTGTCTTTAATCAATTTTTTAAATAAAAACCCTTTAAAATGTCTAAAAAAAAAACTACATCGTTATAACAAAAAGACAGGTTTAGCTGCTTGATTTTAAATTGTCGCATTTCAAGGAGCGCCGATAGAAATTTGTTTACATTTAGTCTAAAAAAAATTGAGAAAATTTGAGTCACATTGGACCACATTATGCATATCGATCAAAGTTTGAGGCTTAAATTTGTTTCAAAAAATTAAAAAAATAAAAAAAAAAAAATTAAAAAAATAAAGTAAAAAAATAAAGTAACAAAATATTGAAAACTATGTTACCAGATGCGTGCTTAGCAAACCAAATTTAAATAAAAAGATTGCACTGTAAGTAAAGTAATGACTTTTACGGCACAAGTAAACTTAATTTTGAGTCTTAGTGGTATCTCCATTTTAAAAGATTGTGTCAAAATACACAGAAAAAATCATTGTCAAAAAAATTTCAATTGTACTTTTGTTCGATTTCAAACTTACTTTCAATTAACTGTTTAATTGAAAATGAATTTGGTATAAAAAAATTTCAGTTTTTATAACGTATAATAACAACATTGAAACAAATGCAAAAAATTTTAACAAGTCGCCAAAATTAAAAAAATCAGTAGAAAATTCGCGTTTCTTTAATTTTGGTGATTTTTTTTAAATTTTTTTTTCGAATTTTGGCGTTTATTTTGGGAGTTTTTTTAAATTTCTGCAATTTTGAGGATTGTTTTTTAGATTTTCAAATTTTGCGATTTTTTCAAATGGTCTCGATTTTTTTAAATTTTGGCGATGTTTTTTTACAATTTTGATGATTTTTTTTAAATTTTGTAATTTTTTCCAATAGTAAACAATATTTAATTAAATTCTTAATAGATGTGAATAAAACTATATGTAATTGATGTTACTACAATTGCATCAACACTACCGAATTCAGGTAAACTTTTGCTGAATCAACAAATATTTTAATTAAAACTCAATTTTAGTTTTTTCTGTGTAGACATATTTAATTTTTAGTTTGCATTGTCTCAAACAATTTTTTGATTATATTTAAGTCAAAGACTTCGAAATCTCTTATGAAATGATTTTGTTTATTGCTTTTTGTCGAAAATCAAATCTAACAATGATAGCCGACCATTTGCAGGCGATGTTTTCTAACGAAATTTTAAGATTCGAACCATATAAAACTATTTCCTATTTGATCCAAGTCAAAAATAAATATTTTCATATTAAATTTATAAATAACATTGTTACTTTCTAACGAATTGTATTAAGTTTTTAAATTTGTCAAATCCCCCTAGCTGCGTGCCTGCTACTGACTATGCTATTCATAAAAATCACACAAACTTTGATTTTGCTATCATTCCTCCAAATACTGGCCATGAAGCAGATGAGGAAGACATTGATGAAGGCAATTTACTGCGTGATGATCTACCACACGATATTCCAGGTATATTGGAATTACTTTGCAGTAGCGACAGTGAAGATGATGTCCCACTTGCAGATTTAAGAAAATCTATATTAGCACCATCAACAATAAAATGGAGAAAAAGGGCAATGAATATCGATATGCCTAGTACCAATATCTTTGAAACTTCTAAGCATGAAATGAATATTGCACTGGAAGGCAAAACACCTGTAGAAGTACACAACATAAAGTTCAGAGGCAAGAAATTGTGGAAGCCTCTTTTTACGTCAATGATTAATTCGTGTGTGGTAAACGCCTGGAAGCTTTATAAGAGTGCCAACAATAGCAACATAGATCTCTTGAATTTTCAACGAGAAATAGTACGCTTCTACCTACGAAACCATACTATTCGCACAATACAACCAAGACGGTCCACTACATTATCAATAGCAACATCAGCAGGCAACCACATCCCGAATCGTATCCAAAATCAGCTAAAATGCAAAGTATGTCACCAAAGAATTCGATGGATTTGCGAGCTTTGCAACGTCACACTTAGCGTAGAAAAAAATGTTTTAAAAAATTTCATACGGAATATATAAATACGCCTAATGATAATTAATTTAATTTTGTTTTTGTTTATTTATGTAATATCCAAAAATGTCTCAAAATGTGAATAAAATTTAGTTTCAACTAAAATGCATATTCATTTAAAGTAAGCTTAATGTAGCAACATTTGCACGCGTATTGTCCCATTGTACTCGTATGGGCACAGCCCAAAAAACCCTTTTCCAATTTTTTTTTTTTATTTTATTTTTTATTTTATTATTAATTAAGTCCTTATAAGATAGAAATTATAACAAGAAACCCAATATTTTTGTTTTAAAGGTGGTTGTGTTCTAATGGGTTAAAAAGGCCGTAACTAACAAAAAATTAAAAATTGACTTTTTGATTGATTACGATGTATTTAATTACAATTTTTTAAAAATTTACGTCCAAAAATACAGATTTTATTAACGAAAGTCAAAATTCCGTAACTACAGTTTCAATATATCCGTTAACCAAAAAGTCGTGTAGTGCTGCTTTTTTGCCTTTTATGTAATGATTTATATTGTTTTTTATTTTCAGTTTTGTTCGAAAGTTTTTGAATAGTTAAAATGCGTTTTATTTAAATAAAAATTTACGAATAAATAGAAAGAAAAACATAAACTTTTTCAATTACCGCCGAAAAGTTGTATTTTTTATTGTAAACTTTTGTTTTATTTTTTGTATAAGAGTCATAATCAAATCCGTCTTTGTGTCTTAAGCATAATTCTAAAATTTGGATACTAAGCTTTATGGGGCTAGAGCCTCCCACCTCGAAATGATTTGACAAATTTAAAAACTTAATACAATTCGTTAGGAAGTAACAATGTTATTGATAAATTTTATTTATTTTTGACTTGGATCAAATAGGAAATAGTATTATATGGTTCGAATCATAAAATTTCATTAGAAAACATCGCCTGCAAATTGGCGATACATAAAATCATTTCATAAGAGATTTCGAAGTCTTTGACTTAAAATATAATCAAAAAATTGTTTGAGACAATGCAAACTAAAAATGAAATATGTATACACAAAAAAAAACTAAAATTAAGTTTAAATTAAATTAATATTTTATATTAGAAAGTGTTTTGAAACCGTCAGATAATGACAATCGTAATTAATTTTTTTATATTAATTACTGTAGAATATTTCTTTAGTTAGTCTCTTTACAGGAAGAAGAAGAAGAAAACATTTTTATTGAAAAATTTTACGGACACAAGGGATACACCAGACTGCCGCAGTTTCGTCCCCCTCCTGGGACTCGTCAGTGGTTAATTTATGTGTCAATTGAACAAAGTATTTTATATTGTTAATTTTGCTCTATATGAAAAACTTTTTATTTTTTGGTGTCGTACTGTGATTTGAACTCACAGTCTTAGCATCAAAGCTATGCATCGTAATCTCACCTCTTAACCAGTTGAGCCACGGTCGACACAGCGTTGACTGCGACTAAATTGGAGTTTGGTCACACTACGTACACACAAGTATTGTTTTGATCAGAAGAGACAGAATTAGCTAATACCAATGCCACAATTCATTTCTCAACTAGAATGCTTTTTCTTCTTAATCCTATCTCTTTTCACAAGTAATTATCACGTTTTATGATGCGCTTTATTCACATTCAATAGTTGGATACCAAGTGTAGGTTAGAGATTGAGTCGCCGGTTAAGCAAGTTTATTCAAATTTTATATTAGAAAGTGTTTTGAACCGTCAGATAATGACAATCGTAATTAATTTTTTTTATATTAATTACTGTAGAATATTTCTTTAGTTAGTCTCTTTACAGGAAGAAGAAGAAGAAAACATTTTTATTGAAAAATTTTACGGACACAAGGGATACACCAGACTGCCGCAGTTTCGACCCCCTCCTGGGACTCGTCAGTGGTTAATTTATGTGTCAATTGAACAAAGTATTTTATATTGTTTAATTTTGCTCTATATGAAAAACTTTTTATTTTTTGGTGTCGTACTGTGATTTGAACTCACAGTCTTAGCATCAAAGCTATGCATCGTAATCTCACCTCTTAACCAGTTGAGCCACGGTCGACACAGCGTTGACTGCGACTAAATTGGAGTTTGGTCACACTACGTACACACAAGTATTGTTTTGATCAGAAGAGACAGAATTAGCTAATACCAATTGCACAATTCATTTCTCAACTAGAATGCTTTTTCTTCTTAATCCTATCTCTTTTTCACAAGTAATTATCACGTTTTATGATGCGCTTTATTCACATTCAATAGTTGGATACCAAGTGTAGGTTAGAGATTGAGTCGCCGTTAAGCAAGTTTATTCAAATTTTATATTAGAAAGTGTTTTGAAACCGTCAAAACAGTAAAAGTTTAACTGAATTCGGACGTGTTGATTTAATTGTAGTAACAATTAAAATAATTTGTATCTATTTAATTAATATTATTTTCAATTATAGTTTTATTCACATCTATTAAAAATTTCATTGAATATTGTTTACTATTGGGAAAAAAATTGCTTAATTAAAAACAAAATTACAAAATTTAAAAAAAAAAACACCAAAATTGAAAAAAAATCGCCAAAATTTAAAAAAATCAAGACCATTTGAAAAAATCGCGGAATTAAAAAAAAAAATTGCCAAAATTTAAAAAAAACAATCCTCAAAATTGCAGAATTTAAAAAACTCCCAAAATAAACGCCAAAATTCGAAAAAATTGAAAAAAATCACAAAAATTAAAGAAAAGCAAATTTTCTACTTTAAACGATTTTTTTAATTTTGTCGATTTTTTAAAATTTTTGCATTTTGCATTTTTTCGTTTTCAATTAAACAGTTAATTGAAAGTAAGTTTGAAATCGAACAATAGTTTTATGGAAATTTTTTGACAATAATTTGTCTGTGTATTTTGACATAATCTATTAAAATGGAGATGCCACTAAGACTCAAAATTAATTTTACTTGTGTCGTAAAAATCGTTACTTTAGTTATAGTGCAATCTTTTTATTAAATTTGGTTTGCTGCGCACGCATCTGGTAACATCCCTATGGGGAATGGGACCGGTTCTGCGTGTGCCACAGGATCGGTCCCTTCGTGCCAGACACCGGTCCCCTAAACAACTGGCAACTTTAACATTGGCTTGTCATAGGAGGGGGTCATTTGTCCTGCTTTAAACCACATAGTGGCATGCCACAGGACTAACTAAAGATGGGCATACCACAAGACTGTCGCAAAAGGGTTATGTCGTGTAAAATAAATGAAAAATAAACAGCTTCCAATGGGTAAAATTCTGGCCAACTAGCTTTTTCTTCTTAATAAGCATTCTGGTTAAGTGGAATGTCCTCCCTTTACCAGTCACAGGATTGGCAGTTTTAGGACAATTGACACTGCTTAACCCACTTCAGTATTAAGTTATACCAGTCCTGTGATAAGTCCTTCTTTAACCAGTCACTTTTAGGTCAATTGACTCCTCATTCCCCTTAGATATATTTTTTAGTATTTTTGTTTGCGATATATATTACGATATCTCAAAATCCATTAAAGCGACTCGTGTTTTTTCGAAACAAATTTAAGCCTCAAACTTTGATCGATATGCATAATGTGTTAACGTAGTTCAATGTGACACAAATTTTCACAATTTTTTTTAGACTAAATGTAAACAAATTTCGATCGGCGCTCCTTGAAATGCGACATTTTAAAATGAAGCAGCTAAACCAGTCTTTGTGTTATAACGATGTATTTTTTTAAAACATTTTAAAGTGTTTTTATTTGAAAAATTGATTAAAGAAAATTTTAAAAGCATTTGAAATTGCCCAAAATATAAATCAAAGTGAATTGGAAATGCATAATTTAGTTTAAATAAGACCTGGGCGATGTCAGGTATATTTTTATATTTTTCCAATTGTATATTTTTTTCTTTCAGACTGCAATCACGCTTGCTTGGAAAATTTACAATTGTTTTAATACAAGACATGAAGTATAGCCTCCGATCTTAAAAAAGTCGAATATATGAAAAGGGGGAAAAAATAGTGAATAATTTGTTAAAATAATTCATATATTGTGCTGCTTTCTCATCTATCCGAATTTCATTAATTTTAAAGTGGACCCATCGGAAAAGCTTCCTTGTAATTGTCAGGCAATTTATATAGGATATTTGCCTTTTAATTTGTTTTTGGACGGTTATAAATCTTTAATTTCCCGTGTTAAAACGTTACTTATAAGGTTTTGTCTGCCAGTGCATTTACAAATTTTCCAAGGAAGCGATTAAGCTCACAAGTGTGAGTGTAGGTCTGATATTATTAATGATATAGAAAAATTTCATAAGTGAACAATTTTGAAATGTAATTGACGTCGCCCCAAGTCTGATTTGATATTATATGTATCATATTTAAAAAAAACACAATTGTATTTTAGATAAAATTGTATATTACCCTATGCAGAGTCATACCAGAAAATTTGTCAATTATACTTTGGATGTAAATATGTATTACATCAATACAATAGAACAATTAATTGCATTATTTTGTGTATAATTTTATACACAAAATTTACCAAAATTTTTATCTTTTGAATTGATTTCTTTCTGCTTCTTAACCCTAAAAAAAGAACTTGTTTCATTTGTAACATTATGAGTTCTTAATTTAGTCTTAGATTTTTTTCAATCTAAAACTCTAAATTTAGTTTCAACGTTTTTTTTTCGTGTTTGTTATTCAATGGTGTAAGTTAATAAATGCCACAAAATCTTCATTTCCAAATTTTTTTCTCAAACAACTTATGTTTTTTGGTAATTTCAAGAGAATTTTTTGAATATAATAATATGTCCAAATTGAAAGGAATTTGATACAAATTATAAAGTTGTAAACCTTTTGCAATTGGCTAAAGTCTAAAAGGATTAATAGATATTTCGGATTTTCTTGAAGTTTTAAATCAAAAACCGTATACAACTATAGCTTATTTTGTATATAACAGTATCAGTTCAGATATAAATTTATACCGTTGTATAAAATCGTATTAAATTGTATCGCGTCATTATTCGGATGTTATTTACTCTGATATTATCAAATTAAAACTAAACTAATGCAAACTTTTATTATTATTATGCCCATTTCTCGGATAAAACTGTATTAAGACTCATACACTGATAGAATTTTCCTTCATAGTATTAATGAAACGATTTCATTAAAATCGATTCATTGGTTTAATGAAAAATTTCATAAACTGAATGAAAATTCATTAATATTGGTATTTTTTTTCATTAAAATTTTTTATGATTTTTTCATAATTTCATAAAAAAATTCATTAAATCAATGAAAAATTTTCAAATTTTTTTTCAATAAAAATTTTGACTTGTAATAAGAAAAAAAATTTTTTTTCATTTTGAAGTAAAAAAAAAACCTGAAAAATTTCTTTTAAACAGAATTAACCAAAACTTTGATATAAATAATTTTTTTTTATTAAATTTGCCTAGAGCTAACAGTTTTTGACGAATTTGAATAGTTGGTCACTAAATTCCAGGGAACAGATTCTCCAAGAAAAACGATATAGTTTGTTCAAAACGAGACCTAAATTGTTATCGTTTTGACGATGTTTCACAAAAACGTTATGCTAAACGATAATACATTTTTGTTGTTAACAACAACAATATTTAACATTTTTATCTAATATGGTCGTAATTTAACTGGACTATAATCGTCGATCGTTCTACAGATTTCCATCGATAAAAAATTACATATTTTGTACCGACATATAAGAAAATATGTCATCTTTTAATACAAATTATAAAAAATGTAAAGAAAGATTGAACAATTTGTAAAAATAAAACAATAAAAACAGAAATAAATTAAAATTGGTTTAAATATTTCTTTTTTATGGGTAAAAAAATTTTATTTTCAAAATTTGTAATTGTATGCTAAAAAGTGCAAATTATTAAATATCAACGAAAATATTTCATACAAACTATGAATTTTATTCATTAAACACATGAAACTTTCATAACGATTAGGCTAGGATTAATAAAAAAAAATTCATATACTTTATGAAATTTGCATTGGGTCAATGAAAACATTCATTCAAATTGATTTAATGAAACACCTTTCATTGACTCAATGAAACATTTCTTTGGGGACTTTTTTATGAAAAAATTCATTGGAGTAATGAAGGAATTCATTAATACTACGCACAAATTTCTATCAGTGTATTAAATTTCGTATGATTATATAAAGTATTATATTAATTTTAATCGGGTTATTAAAAGTAGAAACTTTTTTACTTTTTTTTACATTTATCAAGTTTTAGCTACCCTAGACGTATATTAGCACATAAAAATATAAAAACGTTTGTAGATTCAATATTTTTTCAATTCTAGTAAGTACATATATAACATGCAAGCATGTCCAAGTTCGAATAAAAAAAAATTGAACAAAAAAAAAGGTTTTTTTGATTACTATTTTACTGTTGAAAGCAACTACACTGATAGAAATTTGTGCGTAGTATTAATGAATTCCTTCATTAATCCAATGAATTTTTTCATAAAAAGTCCCCAAAGAAACGTTTCATTGAGTCAATGAAAGGTGTTTCATTAAATCAATTTTAATGAATGGTTTCATTGACGCAATGAAAATTTCATAAAGTATATGAAATTTTTTCATTAATCATAGTCTAATCGTTATGAAAGTTTCATGTGTTTAATGAATAAAATTAATAGTTTGTATGAAATATTTAATAATTTGCACTTTTTATGATTATTTTAGCATAGCATTAATTTGGTCACTATTGAGAAATTATCATTCGTTGATATTATTTATAAGGTCTGTTTCAATTTTAATTTATTTCTGTTTTTATTGTTTTCTTTTTACAAAATTGTTCAATCTTTTTACATTTTTTATAATTTGTGTTACCGACATATAAGAAAATATATGTCGGTACAAAATATGTAATTTTTATCGATCTGGCTTGGAATTCTGTAGAACGATCGACGATTATAGTCCACTTTTTGTAGTTAAATTACGACCATGTTAGATAAAAATGTTAAATATTGTTAAAAACAATGTTGTTAAAAACCAAAATTTATTATCCTTTGGCATAACGTTTTGAACAAAACTATGTCGATTTTCTTAGAGAATCTGTTCCCTGGAATTTAGTAACCAACTATTCAAATTCGTCAAAAAACTGTTAGCTCTAGGCAAATTCAATAAAAAAAAAATTATTTATATTAAAGTTTCGTTTAATTCTGTTTAAAAAATATTTCAGTTTTTTTTATTTCAAAATGATAGTACAAAAAAAAAATTTTTTTTTTTCTTATTATAAGTCAAAATTTTTATTGAAAAAATTTGAAAATTTTTATTAATTTAATGAATTTTTTTATGAAGTTATGAAAAAATCATAAAAAATGTTAATGAAAGAAATACCAATATTAATGAAATTTCATTCAGTTAATGAAATTCTTCATTAAACCAATGAATCGATTTTAATGAAATCGTTTCATTAATACTATGAAGGAAAATTCTATCAGTGTAAGAAAACAGCAAAATTATTATATTTTTGTGCAAAAACCTTAAAAAAAATTCGATTTCACTGAATTCCGCTTGTAAAGGGTCCGCCCATCTAACGTTTTTTTTTTCAACTAGTGCTTATTTCGTGAATGGTAACACTTAGCTCATGTCTGATTTGACAGATAATTAGTTTTATCTTTCCGCTGAACGAATATGGTTGTGTATACGCTTGAACAACGCTGGGAAATATTGCGACATTACTTTGAAAATCATGGTATTGTTGCAGAATGTGTGCGAAAATTGCGTACGGATTTTGGAAGAAGAGAAGCACCGTCAGCTCCGTATGTTCGTTATCTTGTGAAAAAAGTGAAAGAAACTGGCATCCGGGTGCCGTCAAAGATAAGTGTTACGCCAACAAGCCAGAGACAATTGACGCTTTAAAGGACAATATTCGTTAAGCCATTGCTGAAATACAGCTGCACACAATCGATAATGTGCTTAAAAATTGGACCGATCGTGTAGGCCAGCCGAGGCAGTCATTTGAATGAAATTATTTTCCATTATTAACTGGAAGGATTGTACTTTCAAATAAAAAAAAGAAATTTGAGAAAATATTCAGTAGTTTTTTTTATAGCATTTTCAAAAAAAAAAAGTTATTTGGCGGACCCTTTATATAGCGTATGCTTCTTCATGTCATATACGTCGTTAGACGAGTCTTCAAAAAAACTTTCATATGATGTGCATAACTTGTATAGTGTAGTGGGTTAAAGTCGAACATTTTCCAAAAAATCAAAAAAATATCCTTTTTAAAAACGGTCCAGCTCATGAACGGCGGCCTCTAGACCAAAACTAATTTGGGAATAGTCATAAAACAAACTAATTCACATTTTCAGACGGGCACTTTTTTTACTTTTTACGCTCCATACAATGCGAGTCGCTCTAATGTACATATATGCATTTGCATAAAAATCGCTACACTGTTAATTTCTCTAATTATTAACTGTATTAACAGTTGTTTTAACTGTCATTATCAGTTGATTTTACTGTTAAACTTAATTGAGTATACTATTTTCCAGTATTGGTTAATTTGAAATGTCATATACAAAAGAGATACTAGGTAATAGTAAATAGGAGTAGTCAAAGTGGGAACTTCCTCCCAATATGAGATAACTTAAGCTAAATTTTTAAAAAATTACAAAAGTTTAATTGCTTATTGGGATCATTCTACTTGAAAACCATATTTCGATCACTTCGATAACTAATAAAAACCTACATATTTTTACAACTATGCGAACTTTTTTATATTAAAATATGTATGGATGGCCCCTTAAGTCAAATTTTAGTATTTTATATAGCTTTCAACCAGATAGAACCGTTATCTGTTATACTAATAGAGTGATAATGGCAAACAAATACAAGTAAACAAAATAAAAAAATGAGAATTAAAATATAACATTAGTTATTATCGTGTTCTTTCTTTAGCTTTAAATTGAAAATGCTGGTGCATTTTACCATATAAATTTATATATATTTCTTTTTAAATCCTGCTTTTCCCAAAATATTATTATATTTTTATAAATTGAATGAAAAAAATAATGGCCGCAGTATTATTTATTGTCACCATACCGACAGCAGCTGAAGAAGAACGTCTAAAACGAGAATTTATTGCAAAAAATTTGATTTAAGACCAGATCAAATTGATAACACCACAATAGGTGCATTGGCGGTTAAAACTGAAAATAGTATAACAACAGCAAGTACTACACCGACTACTATTTTAAGAAACGACGATCGAATTATCAATGACTATGTGGACTCTATAAGTGCAAACACTATTGATGATATCAACAATACACCCTCCTCAACGATAATTGATAATGTCAATGCCAATGGCGGTGAAGTACCAGGTACTATACAATATGACACGTTTCCAAAAAGAAGAAAAGCCGAGAAAAAGATTAAAATTTCAGATGAAAAATCACAAAATGTGGGAGGTAGTTTAAAAGATGTAAATGTCAATAACACTACGGTAAGTTTTCAAAATTACCAACATGTGTTACAATTTTTACTTAAAAATATTCTTCTAAAGGATGGACTACCTGGCATGCCCAAATCTTTAGAAGGTTTTCGAGATTTTTTGTCTTCAGCTAAACGTAAAAACTTAAAGAAGAGAAATCAAAATATAGATTTGGAATTAACCGAAGATACTTGTATGGAAATTGTTATAAGAGCAATTCTAAAAAAATTTCAGATTCAGGGTGCAATATGGTCAAAAGATGCTGAGGATCGAATGCATCAGGTAAGAGCATGTAATAATTTAGACCCCCAAAAAACTTCTGTAAAAATAATTGAAAAATCATAATTTAAGCTTGATTCACATGTTTATTATTCCTACTCATCCATATCTACTCGTATTATTTCCCAGAATTTATAATATTTTGACAAATCATAGCCCAAGAAAATGTATGCTATTAAAGAATACACTGTTAAGAAAAATATTAGTAAAATTGTTTCCTAACGAATGCAGTAAAAATAAATAACAATGTAGTAAGAATAACTGACAGTTTTCTTACTACAAAAATTGCAAAACACTGACAATGCAAAGCAGTTAGCTTTTAATTCCCTGAGTGTAAAATTTTGTTTAAAAACATACTCAAAGTTTGGACACAATTTGGCCGAACTCCAATGCCGAGTACTCGGTCGCACGCTAATGATTTATCATTCGTACACTCAAAAAAGTTTGACAGTTACTACATGAAAGCTGTTTGTATAGTAATTAGTAGTTGTGGTTTTTAACTGCAATTACAGTTGTTTTCTATGAAATAATACAATAATAATAATTTCTGTTAGTAATTTATTAAGGGAATGCTCCCTAATGTGGCCGTACACATGGTGTTTGAACTACGATATATAAAAAAAAAACTAAGCGAAATATTCCAAATACAAATACATCAGGTTAATATCCAACTACTTGTGCATTTTTCGGCTATATATAATTTTTCTGCGGCAACTAATTTAAAAAAGTTTTATAACAATTTTCTAAACAACTCAAAAGGTCCAAATTAGGGAACATGTACCTTAAAGTGGACCTAAATTAAAAAACTCTCTAAAAGCACATACAATTGTTAAAAAAATAAATTCGACAAAATATGTATTTGTATTTAAATTTACATTTATTTTCATTTTAATTTTGTTTATTAAAACGTTTACATACTTTTAAAGCTGAAAAGATACATACTTTTAAAGCTGCTTAAGATGTTAATATGTAATGTTAACTTTTTTAAAAAGTTGTGGGAGGAAAATATCAAAAATGGAATCAATTAGTTTTATTAAAATTTTGAATAAAATTCTTCCCTTTTACAAACGTTACGAAAAATTACACTTTATATTGTATTTTTTTTAAGGCACAATAAAACCAAGAAAAACTTGTACATTCAAGTCGAAACTTTTTTAAATAGTGATTGCGGAAAATAAAATCAATGACAGTTGACAGTTTTGAGATATTCATGCAACAACAACAACAACAACAACACGAAAAAATCGAAAGTTCCCCTTTAGGGAACATTCCCTTACAAAATATCATCGAGTTTTTAAAAATTCTTGCTTAGTTTATATTTGTTATTATTATATCCATAGTTTGCAAACAATAATTAGAAAATTTCATTGTATATCCAAGGCTGTTTGGAATTTTGACTTTGCATTTTAAGTAGGACGTGAGAACACACATTTTTTGTAGTGTAATCAAATGAAAGAAAAAAAATATCGTTCAATAAAATATATTTCTAAATACTGCAAAAAAATAACTGTGAAAAAGCAGTAGTTTTTACCAATTTTTCTCAGTTTTTTCAAAATTTGTGTAGTAAAATACTATCAGTTATTTTAACTGCATTTGCTAGTTGCTTTCAACTGTTGAAAATTACTACATTTTTAGCTGTTTTATAGGTAATTACTAGTGTCCGATCGAACAGTTCGGCCAGAAAATGTATTTGGTCTGTATTCGGTATTTTAAAGCATTATGGACAAGTTTGGCGGATGGAAAAAATGTTTATTAGGCTGATTAGATGCTATTTTGAGTGTCAAATTTGAAGAAAAGTCTGTAGTAAAGCAATAAATTCACTGTTCGGCCTCAGAAAGTTCGGCCAAATTGAAAATAGTTCGGCGGCCGAACTTTTAACTTCATAGCTAAACTTCGGCATTTCTCTTAAATTTTATACACAAAATCGAATTAAATCGGCTCAACAAACATGTTTCCAATACCAAAATCTGTCATCATTGCCTCTAGATATCAAAAAACCGACAAAATATAGGTTTTTGGCCGAACTGTTCGGTCGGACACTAGTAATTACCTTTGTCGCCTTTTTGACGACATTTACCTTTGTTTGTTTTAACTGTCATATCAGCAGATTCTACTGACAAATTTTTTTGAGCGTAAAACCCGATTTTACATTAGGTTATTGACATTTTTTATAGATTTTTTTTACTGTTGAATTCAATGAAATCTATGAAAAAATATTGGATAATTTCAACGAATGGGGCATTGGAGATCGTGAAGGTTCTACAGTGTCGGTTATGAACTGCATCGCCTCGAAAACATTTTCACAGAAAGATGATGATTTACAAAATGACTTTAACACAGAGTAAGTAACTGCAAAATAATCAACTTGACCACAACTTTTGCAATTGTAATGCTATAAATATTAATTTTCTATTTCAGAAACCATTTACTGAAATCCATGTTTTGAATTTAGTAAATTTAGTAATCATCAATTAAAATTTAAATACTTTATTTGAAATTTAGAAGATATCTTTTAAAATTCGGGTATTTTTAATTGGATTAAAAAAAAAAAACATTTGAAATTCAGAAAATATTAAATAAAATTCCTTTTGAGAATCAGAACTCAATTGTAATTCAGAAATCATCAATTAAAATTTAGAAAATTATATTTAATTTCAACTGTTATTGATATTCTTTAAATATTTATTAATATATTCTAAACGAACTTAAAAGCGAGCGGTAGTTTTAAATATCGGAATATATTAGGATGGAAAATTATTATTTTTTAGGCAATTTGTTTCAATAAATTAATTTATAATTTTTAAGTGGATGTTTTTGTGATTACAAGTTTCAGATGTTTACCTTAATGGAATTCCATAGGTCATTAAAGGTGGAAATTGTTGCTTCTAAATCCCATTTATACCAAGATTTTATAACAAACCCAAAAGATATATTCAATATATTATAACCCATACCTAAAAAAAATATTTAAAATTTCTTATTTTTTGCCTAAATCGTTTGTGAAGGACCTTAAGGGGAAGACTTGTTCTTTACAAACATACCATATTTTCAAAAATCAGATCTACACAGATGTCTACTGCTGATTAAGATTGTCTACTGCTTCTTGCCACTCCTCGTGCGAATTTACAAAAATCCCGTCAATACAGATGTCCGCTCTATACAGATAAGGAACCCCCATACCAAATTTTAGGTTCCTTTATTGGTTTGGCTTGGCCGCCAAGGGGAGAATTTTCCTACGTTAGCCCCTATTTTATCAAGTTCCTGACCAGAAATCCAAACATATAAGTAACCTAGTTCATATTCGAAGAAACATATATTTTAATTTTCAAATTTCTTAACAAAAGGATTTGGGCAGGCCGTCAAGGGGATACTTTTCCCTTTATGACATTCCCCGTGGGAATTGCCAGAAATCCCGTCAGCACATATGTCTTCTTGTGATAAGGTACCCACATACCAAAATTCTAGTTATTCGCTTTAATTGTGTGGCCAGGACGCCAAGGAGGAGATTTTTACCCTTACTGCCCTTCCCCGTAGGAATTTCCAAAAATGCGCTTTATACAGATGTCTACTCCTGATTAGAAACCTACATACCAAATTTCAAGTTCCTAGCTTCAGCGATTCCCCCTCTATTAGCCCCTATTTTACCACGTTTCTGGGCAAAATTCCAAAAAGTACCATCTCAGGAAGTTGGGTCTTATCCAAAAGAACACATATAGAAAAGTTCAGCTTTCTCTCCCAACTGGTTTGATCAGGCCGCCAAGAGGGACTTTTCCCCATATTGGCCCCTACCCGTAGGAATTACCAAAAATCCCGTCTTAGCGGACGTCTACGCTGGAGGATTGACAACCATGCCAAATTTCAAGTTCATAGCTCCAGCGGTATAGGTTTGAGTCAATGAGTGAGTGAGTAACGTTATTCCTTTATATATATATAGATTTCAAATGGAATGATCTGAATTTAATTAATGTCTTTGACTCGTAAATTATATTTATTCAATTTCAAAGATGTTTTTTTCTAAATTTCAATTGATATTTTCTGTATTTCAATTACAAAAGATGTTGAATATAGTTTTCATGGATGATAACCGATTCGAATGCTGGTATCGGTAAGGGTAACGCTATTTTCTTTTATTTCGGTAACGGTATTTGAGGGGTAACGATATTTCAGTTATTTCGGTAACGGTTTTGTAGCGTTAACGGTATTTTATTTATTTCGGCAACGGTACTTTAACGGTAAAGGTATTTTAGTTATTTCGGCAACGTTATTTTAGGGATAACGATTTTTCAGTTATTTCGATAACGGAGTTTTAAGGGTAACGTTATTTTAGTTATACAGTTAATGTTAATGCACACCGATATTTTTAGACCCATTATGCCCGAGTTTTAATGACAGGCTTGTTTATGATCAAACTTTGGCAAAATATATCTATTTAGAGGATTTTTTTCAGATCTTGTTAGATTATTTCGGTAACGGTATTTTAAGGATAACGCGATAACGGTATTTTAGTTATTTCGGTAACGGTATTCATATTTTAATTATATCGGTAACGGTGTGTTACGGTAACGTTATTTGAATTATTTCGGTAACGATATTTTAGGGATAACGGTATTTTAGCGGTATTACCTGCCATCCCTGATAGTTTTGCCTAGGCTTATCAACGTTGGTACTATAAATCGTTTAACAAAATATTATATGAAAAACTATATAATTTCAGAAACAACCTAGATCAAAAACAAAGCGCCTGGGAGCGTTTTATGAATTCAGTTCAAAGTCGTTTAAATGTGGCAAACATTATACGAGATGTACGACAAGATGCCACAATAACTTTTGATTTTGTTGTCCTAGTTATATCGGCAGCGTAAGAATTAATGTTTTAAATTATCAAAAAAAAAATAATGCTTACCTTTAATAACATAAACATTCCAGAATTTTAGCTTCCTTTGGTTTGGTGGAGGATAGTACGATATTTTTAGCTTCCAGTATGTTGATATCGCCTCTAATGGGTCCAATTATTGCAGCCATCTTTGGAACTGTTATCAAAGATCACTCATTGGGAAAACTGGGTTTGAAAAATGAATTGTATGGTATACTGATGGCTGTACTTGTTGGTTTCCTATTTGGTATAATAGTGTGTACTACCGATGACCGCTATAGCATTGGAGAGGGTCTAACCGAGGAAATGGTATCACGTTGTGAATTACATTCACTAATAGTGGGTGTTTTTACGGCTATACCATCAGGTGCAGCGGCTGCTATTGGTATATTGGGTGGTAATATCGGTTCATTGGTAGGTGTAGCTATATCAGCTTCTCTTTTACCACCAGCTGTTAATTCGGTAAGTTTTTAAATTAAAAAATATATATATGTTCAGTATGTGAACTCTAAAACAAAATCTATGCACAATTTTCAATTATTTCCTTTAATATTCATAGTATTATAGTAATTATCAAATCTTCTTACAGGGTCTTCTATGGGCATTGGCTGTTATTTATAAATTTTTCGAAAAGGATGAATCCCGATACAATAACGTGGTTAAATCTTCTATGTATTCAAATAATCAAGCCACTGAATTGGCCATTCTGGGTTCGATTAGTATGTGTTTAACCATTTCGAATATTATTTGCATTTATATCATGGGTATATTAGTGTTAAAAGTTAAGGAAATCGCTCCCGTAATATCACGTAATAATCGTGAATTTTGGAAACGTGATATTAAAATTGCTCGAAATCTAAATCGTAACGGTTTTGATTCAGACACAGCTATTATCGATGAATTTGCTAATTTGCCAAAAGAAGATCAAAAGGCATTGGGTATAAATAGTGATTTTCTGCGTAATATTCACATGGATGAGACTTTATATCAAAATACATGGTCACCAATTGGTAGTCGTCATCCGTTCGAATCAACTTATGAGCCAATGCGAGAAAATTATTCAACAGTTCATCGTATAGAGAGATTGTATTCAACAATATCGCGACAACAATCTATAAAAGAGAAAAGGTATAATATATATATATTTGTTTTATTGTTTTGAGACTTTAATGGCCCTATTTTGTATATCACCCAGGGGAGGCGTCGAGTTATTTCAATGTAAATTGTTTTTGTAACAAAACAATTTGTATGGAAATAACGCAACGCTTCACCTGGATGATATAAAAGGTAAGCATATAAATGTTTAAAACTCATAACATCTTAAAAGTTCTATTTCTAGGAAATTTTTATATTCATAGTTAAAAAAACGTTTTTTATTATGCTTCAAAATGTAATTTTTCGTGGTCATTTCGACTAATGGTGGAAAACAGAAATTAAGTATAAAAACCAAATTTAAAAATAAAATAAATAAATTAAAAAACACGAAATAAATTAAACAAAAAAAATTAAAAAGAAGTTTCAAATACCTTAAAATAAGGTATTAAACTTTAAAATCCAAAAAACATTAGTTTAAAAGTTGTCATGTCGGAAGATTTTTTACGATTTTCAAATGCACATAACTTTTTTAAAAAAAAACGTACCGGGTCACCGGGGCCGGATGGCATATCAGCACTGGTGCTGAAACAGTGCTCTTTTACGTTGGCACGTCCATTGGCAAAACTTTTCAGCTCTTCGTACCGTGCGGGAGTCTTCCCCTCATGCTGGAAGGTGGCCAATATCCAGCCAATCCCTAAAAAGGGTGCGGCTAACAACCCTGAAAATTACCGCCCAATCGCAATTTGCTCTGCGCTCTCCAAAGCGATGGAGACCATGGTTAGCTACCATCTTGTGAAATATTTAGAGACCAATTCACTTTTAAATGATCGACAGTATGGCTTCCGTAGCGGTCGTTCTACGTGAGACCTGTTGGAGCCGGTCACTCCACCGCTTTTGTGAGAGTAAAGTGGTTGCTCTAGATATTTCCAAGGCGTTCGATCGCGTGTGGCACGTGGCACTCGTGACTAAGCTAGTTGCTTTTGGTGTCGGTAATGTCTTCTCTCGATTTATAACGAGTTTTCTCAGAGACCGCACTATACGTGTTGTTTTAGATAGAATCTCATCAAACGAGTTTCAGCTAAATTCAGGGGTACCGCAAGGTTCTGTTCTTTCTCCTACCCTTTTTCTTATTTTATTAATGACCTCTAATCCTATCTACTCTTTTGCAGATGACAGCAACATTTGTCATTAATTTTCATTCGATCGCAGGCCAAGCTCTTTGGAGATAGAGGTCATGCGGCAGAACATGAATGACACACTCAATCAAGACCTTTCTACAATCTCTGAGTGGGGTCGCGCGAATAAGGTCGATTTTGATGCACGCAAGACCCAATGTTGTATGTTAACATTAACATCTGTCATCTGTCATCTGTAGCTATGGATGGTATAGGTATTGAAGAATCGGATACTCTTGATGTTCTGGGAATGTGAATACAGTGTGATGTCTGTTGGAATAAGCACGTATTTCAAGTGTCGAAAGAGGCATTCAAGTGTCTTGGTTTTCTGAAACGGTGCAAGACTTATTTCACTCCATCTGATCTCCTTACTATTTATACCAGCTATATCCGGCCAAAAATGGAATACAACTCTCATATATGGGCAGGGGCTTCAGTGTCTATTCTGAAGCTTCTGGGCCGTGTTCAGGGGAGGGCAGTGAAGCTTATCAATGACAGTAGTGTATCCAACTCTATTGATTCATTGGAGCATCGTCGGAATGTGGGTTGTGTGACACTTTCCTATCGATATTACCATGGGAGGTGCTCATCTTAGATAAGTGAACTTATGCCCGTAATTTCAAGCAATAGATACCTACCGGTGCTTAGATACCTACCCGATTTTGTTCGTGTACACTGTAGGTATCTAAGCACCAGTAGGTATATATTGCTTAAAATTACGGCCATTATTCCTCGAGCCCGAGTTTTTATTCGTAATACTCGCTTATCTAGTAGAGCACATCCGTTTGTAGTTGATTGTCCTGTGTTTCGCGCAACGCATTACAGAGAAAATTCGTTTTTTAGTCGAACGATTCGTATGTGGAACAAACTTCCGCAGAAGTCTTCCCTGTTACTTCAGTTTAGAAAAAATTTAAATCAAATATCCACAAACACTACTCTCTCTTTCCTCCCTCCCATACCCTATTTTCCTGATCAATACAATGCACTGCATGAGTAGGGGCATCCCCTGAGTATTGGTTAAATTAAAAAAAAAAAAAAAACAATATCGTAAAAATAACGAACATGTTTTTACTACCAAAATTTTGAAACAACTGTAAAAATTGGTAAAACGATGTTTTTTAACAGTAATTTTTTCGGTATTTTAAAAATATTTTTTAATTACAATAGAAACGTGTATTTCCTACATCCTACTTAAAATGCAACGTCAAAATTTCAAACTGTACTCTAGTTATGACGTTTTTATACATTGGAGATACAATGAAATTACTCTTTTAGTTAACTCATTTTTGACACAGGGTTGCTTTTTCGACCCAGTAACTTTTAACGGATATATTTTTTTACTGGATAAAGATAATTCAAAAGTCATAATACTTCAAAAGTCATTGATTTTATTTTGTCCCTTGCCATTTTTAATATAATTTTTTTTCAAAATTGGCAAATTTTGGAAAAAATTTTATTTGAAAGAAGTATTTTTTTTTTAATTATTCGTTTTATTCGATTATTCTTCACAATTTATTAAAATTATTCGTTATGCGAAATCATATTTTTTTAAATTGTTCGTTCGATTATTAGAATAATTTTTTTTCGAGTAACAATCCCATTAACTACCGACTTTTCCTTAAATGTAAGAGTAATTGCGACAAATCCATACAGTAAAAAATACAGTCGTTTAAAAGTACCGTGAAGGAAAAGATCAACGCTTTACCCGTATTGTTTTATTTACCCGAAGAGAAGTAAAAAACAAAATTGGAAGAATTGCGTTGGACTTTTACACAGAAGGTGCCGGGTTCGATCCCCGGTGCCGGCAACATCAAATTAATATGTATGAGTTTTTTCTATCCCTCATACGTATCGCAATGTCCACCTTCGGTGTTCCCATAGCAATTAACCCCACCGAAGTAAATAATGAATCAGGGCTATGAACCAAAAAGCTTCAATAAGTTCGCCAACTCTCCATCAGGTGGCGAGCAACAGCTGTTCTAAGACTTATCATCTCGCGCAATTACAGTGTTGCCATGTCTGAAGCCCTTCATCTTTCCCCACCTTTCATCTCTATACTATCCCTTTCCAAAGAAAGCAACACACTAAATATAGGAAGTATTTCCTGAGTGTTGCCTCTCTTTTTATAAAAAAAAAAAAAAAAAAAAAACATTTTTAAACTAATACACATTGTTCGTGTATAGGCTAGAATCTCTAGTCATAATACACTGTGTTTTTATTGTTTATTAAATAAGCAACAACACTTTCTGACTATAGTATTAGGACCATAAATCAGTTTTGCCATACTCTGCAATTTTTAAATGTTTTACTTTTAAATTTTAAAAAATTAAAACCAAAAGTTTATTTTTCGATCTTTTATCTTTTATCATTTTGTGGGCGTTGTGGTGTAATGGTTAGCGCGTTGGACTTTTACACAGAAGGTCCCGGGTTCGATCCCCGGTGCCGGCAACATCAAAAATAATATGTATGAGTTTTTTCTATCCCTCATACGTATCGCAATGTCCACCTTCGGTGTTCCCATAGCAATTAACCCCACCGAAGTAAAATAATGAATCAGGGCTATGAACCAAAAAGCTTCAATAAGTTCGCCAACTCTCCATCAGGTGGCGAGCAACAACTGTTATAAGACTTATCATCTCGCGCAATTACAGTGTTGCCATGTCTGAAGCCCTTCATCTTTCCCCATCTTTCATCTCTATACTATCCCTTTCCAAAGAAAGCAACACACTAAATATATAGGAAGTATTTCCTGAGTGTTGCCTCTCTTTTTAAAAAAAAAAAAAAAAAAAAACTGCCAACTAATTCTCCTATTTAAGCAAACGTTTGACAGAAAATGTGATGCGACTCATAATCGCATCAATTGCATGTCAGCTGTTTTTATTAATGAAGAAATAAATTCGGTGTTTTCAAAGCTCTTTCTAGTTTCGCTCTATATTATTGTTGTTACTTCAACTTAATTTTATTAAGTAGAAAAGTAAGATTTTTGTCGTTATATTACAAGTAAAGGCTTCTCTATTAATATACCAAGCAAGAACTTTAGAACCACTTGTTTTGTAATTTTTAATTTAATCGTTCATACCACGTTATATTGGGTATCAAATGAAAGGTATTTTGAAGACGCATCACTGGTGTACGAAACAAGTCTTTGCATGTCCTCACATTATTGTTATTTAAAAAACAAAAATGTTTGAATACCACATTTGTATGTTATTGATTTGAGGTCAAATTAACATATAATAAGGTCTATTTCGGCTTTAAACGCAACTTTTCTCTAAGGGTTATAACCATATTTTAAATATTTCAAATAAGTGCTAACCCTGGTCCCACATCATAGGCAATATGGTAATAAAAATTTTTGTTTTCTGGAAGTACTTTAATACAGCGTACAAAAAAATTTGAATTTCTTAAATTTAAGATATACAAAAAATTTTAAACTTTTCACCCCCTTTCTTAACCTAAAAAATACGAGTCTAATATTTTTATCCTCAACAACATATTCAAGTTTCATTAAAATCTGCGGATTCAGCACTGTGTAGTTTCCTTGTTAGATTGAAGAAGTTGGTTAATGGTTTATTTTGTTTTATTATAATAAAGGCGAAACTTATGAACAAGATGAAGTGCTTATAATCTTGGAAAGATATAAGACACCTCAAGTCAACTTATTATAAAATGTTTTTTCCGTTTGACAAAAGAACTCATTTCCTTTGTAACATTAGGCGAAGTCCACACTTTAATTGTAAAATGCAAAAATATTAAAAAATAATCATTTTTTTTTTGCAGAAATCGATTTAGTTTTGGTCGTAAGCCCAACGCACGTATAAACGATTTTGGTACAACTTATACACTTTTAAGTGAAAATGTAAGTTATAATTTTGATTTTAAAAACTATTACAAAAATATTAACAAGAAATACTTACATTTAGATACCACGTTCATCGACTATGCCCTCGAAAGTAGTTGGCCCAACCATAAATCTTATGGCATCAGATGATACAGTAAATGCATATTCAGCAGCTAGTGATTCAAAATGTGCTTCTGAAACAAACACCCCTACGAATATGGTAGGTAAACGTAATCGTCGGACATTTATTGTAACGCCAGCTGAAGAGGATCCTTTACATTATAAACAAGGTCCCACAGATGATGTTTGATGTTTTTTTTTTTTTGTAGTATGTATTAAATAAATATGTATTGAGCATATAATTTATATTGTTACTGTTTCTAATGAAAATTTAACAAAATAATTGGATAATTATAATTTAATTTAATTGAATTTAATTTGTAATTTTGTATTTTGTTCATTTAGTTTTATTTGTATGTTAATTGTTTGAATTAAATATTTTATTTTGGCCATTTTTTTGTCTTCTGTTGTTAATGTTTAATAAGAATTTTGTGAGACTTTAAATAAATATATAAACAATCGGTTATGTTCTGCATTTCGAAATACATAATTTCAAATCGAGGTGTAATTATTCTGTATGTCACTATTTCACTGTCTTCTTAAATGTTATTCGATTCGTTGTAACTTTTTTCTTTTAATCATAATTCACATAAATTTCTAATAAATCCAAATAAAATTAACAAAAGGAATTATGAAAGTTTTTACTTTCACTTCAAATTGAAATGAGGAACATAACCGAATTGACCAAATATTATTTACAAAATATTTGTGTTAGTTTTATTGAATGAATAACATTTGTTAGTTTCAAGTTATAACAATTTATGAAATTTACTAAACGAAATTAAAAATTTATTTAAAAGTCAGCACCAGATGGTCCTTGACGATCAGCTTTAACTTGTGATCGTTGACGTTTGACAAAAAGACGTTCCCGTGCTGCTTTTTCTTGCCTACAAAAAAAATAGAAAAAATACAAAATTTTTCTTAAGGTTTTATAAAATTTTTTGGCAAACGTGCACTTTAGCGGGCACACATAAAAAATATGACCTATGGAATAAATAAACGAAATTAAAAAGAAGCCTCATGGGTCCAAAAAATGCAAACGCGTATTTACATACAAGTGTGCACACAGTGCCCATGGGCACTCCAAAGAAAGAAAATAGAGGGGGAGTGTAAATTTTTTATTCGAAAAAAATGGTGAGCAAATGAAAGGAAATCACAAAAAAAATATATATAATAAAGTAGTATAGCCATTTTTGTTAATTTTAGATGCTTTAGGGGGAAGCGATTTTTGTAACATGCAAAAATGGTGCCCAAATGGAAGAAAACGACAAAAATGGTATAAAATAAAGTTGTTGTTGTTGTATCAACTAGAAAATAAAGTGATTTTGGTTGCTATTCTTGACATTACCCAGGGATTACCGAGTAGAGGTGATAGTACAAAGTTGAATCCACTAGAGAGTTTTACTTATGTGAGTTCCCTCGCCTCTCACAACCATGTTTTAAAATCGGTGTTGTTCTTTTAAAGTGAGTACCCACGGTTTATTGTTTAATGTTGTTTCTTAAAAGAAACGCGGCGCAGTCAAGTTTTTAAAAGTTATTCTAAAAATAAAGCTCCGCAGGGAAGTCGTTTTTTTTTAAATCGCTTGATTTTTTAAAAAAATAGTTTCAATTCTTTTTTGAAATTTAAAAATATTCCTTTATTTATTTAAGCATTTGAGATATTATTCTTTAATTTTACTCCTTTGTAATTACACAACTTTTAATTTTGAGTATTAAAAAGAAGAAAATTTTGCTGATTTTGACGATGTATTAAGAACATAAAATAAATTTACTTTTAAAAGTCGGTAATGTAGGAATCAATCTAAAATTTAGTTAGTTATTTTTAAAATTTTAATTTTTTCAAATTAAAAAACATAAGTCAAATTTTTCTCACTTTGAGTACACACACTTGTATGTAAATACTTGGTTCCGGTTTTTGGATCCAGGTACAGTTGGGAAAATTTGACTTTTTTTGAGCAAATTTTAAACAAATATGGAAAAATTAAAATTTTTAAAATAAATTTCAAATTGATTCCTCATGGCCGAATTTTAAGTCATTTATTTTATGTTCTTAATAAATCGCCAAAATCAGCGAAATTTCCATTTTTTGATATTTCTCCTATAAAAAAATTTAAAAATTGTCGGATAAAAGCGAAATCATTTGAATGCATCGGTGTTGCGACGTATAATTTCTAATTGACTTTAGGATACAGAACAAAAATGTGGGCTTTGAATTTCAAAATTAGATATAGTTAAAAAAATATTTGCAAAAAACGTTTTGTAGAAAATTAAAATGAAAATGAAAATTATTCAAGTTCGAGGCCATACTCTATATTTCTTCATTAGGATATTGTCCTAACAAATAATCTATAGAGTTTTTTGTTTTCAAATTTATTATTTGACCCTTTCAGGAATGTGTTGATAGATCTATTTCGGGAATTTTCTAGGTTCCCATCATCAGAACACGTTTTGAAAGCGGTAACAATCCCATGCCAAACATCAAACATTCATATGAACTAGTTTACTCACTACATGAGAACTAATATACATATGAGTTAAAAGTTAAAGATTATAACCATTGATCAAAAAATAAATTGAAAACTTGTTTGATGTGCAAGATCCACCTCTGGTGAATATTCAATACACATTTTTTGTTTTTCTCTCCTTTTTATATTTTGTTTAGTTTGTAAAAAATTAAAATTTTTTGATAAACTTTTTGCAAAAACTACAAAAAATTAAAAACAATAATTATACATTTTTGCAACATTTAAATAATAATGAACTATGCCTTTTAATTTGAAATATTCCACGTTTCGAAAGATGCGATATTTCCTATACATGTGTTTAAAATTGAAATTTCTAATTTTTTTCCATTTCGCTAATAAAAGATCTACAACAAAAAGAAGATCCAACATTTTAATGTGTACCTTTATGAAAAAAAATCGCGTACTTTCCCTTTTAGTTTAGGGATAAAATTGCTTAAACTAAAAAAAAAGAACACTTTTTGCAAAAGCTAAGTTTAAAAACATACAAAATAAATAATAATAATAAAAAAAAATTTAGTAAGAACAGAATCTTAAGCTTTTCTTCTATTCATCAAGACTTTAAAATTTAAAGATGATTTAGCTTAAATCAAAATATAAAAATGTATCCAAATTTAATAAATTAAAAAAAAAAATAAAATATGCACTTTCGCCAAGATATGCAAAATATGCAACTACAAATCGATGGTATTTTATTTTAAATTTGATGATTCGGATAAATATTTAGTCGATATGATGAATTTCATATTAAAACCTATAGAAAAAAGGCACATTTTGAACCCGACTTCTCAGATTTTGATGAAATTTTGCATACAGCTACATTTTGCATATGCAAACACAACCTTATCTTTAAAAATTCCATTTTCGGAAAATTGTGGGCGTGGCAAGGTATCGAAATATTTGAAAAATTACGGTAATATGTACTTTTAAGCAGCGATTACTACGGAATGGCTCAACCGATTTCAAAGATATTTTTGCCATTAGAAAGGTATATAAGTCAGCTTTCGAAAACATACACTGTAAAAATTTTCTATTACACTGAAAATGTTTTTTGGCAAAAATAAAACTTTAAACTGGGAAAACACTTCAAAGGCGAAGTGTTTTTTTTTCAAAAAAAAAAAAAAAATTTAGAAAGGTTTATTTAATATATATAACGTATCTAAAAACTAAAAGAAGATTTCCTTAGGCAGGAATGAAATCCGGATAGGGACACGCCTACATCAGATTGCTTTTCACAATTTGTTAAATAAGTTTTGGGACTTTAGCACATTTAATTACTATAAATGCAATTAATGTTTATCCCGATGAAAATAAATTTAAATAACAAATATGCAGGTGCTTGTGCAAATTTAAATGTAACTGACACTAATAGAAAACATATGATTTTCTATTGTGGATTTACTT
Source organism: Delia radicum (assembly GCA_021234595.1). Taxonomy (NCBI): domain Eukaryota; kingdom Metazoa; phylum Arthropoda; class Insecta; order Diptera; family Anthomyiidae; genus Delia; species Delia radicum. Next base: position 122,417,908 of record CM037854.1, read on the forward strand.
GAATAAACGTCACTACATTGCTAGGTCTGTCAAAAAAACAGAGTAGTATTTGGAAGATGACAAAGCCAATTGTGACAATTTTTTGTTGTTGTTTTTGTTTTTTCTTTGATATTTTAAATTTTGAATCTCGCTCCTAGACGAGGACAAGAAATTCTCATTGAGTTTGTGATTTAACATAACAAATATCTCTAGAAATTCTAATAACAAAGTCCCCTGAAGATTTCCTTAGGCAGGAATGAAATCCGGATAGGGACACGCCTACATCAGATTGCTTTTCACAATTTGTTAAATAAGTTTTGGGACTTTAGCACATTTAATTACTATAAATAAAATGGCGTTTTTTTTTAATTTTTCTAAGTTTTCATTATATTTTGATATCATTGTGTGACAAAAAAGAATAACTATACTTTGAAAGTTATACAGATTTTTTTGGAATTCTAATAAATTAGAACAAGAATCATAATTTCAAATTTTTTAGACACCCCCAAAATATATGGTATGTTTCGAAGTTGATTTAAATACCTTTCTAATGGTACTAATTTCTTTGAAATCGGTTCAGCCATTCCGTAGTAATCACAGCTTGAAAGAACATACATATTATCGTAATTTTTCAAAAACTTCGATACCTTGCCACGCCCACATATTTTCAAAAATTCAATTTCTAAAAATGAGGTTGTGTTTGTATAGGTAAAATGTAGCTGTATGAAAAATTTCATCAAAATATGAGAGGGTCGTGTTCAATGCATATCGGTTTTGATATGAAATTCTTCATATTAGTCTTATCGAGAAAAAACATGTATTTGCATAAAATTCATTACCCTAGTTATTTATTATCGGTCGTTTCACGTCATATCATCCAGAAACTGCATTTTTTGAACTTTCCATTTGAATCTTACTAATTCAAAAATATGTTTTCACAGTTAGTCTAAGAAATCCATGGATACCTCATCGCTGGTATCCATGGATTTCTTAGACTAATACCTCATCGCTGGCAGTTTTTTTTTACAACTTAAGATAAGGATGAAAAATTACTTTTGTATGATGGTGAAGTCCAGTTGTAAAAAGTTACTATTTGCAAAAGTCAACTTATTACAATCGAAAAATTTTTTCAACTTTTTAATTGTAATAAAAAATCAGTTTTTTCTGGAATGGAAAATTTTTATTTAGATTTTTTCAGACTTTGTGCATATTGTTTTAACTTAGATAAAGGATTTTTCGAATTTCGAAATAGTTTGGGAGATACATCCATTTTTGTGAACCTATGTTTTTGCCTAAATGAGGCAAAACAAAACATAACAAAATTGAACTTAAAGCTCAAACGAGTTGTTCTCGAAACCACATTTTTCAAATTGGTAAGTAGGGTTTCTCAAGTTCTACTGAATCGATTTAGATGATATAGAGATTAATCGACGCAGAATTAACGTGGCTATCGTCCCATGCTCAATATAAACTAGTTTTCTCACTAAATGAGAACTAATATATCGCACATCTAGTTCAAAAGTGACTCAATTCAAAATTTCAGAATTTTTCAGAAATCGAAAAAACATATTTGCAACTTTATGCCAATTGAAACATAAAGCAAGACATAACTGTTTTTTAGCAACAGTTAACAACAGTTAGGTAGACAAGGTAACGGAATCTTTAACTTGGTAAAGTCCAGAACCAATCCTTGCTCTTGCAACTAACTAAGAAGATTCACGACCTCCGACCCTCCGGGGCAGGTGGACACCGGGCAATGATATTATAGCCCCCGCTATGATATTAGCAAATGTGAACAACGTTTCAACTGTTCTTGGGCCAACCCGACATATTCGGGGAATAGGGTCAAGCAGATTACTGCACTATTATGGCTGGATAGTGCAATAGGGATGGTAGCGGAAGAACCATTAAAAGTCAACGGTAGCGCCCATAAGCTTTCAGGAAGCCTACGCCTGCTCTTAGTCAAAATGGAGTGTCAGGCTCCACTAAGATCTTCTTTGTCCTTACATGCATCGAAGAAATCCTGGCAAACTAGTCAACAAAACATGAATATAACGCAAACAGAAATTAATTATCTCCCAGGAGGTCACAGACGTTTGTCAAATCCTCCCGCTTTGGCGGCAAGCTCCACGTGTCTGGGAGGGAGCAATTCATGTTTAGGCAGTATTTTAGAAACCTCTACAAATAAGAGGCCCTATGCTCCACAGGGAGTTAAGCGGAAATGAAGAAAGAAGAACAACAACAACAACAAAATAAACTGATATTTGTTTTATAGATAATACACTTGTTTATCTATCTGCATAGTTTAAGCATATAAACCCAAAAATTAAAATTTTGAGTTCAGTCACTTTTGAAGTAGGTGTGCGATATGAGCTCGAAGTTAAAGATTATTACCATTGATCAAAAATAAATTGAAAATTTGGTTGTTCTGTGCACCTTCTTACCTATGGCAGATATATAAACTAGAAAACTAGTTTATATGAATGTTTGATGTTTTGCATGGGATTGTCCCTTCTTTCAAAACGTGTTCTGATGATGGCAACATAGAAAATTCCCGAAATAGATCTATCAACACATTCCTGAAAGTGGTCAATTAATAAATTTGAAAACAAAATCTCTATAGATATAGGGCATTATATTGGACAATATCCTAATAAAGAAATATAGAGTATGGCCTCGAACTTGAATAATTTTTTATTTTCATTGCACAATTAAAGGTCGAAAAAACATAATTTTTATTTTTAATAAAAATTATATCAAACTTGAATTAAAAACAATTGAAGATTTTTTTTTTTTAAGGTTTAAGAGCATATCGCTCATTTACTGCAAGAACGTCACAACTCAAAAAATATTATTTTTGAGTTAATGACGCAGAATTATTCATTATATCACGTTTCATATTGTGTAAAAAAAAATCGTATTGATATCTTGTAGACACAAAGCTTGAGAGAAATTATGTCGTTACCCAGGTAGAAATTTGGGATGGTACAAAAAACGAAGAGTTTTCAAACGTTTGTTTTTGATGGTACTAAAATAAAAGCGTTTCCAAAGCGATAATTGCAAATAATACGAAAAAAAAAGCATTTAAAAAACATTATTTTGGATTGCTATTCGAACGTTCGGACGAAGTATTTTAGGAATACTTTTTATACAAACTTACAAATATTTGTGAAATAAAAACACTGTAAAAACATTGGTTCAAAGCGTTTTTTCCAACGTTTGTAAAAGTACTTAAGAAGTTCTTATCGTACAAAATTTACAACGGTTTATAAAATAAAACCAATGTAAAACCATTGAGTTAAAGCGTTTTTCTAACATTTGCCAATAGTACTTTAGAAATACTTTTTTTTGCGATTGCAGCTGTTCTCTCTGTTATAATGTCAAACGAGTTGCAACAACAGTTTAGTGGATGCGGAAAGCCAAATAAGGGTGTAGGCAAAGAAAATTTTAGTTCAACCCAAGTATATGAAGAATTAAAGGGTAATAAGTACATAACTTGTGAAAAAGTATTTTTTACAACATTTATTTTCTACAGATTTTTTATTACATCATGGGTTATCATTTTGCACATTCTCAAAACGCTTTAAATTTGTAATTTGGTATGTTCTGAAAACGCTTGTACCATCATGAAAAATGCTTTAAAACGTTTAAAGATTGTATTTTTCTACCTGGGTAGTTTTTCCTTCAAGGTGGGAGTAAATTGAAAACTTTAAACTCATTTTTTACAAAATCAAAATTTTTGAGTTATGACGTTATTGCAGTAAATGAGCAATATGTATTTTAAATTTAAAGGCATTTTGTATGGGCATAAAATGGATTTTATAATATATTTCTTGTTGCCCTTGTTATCTCCCAATCGTTAATTTACATATGAATTCTGTAGGAATTCTACTTCTTCCATTTCAAAAAAAAAGCAAATATTTTTTATTCTACTAGCAATAAATACCCAATGAATTACTAAATTTAAATTTATTGTAAAGACTACCCAGGCAGAAATTGCCAATGGTCTGAAAAATCAAGCACTGGCAGAACACTATTTGCCAATGATCCAGCAAATAAAGTGCTAGCAAAGCACTGATTTACAACGCTCTGCCAACGTTAGTAAAAAGTACTTTGCCAGTTCTTAATTAACGCAATTTACAACAGTAAAAATAATAAAAGCACTGGCACAGCTCTGGCTTAGAACGCTCTGCCAACGTTCGTAAAAAGTGCTCTGCCAGTACTTGATTTACAAAATTTACAACCGTTAACTTAATAAAAACAGTGGCACATCCCTTGGTCACAACAAGAGTGGAAAAATTCAAAAAATTCAATTGCAATTTATGGTTTGAAGTTAAGAATATTAAGGTGCCCTATTATTTTTTTTTATTTTATTTATTTCATTCATTTGCAATACAATAAGCCTTAAAGGCCAAAGACGTATTGCTAGTGTGCTACATAAATTCAAGAATATATTTACAAATAGCTTAGATTAAATTCAATAAACAGTATATATATATATAAAAAAAATACGAAAATATCCTTAGAACAGAATAGCAATAGCTATAAAATTGTACACTTTATTTTTGGATATGGTTCAGCTGTTTCAACATAACTAGGAAAATGTAAAAAGTCCATACTGGAGAAAGCCTGACCTAAAACAATTTAAAAACACTCATTCATACAGTGTCCCGGAAATGTGACAAAAGTCTGTTCCTAAAAACATTATACGATAATGTAAAAGTACGTAAATTCAAAGGCAAAATATTCCAGCTTCTAGCAGTTCTAATAAGTAAAGATCGTTCAAAGATTGTATAGTTTACAAGAGGTTCAACTATCTGAGGGTTTCTCTCAGACCTAGAAATATAAATTCAGAACGTAAGTAATTGGGTACACCAGATCTAATGACCTTATAAAAGAACAATAAATTGCGAAGTTGTATATACTGTGTTAGGGGGCAACCGAGAAAGTTAATAACTGCACTAGATACGTGATCACGAAATCTAATTCCATATACAAACCGCACAATTCTTTTCACAATTAGCTCAAGCCGCACTATATTATGCCCCAAAAGTACCAGAATCAACCTCAAGGCAGTAATTAACATGCGACATCAAGAAGGTGTGAGCAAGAATATATTTCACCCTTACAGGCAAATACAAGCCACAATTGTAAAGTTTTCTGAGTCCTCAAAGTTACCCTAGATGAAACAACATCAATTTGTTCACTAAAATTTAGATATTGGTCAATTACAACACCCAAACATTTAAGTATAGTTTTTGTACTAAAATTTTACTTAAGAAATTGATTTTCAAATTTCTTTCTTTAGTAAAATTGTAGTAAAAAATCGTGCTAACTTATCACAAAAATTATTTGATAAAATAATATTCGTTATTTTTCAATTAACTTAGCTGAAGCAAGCCTATTGTTATTTCTGTTCAAATTACCAAAATCATTCAATAAGAAATAATACAACTCTTTACTGAAGTGAATTACTAAGTATGACCAATGTCTTTTTTGGTTTTGGTACTGGCGAAGCGCTTATTGCCAGTGCTTTGCCAACGTTTTAAAAAAGAAACGGCCAAGCCCTGCCCGGTGTTATCATTTTGGGGTTGGCAAAGCACTTATTATATTATTAAAACAGCACTATATTTGTTGTTCTACCAATGCTTTGCCAACGTTATAAAATTATGGTTTTGGTACTGGCAAAGCGCTCATTGCCAGTGCTTTGTCAACGTGTTAAAAGGAACGGCCAAGCCCTGCCCGGTGTTAGCATTTTGGGGTTGGCAAAGCACTTAAATCTTCAGATATCCAACGCTCATACCACCGTTGAAAGCAATGGGCCAATGCTTTGCCGTTCGTATTTTTCTGGCTGGGTAAGGAAAGATTCAATAATAAAATATTAAGTTGAAGAAAAAGAAACATAAAAAATGCAAATTTTCTGCACTTGTATGTAAATACTTGTTCCGGGTTTTGGACCCAAGGAACAATGAGTCCCAGGCGCTCCTGATTTTTAGGTTTTTTTCATTATGTCACGTAATTTGTTTTTTTTTTTTGGAATTCCGTGTGCCTGTCTAAGTTTCTTTAGACCCAGTGTTAATGTTTTTAGCAAAAAAAAAGTATGTTTTTTTTTTAATTCTAATATTATAAAACATTCTTTAACAATTGCTGAATATTTTGAAAATAATAAATTAAAAAAAAAACAATTGTGTTTTACCTTTTTCTTAACTTTTCCAAAGTTTCCTCTGAAGTGGCAGGTGCTTCAAATTCATATTCTCTTATTAAAGTTCTTAATTTTTCTAAGGCATCCGCCAAGTTCATTTGCTGGGAACGGGTCAAATCACTTTTAATAACATAGTAACCGTCTTTGGTGATTTTGTTTTGTAACTAAAATAAATAAAAATTATGTATTAAAAAATGTGAACCCAATTATAAAGTAGAAAACATACTCCATTTAAAAGCTTTTCTTTTGTTTTTTCCGGTATCCAGTTGGCATCGGCTAATTTAAAAACGCACATCTACTTTAGTATTGACTGTATTAACGTGTTGACCACCAGGACCGGAACTGCGACTATATGTAATGTCCAATTTATTTATGGGAATAAATCCGGAAAACTTGTGATCCTTGATGGAGGGCTGTAATAAGTATATGTGTTAAAAATGTAGTCTCGTGTGTTAGTTTTTTTTTTTTTTCATTTAATATAAAACCTACCGGTGGTGGCGTGTAAAGTTGAAGACGACTGTTGGGATAAATTTTATCTAACGATAAATCGCTTTTAAATGACAAGTTCCTGCCTAATACCGCTGCTGATGTATAGGTTTTTCTCCAAGTTGATATGACTTAGAACCGTAATGAAACTTCTACAGATTTTATTCATTTCAGAAAATATATAAATTTTAAGAAAATTTTAAATATACTTGAAAATTTTCTTTTTTCGTAACACTAGGAAAATTAGAACAGCTGATATTAAGAGTATTGCCAATTTTCTGGTAGTTCAAAAATCATAAAATTCCAACTTTATGTATTTGTCCAGAGATGCCTCTTTTTATATATATTTAAGTTTAGGAGCACTTGCTTAAATATCATCATTGCCAGATGATGGTTTGGTTTGGTAAATATATATTAATTTACAGTTGTGGGTTATGGGTATATTACAAAAACAAGGCGATTTCAGAGTGTTGCCAACTTAAATTATTTATTGGTGATGCTATATTTTATTGTATAGTTTAAAGCCCTTGCATTACAGATTGGCTCATCAAAAAAGTGACGACACACACAAAAAATCGTTGCCAAGTAATTAGGAGTACTTTAACTAAAAGGTTTTTTTTGCATAAATTATTCAAAAACATGTAGAAACAAGTAGAACTTTATTGATACGGAGACTTGTATCCAAGTTTAAAGTTAGCTACTAACTGGAACTTTTAATGACACATATTTTTGTTGTTTCTCATATATCTCAATTTCGATGAAAATAAAAAATTAAATACCTTATTTTCTGAGTCTACAAAATCTTTAAACACCTCCCCAAAAATGTTTGCCAGAAACTAGGAGCATTTTAACTAATAAATGATTTTTACATAAATTATTCAAAAATTAGGTAGAAACAAGACAAATCTTGGTAAAATTTTACTATTTTACCTAAAATACTTGCAAAAATTAGTTAACAGTAAAATGCTTCTATTGGCAACGTATTTTTGTGTGCAGTGTTTTTTTTTTTAGCTTTTTGCACCCATTTAGTATATTTTCTTAGCCATGGAATTTTCTGGATTTTTGACAACACTGTTTCAACAGCTGTTGATAAAAACGTGGAAAGGGATTTGTTTTGATTTTTTTTTTTTAGATTTTGTAGAATTTGTTTATTTTTATTATTATAGTTAAAAACATGGACATAGATAATAAAGAATCTAAGGTAAATTTTTTGCATATTTTTATGACCAAGCTACATAAAGACTTTTTGTTTGCAGAGCACCATCACTAGCCCTATTAACAAAATCATAACTGAACGATCGGCAGAAATAGTATCCGGAGGCAATGTATTCTACAATCCGGTGCAAGAATTTAATCGTGATTTAAGTGTATCTGTGCTAAATGTTTATTTTCAACGTTTACTAAAAGAAAGGCAAGAAAAAGCTTTAAAGAAAAATAAAAACAATAAAATAGAAAACGATTCCAACTCAAATGAAGAATCAAATATTGTTGGCAAAGAGTATATTGCTGGAACAAAATATGACGATGGTTTACGGATATTAGAAGCTCTTTCGGCTACTGGTTTGCGTAGTATACGCTATGCCAAAGAAATAGCAGGAGTTAAGGAAATTATTGCCAATGATTTGTCAAAACAAGCAGTGGAGGCCATTAAAGAGAACATCAAACATAATAATGTAGAGCAACTTATAGAGCCAAGTCATGCTGATGCTATGTAAGTTTTTTAGTCAGTAAATTCTAAATTTTATTTGTAAAATCTCTCCATTTTTTAGGACATTAATGTATTTATCTACTACAAATGATAAACAATTTGATTGTATCGATTTGGATCCTTACGGTTGTCCAAATCGTTTCCTAGATGGTGCAATACAGTCTATAGTTGATGGTGGTTTGCTGCTGGTCACAGCCACTGACATGGCCGTATTGGCTGGCAATGCTCCAGAAGCGTGTTATGTCAAATATGGATCGGTACCGTTGCGTATGAAATCATGTCATGAAATGGCTTTACGTATCCTGCTTCATTGCATCGAAACCCATGCTAATCGCTATGGCAAATATATTGTACCATTACTTAGCATTTCAGCCGATTTTTATGTTCGCATATTTGTGCGAATTTTTAGCAGTCAGGCCATGTGTAAATTTAGCATGAGTAAACAATCCATGATTTATCAATGTTGTGGCTGCGATACATATACACTGTATCCTTTGGGTACGATAAAACCAAATCCAACACCATCAAATCCTAATCAAGTCAAATTTGGTATACCAACAGGTCCACCAGTGAACACGAATTGCGAACATTGTGGTCATAAACATCATGTAAGTTAAAGGATTAAAAAGTTAATTAGGTAAAGAAAGCCATTGAAATCTCAATTTTATTTAGGGCTTACAAAGCAGATTTTAATGAACTTTTGGATATGTTGCAAAGAATAAAAATTTAAGGATCAGCTCTCATGTTTACCGGTTACTGAGAGGTGTTAAAAGTTACACCATTTTTCTTTTTTTTCAGAGTTTTTTGCTCTATTTTTAAGCAACCTTACATAAATTCGGTATCAAATAGGCAAATTCACTGGTTCATAACATATTCCATCATTTATTTTTTGAACGACGAAAAATTGCCATTTTGACCTCATGTCGGTAGGCATGTAGTTTAGTCATAGTCAAATGAATCATAATCATAAATGAAACCGTCTTTGGAAACTTCGTTAGTTAAACTTTGAACGTCATGAGATTGTGCACCTCAATAATTTGTTGTTCTTTACAACATATCCATCCAAGTTTCATTAAAATCTACGGGTTAACACCCTGTGTACAGTTCTTGTTAGTACACTCAGATAAAAAAACAAAGCTAGTAGAAACAAATTTCATCTATTAGGAAAAAAAAAAATGTAAAGATTAAAAACAAACTGGCATATCGTATGTGTTCTGACCGGAACACCTGTGTGTTTTTGAGCTAGTGTTCCGGGGAGCAAAAAGCCGTTTTATTTTATTTTTCTTAAAACAAAAAACTACACATAGGTTAATTTGTTTCGGACATTTTTTAACCCTAGAATGAATGGTATGGTTCTATTTACCCCTTAAACAGTAAACTTCGTCGAATCGACGAACACCTACTTTGAATTGTTATTAATAAGAAGCTGTTCACATTTTTAAATAAAACACAAATAGATTTTGTTCTTTGAATTATTTTCTTAAATAATTTGTAGTTTACACAAATAGTTTTTTTTATTTAATGTAATTTTTTAAAAAATAAAAATTTAAATAATATTCAGTCTCGGTTTTAAGGTACGGTTAAAAAAGGAGCTAAAAATGCAACTTCTGCATGAAATTATTAGTGTCCGACCGAGTACTCGGCTTCGGCTTCGGAGTTCGGCCAAAAAGTGAAGTTCGGCCAAGTTCGGTGTTCGGCCAAATTTTGGCCGAATTTGGCCGAACTACCGAACTTTTTATGATATTTATAAAAAGCACAAATAAACAACAACTGTGGCTATATTTACTTCTCAGAATTTACAAAAAAAAAACTACATAAAAAATACAACGTTGAATATTATAGAATACCAAACAAAAAAACGATATTTAAATATCAATTGTGTAAAAAAATTTCAAAAAGCCAAGAGTTTAAAAAACATTTCCAGAAATATACCTACAAGACTTACAAGCAAATAATCAAGTTTAATGCGATATAATTTAAATAAACGTAGACTTTTATATTTTGCAATTAATTTCGAGTAGTAAGTAATCCTAAAAAGAGATTAACAGGCTCATCAATTTGGGATAGACATGATGCAGTACCAGACTTAGAAGTAGCGGAACCAAATGAAAATTTTATTGGAAAAAATTAAAATGTTTATTACGGAACCTTTAAGTCCCGAAATATAAATATTGGAATTCAAGTCCATTTACAAATATAAAAGCAGTAGCAATTAAATATTTATCAGCCCCACCAACTAGTGTAGCTAGCGAACAGCTTTTTAGCGCTGCCGGGCAGCTGCATGATAGACGAAGCAATTTACATGGTGTGAATGCGGAAAAATTGCATTTCTGTCATTGCAATATCAAACTTTTTAATTTTAAAATTTAAATATTAAAGTTTAAGTTTGTTTTTCTATATCAACTTTAAAATCGATCAACTATTTTTCTTTGACTATAAAATATAGTACAAATATTTTATTCTTTTTTTTGTACTTAAAATAGTACAACTATTTTCCAAATATGATTTTTTAAAAAACCTATGAATTTTTATTTTTGTTTATGTTTAATAACTTTTTGGTTTAAATTTATTGATCTAAGAAAACAATTAATATTTTTTTTTTATTAAAACAAAAAGTTCGGCTTCGGCTTCGGTTTCGGCCGAACATTGAAATTATGGCCGAAGTTCGGCCTCGGCTTCGGCCGAAAAAAATGAGTTCGGTCGGACACTAGAAATTATGTTAATGACTAAATTATTTTTTAAAATTAATGTTATAATAAACTTATAAAATACAAAAAGACTCAATTTGGGAATAAGTTTGCGCAAGCTGTGCAGGCTTCAATTTTGTGTTCGCCGCATATGCTCATATTACAGTAATTACATACACTTTTAGTCATTCGCCGTTTTTTTATACGGACAAAACTTACAATTGCTTCTTTTATTTCTATGTTTATCAGTTTCAGCTTTTTCTGAACCCTCAATAGTAGTTATATTATTTATATTGCTCCGTAATGCAGTTGGTAATGTTGGAACTGTCAGCCTTGCGGTAATATGGTCCTTGACGAGATCATTATGCAGTCTTTTTGCAAATTCTTTCCGAGATAGAGGCTTGTTTTTTGTAATTAACATATTATGGCTATATATAATGTAGCTATTTATGATAGCCATGTTGATAATTCCATAAAAAAGATACTTCGGCCATCGATTAGTTTTACGTGAGCATGACCATTTGTGTCTATTTTTGCCATATAAACTCACTTTTGATATCGTAATTATATTAGATTTTCGAAGCTTTCCCTGCAATATATTAAGTGGAGTGTTATCTTCGTCAGAGAAGTGGTCATTATCTTCCCAAAGTTCGTCATTGTCGAAAACCGAATTTGCAGTATCACTAAATTGTATACATTCAACATCGCTAAGATGAACAGAACGATTCCCACAGCTATTTTCATCAGTATTTAATGTTGATACTAAATTCTCGAGTTGACTTGCACTACTCTCAGAACTATCAGTATCATAGGAGTTCAAAAAATTTTCAATTTCGAAGTTAAGAAGACGTTTAGAGGTCATACTGAATGTGATCTATAAATGTGTTAAAAACAACATTCCATAAAAAAAAATACACAAACGGTAAACTTCGTCGAAACGACGAAGTGAGTTCAGAGAATTAAAAAAAAGAAACTTACTTATCAGCGTTACTTAAACACAACAGTCCGCACACAGCAAGGTTAAGCTCACGACTAGAGCTGTAAAGAAAATCAATGTGATACGAGTAACAAGAGAAGAGAATACACAAACAGAAAAACTGTGTTCGTCGTTTCGACGAATACATACCATTCTAGGGTTAAATAAATAAAACAAATATAATACTCTGGTGTTTTGTTCTTGAAATAGTTTTTAAGAAATGAAAATTATTCAAGTTCGAGGCCATATACTCTATATTTCTTCATTAGGATATTCTCCTAACAAATAATCTATAGAGTTTTTGTTTTCAAATTTATTATTTGACCCTTTCAGGAATGTGTTGATAGATCTATTTCGGGAATTTTCTGGGTTCCCATCATCAGAACACGTTTTGAAAGCGGTAACAATCCCATGCCAAACCTCAAGCATTCATATGAACTAGTTTACTCACTACATGAGAACTAATATACATATGAGTTTGAAATTAAAGATTATAACCATTGATCAAAAAATAAATTGAAAACTTGTTTGATGTGCAAGATCCACCTCTGGTGGATATTCAATACACGTTTTTTTTTTGTTTCTCTCTCCTTTTTTATATTTTGTTAAGTTAGTTAACAAAACAGGGAAAGTAAACTAGGCGGTACTTTGCCTTTTTTTCACAAGTTTGTTATAATTTTTATTAAAAATAAAAATTATGTTTTTTCGACCTTTAATTGTGCAATGAAAATGAAAATTATTCAAGTTCGAGGCCATATACTCTATATTTCTTCATTAGGATATTGTCCTAACAAATAATCTATAGAGTTTTTGTTTTCATATTTATTATTTGACCCTTTCAGGAATGTGTTGATAGATCTATTTCGGGAATTTTCTAGGTTCCCATCATCAGAACACGTTTTGAAAGCGGTAACAATCCCATGCCAAACCTCAAGCATTCATATGAACTAGTTTACTCACTACATGAGAACTAATATACCGCCTAGTTTACTTTCCCTGTTTTGTTAACTAACTTAACAAAATATAAAAAAGGAGAGAGAAACAAAAAAAAACGTGTATTGAATATCCACCAGAGGTGGATCTTGCACATCAAACAAGTTTTCAATTTATTTTTTGATCAATGGTTATAATCTTTAATTTCAAACTCATATGTATATTAGTTCTCATGTAGTGAGTAAACTAGTTCATATGAATGCTTGAGGTTTGGCATGGGATTGTTACCGCTTTCAAAACGTGTTCTGATGATGGGAACCTAGAAAATTCCCGAAATAGATCTATCAACACATTCCTGAAAGGGTCAAATAATAAATTTGAAAACAAAAACTCTATAGATTATTTGTTAGGACAATATCCTAATGAAGAAATATAGAGTATATGGCCTCGAACTTGAATAATTTTCATTTTCATTGCACAATTAAAGGTCGAAAAAACATAATTTTTATTTTTAATAAAAATTATAACAAACTTGTTTTTAAGAAATATTAATAAGTTATTAACTAAAAGGTATATTTTAGACTGATCTGATGTATTACAATACATGCCCTTTCATGCTTGCACTAAGAGTTGTAGAGAAAAATTTAAAAAATCGGATAACGCCAAACCGGTACAAAAAGCTATTATATATCTAACACGAAAAGAAGAAGCCTCATCAATATGATGACAATGTGATAACAATAATGAAACATACATTTTATTAAATATTGCACCATTTCCAATTGATAGTTTTGTGAGAGACATTTTTAGTAGACTTGATCTATCTCTTATTCACAACTCTATGCCCACGAATATTGCTCGTGGTTCGACTTCCCTGCTAGACTATTTTTTAGTTTCGTGTCCTGAGTTAATTAAGTGCTCTCTCTCTAACCAATTTTTAATGTTCTGGCATTACTCGTCACTCATATATTTTTAGTTGAAATTTTGCAACCGGCTATTAGACAATTTTATGAGGTCTTTGATTATGATGCGGTTAATACTTCCTCTTTGGAAGCTGCGGTAATGGAGTGTAATTTTAGTGATATGCTTTTGACTTATAATGTGGATGAACAGTTGCTACTTTTGAACAATAATATGCAATTTTTGCATAGTATTGTCCCTTTTTAAGAGGAGTCTGATTCGAGATTGTTACGATAGCTGGTTAAAAGCGCCTGAGATACAATACAATAATACAATCAATCACTTACGGATCTTGCGTACAGCACTTATTGTTAGAAGTGATGACAAATTGAAATTTTTTGCCGTTGCAGAAATCGTGCAGAGGACGTGATTCGTAAAAAGAAAGGCAAGCTAATGAACAAATTTTTCAAAATAAGACCAATAAGGAGATTTTCTCAATTTTGAATAGAAACGACACTGACAATTTTAAAGCAGTTCATCCTGATAACTTAAACAATTTATTATCTATGAATCAAACTGTGAGTAGTATTACTGTTGAGGATACTCCTTATGTAGATAATGGTGGTTTTTATTTTAGATCAGTGGGATAACATGATTAAGTCAAAAGCTATTGGTTACGATGGCTTTGCACTTAAAAAAAAATAGATAATTAATTATTATCTCATTTTTTAATTGTTTACTTTGTATAATTTAGTAGAAATTTGTAACCGATTATGGCCTTCAGGCTAGGTTATTGAAATGAACAAATAAATTAAATTCAGAAAAGACCAGTTGTAATTGAGAATTCCCTGACTAAAATTCAGAAAATCCTAAATTTAATTCAGAAAAGTTTAACCAAGAGTCAAGATTAAGACTTTTAGTTTGAGTTTAAATCTTGCTTTCTGAATTTCATTTCAAGAGTGTAAGTGTATAAGTCTAAAAACAATATTAAAATATTAAGTAAACCCATAAAGAAAAGGATTTTACCTCTGTGATCTAATTCGGATACTTATTTTGCAATTGAGTATCGAAATATTTCAAAAAAAAAAAAAAAAAAACTTTTTAAGAAATTCGTTCAATATTTTTCGATATAGAACCAAATGAAATGTATAGTTTTCAAATGTAAATCATAAATACTTATGTGTGGGAAAACACAAAGGTGTTTTTAGTAGAATTTTATTTATTTAAAAATCCATATTGTAATACAAAAGCCATCCAGGCCAAAAAAACGTATTACATAGCAATAACAATCCTGAATAAGAACTTAAAACTAAAAAATACATAAACAAAATAACAAAATATTATATGCATAAATCATTTCACCTAAAATCAAACCTAACTGTTTTGGCTTCCCAGCCGTAAAATATATAAAAAAGAAAACATTTAAGAACTAATAGTTTAGAATTAACCCTCTAACCGGCAAGCCCGCCTCTAGGCGGGGTATTTTAAATTGGCCATAAGTTCGCCAAAAAAAGTGTTTTATTATAAAAATGTAAGCTATATCGATAGAGAACGAAGTTAGCCACATATTTTGCGAAGTAATGTTTTGTGTACATGTCATGGTTTGGAAGCGAGAAAGCGTTATAGTTAAAATTTTCAGTAATTTCAAAAAATAAATATTTTGAAACAACCACAATTTTGAAAAGTCCTCTAAACACATTTCTGTTAACATGAAACCATTGATATTCCACACAAAGGAAGATTAAAGCTTAAACTTTTGGAAAATACTCTAAGTTTGTTCCAAGGACATACAGGACTTTAAAGGGATACATATAAAGGACATCATCTTATCTTGAAAAAGAGTGGACGGATTTTTATGAAATTTGGCTGAAATATTATATTTAGTAACACTATCAAAGCTTCAAAGTTTCGTCAATATATATTAAGGTTAAGGTTCGTTTTCGCTCGATATCGCGGTTTTCGAAAAACGAAATCGCCATATCTTTTTATCTAAAAGCTCAAAACGGCTAATTTTTGGACTGTTGTTATATCTTTGTAAGAAGAATAATTTATGCCTTAACTTTTTAAATTTTATAGGTTAGTTTTTGAGATAACCTCTAAACCTATTTTGATCCATATCGCCTAAAATAGGCAACAAAACAAATTTCGCTAAAACAAAATATTATTTATTTCTCGCGCCGAACAAGTGGAATAAATTTCAGTGCAAAAAAGCTTAGGCCGGTTAGAGGGTTAAGAATTATAGTCCGGTAACAATCAGTAACAGCTCACAACATTCCATACATACATCCATAACTCCATTTTATCAAAACATTTTACAAATTTAAAAAAAACAATGCAAACTCTCATATAAAGTTAAATGAAAACAGGTTTATACTATCCTATTCGAGAAATATTCCAGTAATTTGAGTCTAAAAACATTGTTGGAGTAAGAGAAAACTAGTAAATCATAATTCAAATAATTCCAGCAATGATCAATCCTCACCAAGAAACCTCTTAAACAGAGACCCTAACAACGTGCTTGACTACTAAGAATACAAGAATGGAGCAAAGTTAATGATTAATAGGTTTTTAGTTAAAGTTCTGCCTATTATAGAGACTTTAACTTTTCTAAAACTTAGGGTTCTGATGAAATCTTTAGCCAGATCGAAATACTAGCATCAACCTAGCTAATATGTTTGATTTGCTTTATTTTTGTAAATATACGGAGCTTGGAAGCTCGTTATAAATTAAAAATAACATAAAAATAATCTCGATGTATATAAAAACAAAAAAACTAACAAAACTGTAAAAATATTACTTGAGCCAGAGTAAAAACTAAATTTTTTTTATATAAATAGAACATTTTTGGTCTTCAAAGTTTAGTAACGTCATGATGCTTGTTAGGAAAAGACTCTAACCACGTGCTTGATTACTAAGAAGACAAGAATGGAGCAAAGTTAATGATTAATAGGTTTTTTTTGTTAAAGTTCTGCCTATTATAGAGGCTCGTAACTTTTCTAAAACTTCGGGTTCTGATGTGATCTTTAGCCAGATCGAAATACTAGTATCAACCTAGCTAATATGTTTGATTTGCTTTATTTTTGTAAATATACGGAGGTTGGAAAATCGTTATAAATTAAAAAAAAAAGAGAGTATGAAATTTTAGGTATAACTTGAGGTATTCTTGAGTCTTCTAGAATGAAAAAAAGGAAACTCATGACCTAAAGGGACAACAAGCCACTTCTAAGAGTCCTATAGAAAAAGAGAATATTTTGGTACTTAACAAAATTCTACTACAGGTTACACATAGTTTTGATAATTTCGAAACCAGTAGAGAAACTGTTTGGTGGCCAGATGCATGACCCATTAGGCTTCTTAAAACTGCAATAAATAAAATAAAAATACACAGGTGTTTCCGGCGGTGCACTAACGATATGCATAATAACTTTTAAAATTAATAAATTTTTCAATATAAAAATTATTTCGTAAATGTGTTATAAGCTTTACAAATTATTATGTATGAGACCAAAAGTATTTTATTTTACTTTTCTAATTTTTATTCCGTGAAGTTCTATTTTTATTTTACAATGAAAATTATTCAAGTTCGAGGCCATACTCTATATTTCTTTATTAGGATATTGTCCTAACAAATTATCTATAGAGTTTTTTGTTTTCAAATTTATTATTTGACTCTTTCAGGAATGTGTTTATAGATCTATTTCGGGAATTTTCTAGGTTCCCATCATCACAACACGTTTTGAAAGCGGGTAACAATCCCGTGCCAAACATCAAACATTCATATCAACTAGTTTACTCACTACATGAGAACTAATATATGAGGTTGAAGAAATAATAAAGAAATATACGTCCATGTCCCTACTTTAGAACGTTTTGCAATTAGAACGAATTTGTGAAATCACACGAAATTGAAATTTGGTGTTCTCCAATCCTAAAAGCTTTCGAAAACTCGAATTTTTTTCGAAATAATTATCGAAGTGCCAAAAACATGGTTTTATGGAAAATAAAAAACATATGGAATGTAAAATGCTTTTAAGAAATGCTTCTAACATTGTTGTCAATTTGTTTGAGTGTTTTCTAGAATATCAAAACAAAAAAAATGTTTTTTTAAAACAGTTTTTTAGCGTATAAACAATACAACCAAAAATACAATAAAATCAGAAATAAGTAAAAAAAAAGTTCTAAATTTTTAATATTAAGTACCATTTTTGACCCTAAATTGTAATTTATTAGAAAAAAGGGCATTCGTTTTACTTTCGACCAGGCTTTTTTACACGAATTAAAACGAATAAAAAATAGGGAAAAAACGTTCTGATTTAATCGCAAGAACACCGAAAAATTCTAAAATTTTCACTTTCGCTCTGATTTAAAAGCCGTAACAATGGTGATAGAGTATGGCCTCGAACTTGAATAATTTTCATTTTCATTGCACAATTAAAGGTCGAAAAAAACATATTTTTATTTTTAATAAAAATTATATCAAAATTTTTATTTTACATTTTAAATTTTAATCTGTGAAGTTGTATTGGATTTACTAAATTTTGGCAAATTAATTTTAAATTGCAGTTTATTGATATTTTACAAAATTTTGGTAGCGGTTACTTATTTTTCTACTGTATTGATAAATTTAGCAAAAAAAAATACCGCAAACTATTTATGTTTTCCGTAATAACAGCAACATTTCAGTAGCCATTACAAATTTATTTTTTCTTAGACCGAGTTTTTAGGGTATTGATTATATTTAAACTAAGATTAAAGTTTTTAATTTGAATACTGCTTTTGGAAGTTGGTGGTTAGTGTTGTTTTATTTCAATAAAGTTCAAAATTCTGAAACAGAACAATTTTTTCCGACAATTTTGTGGTTAATTAACTTGGAAATGCCAGACAGACATGCGGTTTAACTGTCATGCCAAAAACTCGGCCTTGAACCTGGTTTTTGGGATGTCAGTTAAATTCGGTTTAGTTAAACTGACAACGAATATTGTCTGCCATTTCCATGTTTATTAAAAAAAATTGTGGAACCACTTCACTTTGTTTAGAACTGTGGCCTTTATTGTAACCAAATAAAATAAACCACATTTTAGAAGCAGTATTCATTCCATTTACAAACTTCGTTAATCTAAGTTTAAAGATAATCTACATTCAAAAAAAAAACTCGGCCTTAGTGTAGTATTTATTGTTTGAAAAATGTATTAGATTTGTAACGAAACTTAATATTTAATCATTTTTCAGTTAGGTGGTCCGATATGGTCTTATCCTATACATGATAAATTATTTGTACAAGAATTACTCGAAGCAATTGAAAATAAACCTTTATGCGAGCTGGGTACACAAAAACGTCTACTTGGTGTGTTGACGGTGGTAAAAGAGGAACTAGAGGATGTACCACTTTATTATACACTTGACAAACTTTGTTGTGTTCTAAAATTGGAAATAGTACCGATATTGAAATTTCGTTCAGCTATTTTGCACGCTGGTTATAAAGTGTCATTTTCACATGCATACAAAAATTCAATTAAAAACTAATGCACCTGCCTCCGTGCTATGGGATATATTAAGATGTTGGAATAAACGTCACCCGGTTAAAGAAGAACGAATGATTGATGGAACCCCTATTAAAGCGATTTTAAGCAGAGCATGTACCCAAGAATATAATTTTGATACTCTACATCCCGATGCCAATCCTAAAAGTAGAAAACAAGCTTTGTCACGATTTCAAGCAAATCCTACAGCGCATTGGGGTCCAGGCACGCGTGCAACAATAATGTATGTTTTTAGTTAATGTTAACGTTACAAAATTATAATATATTTTCTTTAATTTATAGGGTAGGGGAAGATAAAGTTGCGAAAAGTTTTCGTAATCAAAATAAGAAGCAAAAACATAAACCACTAGATGATCCAATAAAAAATGACATTAAAGACGACGACGAACAACAAAAATGCAAACTAGCTAAAATTGACAATTCTGAAGAAAGTTGATCCCCACAATTTAACCACGTTAAAAAATTGTATTAATGCTGTTTTAAAAAATTTTTTACAAAAAATTTTTATTTGTAAAAGATAAAAAAAAATAAAAAAAAAAATTCTTGCTAACGCATATTTCACATGTAGACAATTTATTTTTACTAATAACGAAAGAAGTTACCATCGGCTGGCTGGCGTGAGTAGCCATTATTTACCAGTTGTGTATGAGGACCACTATTAATTAGTTTAACACTATGAGGAGAAATCTTCTCTTTAATGCCACCTATTGTTATGAAAAGAAAAAAATTTAAATATTTGTTTAACATGAAATTTACTAAACTTTATTCTCATTTACCTATTTTTAATGGATGTCCCATACTCTCTGGAGCTTCCAATTTTATATCCCTTGTATTTCTTAAAACACGAAAAGTATTTGGTACGTGTTGACAAGTTTCAACTTGTAAAACATAATCAACCAACTCAGGAAAATAGTCTCGAGAATGTATGTATCGTGATTGCAATTTAAAATCCAAGGAATCTTTGGGTATTTTAGATGTTGGTATATAACGTTTACATCCTCTTACCGATGCTAATGTTTGATGATAGAAAAGACGTTCATGAGGTTTTAAATTTGCATACCACATTTTATTACGGTCCAAGTTAGGAGGACTTGGCATAGGACATACTAAACGTCCCTCCCTTTCCAAATATGGAGTATAAGAATAATTTCGTACTCTTAACATGTTTTTGGGAAATTGTTATAAATTGATTTTGTTCTAGTTTAAAAAAAAAATATGTAAATTTAATTTGGACAATTTGTTTGACAGCAATAAACAATCTACAAAAACGTTGCTAGGGAATGAAACCTGAAGTTACTATTCCATCTAGAAAAACACAAGTGTTGAAGAGAGTGAAACAAATGTAAATCAAATATCTGTAAATCAAATTATTCAAATTAACAAAAAAACTAAAATTTTCATTAATTCTTAATTTCTACTTAACTATGGTTTTTTATATCCCGGGACAGCGGGAATTGTTTTAGAATTTCCCGCTCATTAGAAAATATTTAAATTTTATATAATTTGCAGTGTGTCCGACCGAGTCCGGCTTCGGAAAATTCGGTAATTGAAGAAATTGAATACACTTTCAGATAATTAATTTCAAGTACAAACATAAGAATTTGTATTAACTTCGTTATATATTTTAGTAAAAATAAAAAAGTTCAAGCATTCTCATTTTTTCCAAAACTCAAAACAATTACAAATCCTCTGATGGACAATTTCAACCCATGCTCAATAATATGAAACCTCTGACCACCATTTCCTTAGAGCCAATTACGAATATGCATCCGGTAATGCATCATAATGGTTCAAAATGATTTTCTTTAAAATTTTTATTTTACCAATTTTACAATTAGGGAATGTATCCAATTGTGGCCTGTTCCCTAAAGTGGACTTTTCGATATTTTCGTGTCAACTGTCATCGAGTTTAATTTCCGCTATAACTATTTTAAAAAAGTTTCGACTTGCGCTGGTGTAATTTTTCTTAAATCGGTAACGGTAACGGTAACGCTATTTCGTTTATTCAGTATCGGTATTTTAGGGATAACGATATTTCATTTATTTCGGTATCGATTTTTTAGCGTTAACGATATTTAAAGGGTAACGTTATTTTGTTCTTCAGGTAATGTAAGTTGTGCCCGAATTCCAACGACTGGCTAGTTCATAATCAAACTTTTTGAAGATATGTCTATTGACAGCGATTATTTTTTTTTTTGTTTTATCTTGCGAAATTATTTCGCTGACGGCATTTTAAGGATAACGCTATTTCAATTATTATTAGTTTAGTTATTCCGATAACGGTATTTTAAGGATATTGGTATTTTACGGATAGCGATATTTCAATTATTTCGGTAACGGTATTTTAGGGATAACGATAGTCAGTTGAAAGGGGTTTGAATCGATAACGGCATTTTAGCGATTTAATGTCATCCCTGATAAACAAGTGAATAACACAAACAAGTTTCAAAGAATTTTTCAAATGTTTTTCGTTCGCAGTTTACCTAACGAGTAACTTTTCGATAGATAGCAAGCACTCGATAGCGTACTCATTAGCGAAAGCTATCATCTCAAATTTCGATAGCTCTTACTCGATATCGAAAGCTGTAATCTCAAAACGAAAGTGACGAGCAGTTTTACTCGATCATGAATGCCGTAATTCGGCCCCGGGTTTTTGAAAACGGTAACAATTTTATTCAAATTTTAATAAATAACGTAATAAATAAACCAAAATGTTAAAAGTTAAATTTTCATGTTCTTATTTTTTTCAAGTCTTAAACGGATTGTAACTCCATATAATGTGTAAAAATAGTACCTACGTACAATATGTTGTCTCTGGTTTACACAAATGGTGACAGATTTGCGGAAAGTAAATTCTAAGTTCAACAGAATTTACTTTCAGCAAATCTGTCACTTTCAACAAATCTGTCACCAGTGGTAAGCATGTAAAACAGAGACAACATATTTGTAAATTTCCTAGTGGGTATTTTTTGGTCAATAGTGGAAACATTAACTCGATGTGGATTAAATGCCATCAAATATTTATTTGTATCATATATGTACAAATATGTTTATATATTGTTGCGTATATGGACTAAATATGGACGTGTATGTGATTCCATATATGCAAACGGTACTCACATATGATCATATATGGAAGTATGTTATTTCATATTCGCAAAGTGGGTCATATATGGGCAAATATGGAATTATGTGGAATTCCTTATTTGCAAAAAGGCTCATATATGAATATATAAGGAAGTATATACATATGACTCCATATACCCAAAGAAAGATTTTGAAGCCGTAGCCGAACTTCGTCCTGATTTTCAATGTCCGACCGAAGCCGACGACGAACTTTTAAATTTATTTTTTTAAATTGAATTTTAACGTGAAATTAGGTTACTTTTAACAACGAAGTTTGTTTAAAGTAAAACAATCAAAATTTTCTTTCAAAATTATTTTAATGTTGTCTTTTGAAAAAAAAAGTGGAAATGCTTTGAACTTAATACAATTTCTTGTGTTTGCACAATTAAAGAATTTATGCTGAAAATGTACAATTTCTTGAAATACAGAATTCTGCCAAAATTGAGCCGAACATCACTTTTTGGCCGAACGCCAAAACCGAATACTCGGTCGATCATTAATAAAAATGATGCATCTAATCAGTTTTATAACCCATTTTAAAAAGCGATTGTAAACAATTTCAATTCTTATAATCAGAGTTCGAAATTAAACACAAGTAAACGGGTTTCTATCGTTTTGTTTTTTGCTGAAACTCAACACAATCATTTTGTTGTGTACAGTAAACATAAACACAAACATTTCTTTATTTTCATTTTGATTTGTAAACAACACAAACACTTTCACAAACTATTTTTCGATGAAAGACCAAACTAAACGATTTTGTTCTGTTCGTCCAATATTTCAAACAGTTTGATTTTGTTGTATTTATGGAATGGAACAAAACTATTCGTAAACCGTTCTTAGCGTTTATGTCATATTACAAGTGAAGGAAATTTTTCATTAAATTTTATAAATAATTGCACTAGTTTAATAAAAAGTTTCAACGAAGGAGTTCCTGTGAAATTTCATAAAACTAATGCAAAAAAAAACATTGATAACATGCAGAAAAATCATTTCTTTATTTTGCCAACCACAACTTAAAAAACGCGTTTTAATGTTTAAGTTGAATGAATACAAAAAAATAACCACTACGAAATAATGTTTGACGAAAGAAACATTTTCGTTTTGTTCCGTTTGTTATATCACAAACAACGATTTGAGCACTTGTGTTGTGTTTATAAATACGAACGAAACAATAGAGATCGTTGTATTGTTTTTTTGATAGGAACGTTATGTTAGTGGTACATAAATTTTCGAACTCTGCTTCTAATTAATATTGATGTATTTTAAAATTTTATTTAGTTTAGAAGTGCATAAATAAAAAATATGTTTCCGTAATTATTGTTAATCTTATGAAGTGCAAGCAGCAGTATAACCGTTACTTAAATTAACATTGTGGATAAATTTAAGATTATAAGTTTTTTAAACATGAAATATGAAATACTCAAAACGTTCACTTGGTATGAATTGTTGAAATTTAAGCTTACATTTTCATTTAAAATTTCTTAGGTACAAGATCATTATTAAATCTTACTATTAAATAGAAAGAAAATTAAAGTTTTATTAATTTTAAGAAAAAAAATTTAATTTTTGAATAATTCATATTTTTATCTGTTTAAAAAACCAATAATATTAATATTGTTCACGTTTTAATTTAATGTGGTCGAATACTTTATTTTAAAACTGTTTAAATGTCGTTTTTTTCGGCAAATATTTCGTTGTGATGCGACAAAAAACAGAATGTTTGCACTATATTCCCACTGATTTCCACATTGCTTCTTCAGCGTATAAACAATATTTTTACTGTCTCAAAATTTCCTGTTGCGTGGAAGTTAGGCCGTGTTGTACCAATTTCTAAGGGTGGGCATTATAACGTAGATAATTTGAGGCCTATAAGTATTTTACCTGCGATGTCGAAAATAGTTGAAAACATTATGAAAATACAGATTTTATACCATTTTGAACATTTCTCTTTACTTCATCCAATTCAATTTGCCTTTCGGCGAAATCACAATACAACCTCTTTGTTACTTTCCCTTACTGATACAGTTAATAGAAAATTGGATCATCATCAAAATTGTGTTATGATTTCTTTGGATCTTACCAAAGCTTTTGATCGTATTAATCATAATGTTCTCATAAATAAGCTACAGGTTAAGTTCAACTTTTCTAAATCGGCGTGTAAGCTAGTGTATTCTTATTTATAAGATCGATCACAGTTTGTCTCTCTAGGTGGCCTTAGTTCGAATGTAAGTGCTGTTACCTCAGGTGTACCCCAGGGGTCTGTACTGGGGCCTATACTTTTTTTAACCTACATATTTGAATGATTGTATTTCTCTAATGAATAACGATTTTTGTAAGTCATATGTATTTGCTGATGATATTTTTTTATTGTATAGTGCTGATTCTAAACATATTTCCCACTTAGAGACTTGCTTGAACAACCATTTAAATTTAATTTCCAATTGGATGTATTTAAATTACTTAGAGATTAATTCGTGTAAGACTAAGGCAGTATATTTTCAGTTGCAAAATCAGAATTGCTTGTTTCCTAAGATTAGTATTAATGGTCAGTTAATGGACTATGTGAATTCTCTTAAATGCGTTGGTGTTATTTTGGATTCGAATCTAAATTTTGATGATCATATTGATTCTCTGTCAAATAGGGTTTGTCTTACTTTAAGAAGACTATATTCTTTGAGAGCGTACACACCAAGTCATGCACACTAATTCTGTACTAATGTCACAATTTAATTACGGCCTTGAGGTGTTTTCTGGAACTTTTTCTTATAATGTAGATAGACTTCAAAGAGTTATTAGAAAAATTGTTCGTTACATATTCGACGTGAGAATACAGGATCATATTCGTGTTTCTGAACTTGTCCCTGAGTTTTTGAGGTGTTCTTTTCATGATTATCTAAAACTACGCCTATTACTTTTATAAAATCATGAAATGTGGACAACCTCAATTTCTTGTATATGAAATTACATTTATAAATTCAACACGTAATATTCAAATTGATGTACCTCTGGGTCATCTCACAATATTTGATCGTTCGTTTTTGGTAAGTCTATCGTATTTGGAACTATCTTCCAACTCTACTTAGGCCATTTTCGTATTCTTATCCTAACTATAAGGAAAAACTTTTAAATTTTTTTAATAATGTGCAGACATGATAGTTTTACTATACTTTTGGGACGGAATAATTAAACAAAAAATTGTTTTTCTTCTCTCTACGTTTATTTGTATCTTTGGCTAAATGGGACTTTTATATTTAATATATTTTCGTAATGTTTATGTGTCTGGGGAGCCAATTACACGCTAGGATAATATGCATTTTTGCATTTAATATTTAAGGTTTTTATTATTACTGTACATAGTTGTTTATTTTACAATACATATGTATATAATTGGCCATGAAGGCTTCCTTTGTATTGATATTAAATAAATAAATAAATAACATAAATACATGTTTTGATACCAATTCTTTTGTATCGCAATTAGGCCGTTTTAATAAGTTTTTTTTATTAAAACACTTTTATAAAATACAAATTTTTCTATTATATGTATAATATATGAACATATATTTCATATTTGTCTGTATATGGAAATGTAGGTTAATTTCCTAGTACTCGTATGTACGAATATGGATGGATGACCATATAAACTTTTTTAACACGGAAATTAAAATAAAAAAATACTGCAAATATATAGAAAATATGCACAAATATGCACTAAAAAGAACGAAATGTGCATTAAAAAGCATAAATAGTCAATATGCACTTTTGCCAAAATATGCAACTACAAATCGATGATATTTTGTTCACAATTTTATGATTCGGATAAATATTTAGTCTATTTCAATTTTAGATTATTGAGAGAAAAAAAATATAGCATTTGCATAAATTTCCTTGCCCTAGTAATAAACTACATTTAAAAAACCCCGACCTTACTAAAAATGTTAATGTAAAAAAAATAATAAACAGGTAAATGTAGATTTTTAATCTCAAAAAAATATAATTTCTTTATTGAAATTTTTTTTAACACAAATTTAAAATATAGCCAAATTTGAACGTATCCTGTAAATAATATTAGATTAGCAGAATATCATTATTACTTACATGTCAACTCAAACAGACGTTCTTAGTAAAGCTCAAATATATTTGCAGTCCTCCAACTTAAATTTAGTCCATGTCTAAAACCTGTGCTATATATTTTTTTTTTTTTTTTTTATAAAAAAGTAAAACGATCGAGAGCGAACAGCTAACACCCATACAGCAAACAAAGATAACATTTGTCTCTATGATCCTCGAAGTGAAATTAAAATATATTTTTACAAAAACTGGAAACCTGCTACTGTTTTCCTTAATAAATGATGTACAGCAAACTCTAGCTAAGATCAACCAACATCAACACCAACATACATCACCACTAGACCTGTTGTGCAAGTACGATGAAACGCACGAAATAATTACACACAGCACAGCTACCGGGATATATAAACTTAGGCGGCATGTGTTGTTTTTACAAAAACACGAAAAACTAATAGCTGCTTTTGGTTAAGGTTTGTTAAAATTAACCGCAATAAACTGCTGACTACTTCTGCATTGTGCTGCTTGCTTGGGGCCATTAATTTTGTTAAAATACAAGAAGGAACCGCACATGATAAATTTAAACCGAATAAGGTGGGAGGGTGGTTAGTTAGTTAAACAAGTTGCAGCAGACAAGATCAGCAACCGCTTCAAAAGATCTAACAGCTTTAAATAATGATGCAAAAGTAGCAACAGCAGACGCAGCAGCAAAAAAACTCGAATATTCAGCTTAACCATTGGTGAGTAAAACAGGTCTAAGCAGCACACATTTTGCTCCTCACTTACTCTTTCTCTATTTATATACTTGATTGATATTTTATATATTCATTTTCTCAGCCTGGCTTTTATCTGCTTAAAACAACAGCCAACAAACCGCTTTAATGCCTGTATTATATAAAATGATTATAAATTATTAGTTTTTTTTTTTTTAAATAAAAAGTTGTTTAAAGAACAGAAAATAAAAAAAAAAAAGTTTACAAGAGTAAAGAAAATATAAAAGGCATTTGGATTTGAATCATGTCCTAAAACTACCTCAGTTTTTAAAGCCCTAACACTACATTCAAATCACTCCTAAATTACTTGTATTTAAAAACTTAATAGTTTTTTTTTTAATTTTTTCTTTTATTAATTACATCATAGTCGACTAAATCTCTACTAATATATTTATTTTCAATTGCAATCTTACGTTACAATCGATGGATAGATAATCATAGATTTCATTTCATTTTGTGAATGATATAAACTATGCTTTAATTTTTCTTTTTTTATGGTGGCAAAACATCAAGTGTTTGAGAAACTATATATATATATAGTATGATAAAATCAATTTCAACCTTACTTTGGCGAATTGTCGTTATAATATTGATATTGTTATATATTTGAAAAAAGAGAGAAAATGCTGACACTTACAAATAAATATTGTAATTCATGTGAAATATGTATGATCTAAACATTTACAGCTTTTTCTTAATTTCATTCAAACAAATATGCTTTGTTTTCTCAAGTTTTTCTCAAGTGTGATTTACGTTGTAAATTAAAAGTAAAAATATTAAAGTTAAAGGATTATTATATACCTGCTGATAAAACAGCATCGTATTGTTAAAATTAGTGTAAATTACATGTCCCCTCCCTGCAGCCATAACCTTATGGAAAAAAAAAATATACAAATTTAAAATTAATTGAAATATAACAAAATAAAACGAATTACCTTCTTTTGCACATTTTATTTATTCTCAGACGAAAGCTTAAAATGTTGCTGACTCTTATTTAAGATCTACTACGACTGCGTGACACACTACGTCCTCTGTCAGCTGTAGCAGTAGCAACAGCTGCCAACCCATTACGACTTCCACTTCGGCTGAGAGATCGTCTTACAGGACTGCGTGAAAATTTAGTGCGTCTAACTGGTGAGCGACTTTGCGGCGAACGTGATCGTGAATATGAACGACGACGTGGACTGCGGGAACGGCGACGCATGGGTGAGCGTGAACGTCTTCGACCTCCACCACCTCCACGACGATTGTTATTACGTCTATTATTATTTGAAGGTGATGTAGGACGTCCATAACGTGCCATTTGAACACGCAACTCCCTACCATCTAATTTGCGTCCATCCATAGCCTCCAAGGCTTCTTCAGCATCACGTTTATCATAAAATCTGTAATGAAAATTTTAAAACAATCAACCAATATTTACATAGCATATTTAAAATATATTTTAACAATTCATTATAAAATTTGTAGCTTTCGTACGTATGTCGCCTAGTAAAAATTCGTAGGCAACCGTTGCAAGTTAAAAACATTTGATATAGCATTTTTTGGTTTAAACATCATTTATATTAATAATAAATGATGGTTTTTTAATAAAATAAAATGCAAAAAATTAAAATATGGCCTCATATCTAAATATATATCAAATTTGCTTAACCCTCTAACCGGCAAGCCCGTTATCACTCTACAAGGCGGGGGTATTTTAAATTGACCGTAAATGCTTAAAATTAGTGTTTTATAATAAAAAATTGAGCTATTTCTATAGAAAACCAAATTTTCAAAAAACTACTTGAGGTAATGTTTTGTGTGCAGTGCACGGGTTGGAAGCGAGGAAGTGATAAAAGTTAACATTTTAATTTTTCAAACAGAGATTGAAGCTTAAACATTTAAAAGAAACACTTCTTTTGGTCCAATGACACTCAGTATTCCAACAGGATACCTCTAAAGGACATCGCCTTAACTTGAAAACATATTGACTGTTGTTCAATAAATTTGACAGAAATATTATATATGATAGTAGTACCAAAGCCTTTAAGTTTGAACAAAATATATTCAAGTCAAGGTGCTTTTTCTCCCAATTAATTAAAGTTAAAAGTACAAAAGGTGTCATTTTTGGACTGTAGTTATATCTTGGTAAGAGGAATGATTTATACCTAGGTATATTTATTTTTATGGATTAGTTTTTGAGATTTACTCTAAACCTATTTTGGCCCATACCGCCTAAATTACTCAACGAAAGAAAAATAGCCAGAAGAACATATTGTTTATTTTTCGTCCCGAACACTTGGTACTAATTGCATTGCAAAAGAGCTTAGGCCGGTTTGAGGATTAAGTCAAAATTTGTAGTTTTGAGATATTAAGTTTAAAATTGGTAAACTTAAAACTATTTAAAACTTTTTACTAAACAGAATTTTAAAAAGAAGACTTTACTATCATTTGTGAATAATTAATTACCAGAAATAATTTCGCCCTTATGTGGATATTTTTTTTTTTCAATTAAAATTTTTAATAAAACCATTAAACCCATTCTATTTGAATATAAAATCTAAAATTATATTTTTATTTGAAATCTGGTACATATCAAAATGGTAACAGGACGATAATGTCAACATTCCCAGTAGCAATAAATATTAGTACAGAACCAGTTTTGTACTAGTTTATTTAAATCAAACATATAAGTACGAATTCATTCTACCGCCTATCAATACAAAGAACTGTATAATTTAACATAGAGATGTCATAGGCGTAGGGGCAATTGTCGCCAAACTCCCACTTTGGAACTAGTTGAGCACTAGTTTAAAACCAAAATGATAAAATCATAAGATAAAAGGTCCGTTTGTTCAAAAAGTGTCGGACAAGCACTGGGGAAACAAAATTTCAAAAATTTGTCAAAATGTTGGTAAAACCATGAATACATAGGTGGCTTAAAAATTTATTTTCTAAAATAAAATTAAATAAAAAGTTCATGTATAATTTTTTTGGTCACGACCGGGCTTCGAACCATGGCTGTCAGATTAACAGCCGCCAGCTCTAACCACTGAGATAACAAGACATTTAATACTTGATAGCTTAAAACGTAAGTAAATGATAACTACTGGGTAACAGTTGGCTGCTGAAATATGTCAGCACTGGGAACGTTGGAGAAGTCTTTTCCAGAAAAAAAAATAAAATCAATTTTATATTAAAAAAATATTAAAAAAAATTATTTAAAAACTCCTTATTTTTTTCGTTAATTTGAGCATCGTGAGAAATCGTGAGAAAATGTTCTCTGTACCCAAACTTGTACAATATCGGACAAAACATTTGCAACTTACATTCAAAATTTAAGTTTTGGTCCGTAAAATTAATTTATTTCGACTATTCAAGTTTGTATTCATGGTATTTGTTATTTCAGTAACAATTTTAGAGATCTTTTGGGTTTAGTCATACGGAATTTGCATTACAATAGTGTATTATGTGAAAATAGTTTTTGTTTTGACGAAACAATTGCAAATCCTAAAGTTTCTGTTTATAATAGATTAAAAATCATTGTTTTGTTTTGATCAAATTCACAGTTTTTTGGTTTAAAGTCACATTTTTCATTAGTTGCAAAAATATTTGAAAAGAAACACCAGTTGGGATAATATTCCGAAATATCGATAATGGCGCCAGATAAATTCGGAAAAGAATTACGAATATCTATTAAATATAAAGTGCATAAATCACCAATTTGTCGAATTTTATCGCGTTTTCAAAAAATTAAATCCGTTAAGGTCATCTGCAAGGCGGTCGGCCACGAAAAACTGACCAAAGAACAGACTCATTAATAGTGAGAGAGATTAAAGTTTCCTTTTAAATCGGCTCAGAAATTGACAAAAGAATTAAAATTACCAGCAAACGCAAGAACCATTTCCCGACGTCTCATTGACGCTGGTTTGTTAGCCTATCGGCCAGCGATAAAGCCCCTCATACCTAAGCGTAACCAATTGAAACGGCTGCAATTTGCTCAAGATCATGTTAGTTGGACAGTGGAAAAACGTTCTTTTCAGCGACGAATCAAAATTTACTATTATCGCATGTAAGAAGCTCCAAAGGAAAAGCATTTCAAAAAGAGTTTTGTGTAAAGACGGTGAAGCATGTAGGTGGTCATTAGAGTTGTGTCGTTCATGAACGAACTAGTTCAATTCAACGACTCACTCAATTGAACGATATGAATTGTTTACCAATATTCGATCTTTTCGTTGAATCGTTCAATTGCATCTCTATTCAATCAAATTGCTTGCAAGAGCAATATTTTATTTTTATAGCAAATAGTAATAATATTGTTCCAACTTGGAAAACAAAACAAAAAAAGAACAATTGAACGATTTAAACGAACTAGTTCACTAACACGAATTGAACGATAAAAGACCGAGTCACCAAAATGAACGATTAATCCCAACTTTAGGGCCATGTCATGGCATGGGGATGTTTTTTCTGCCTGTTTTCGGCCTACTTCATCGTATTAATGGTACTATAATGGATAGATGGGTTTACAAAAACATCCTTGAGGGTGTTATGTTGCCATAATGCTGAGTGGGAAATGCCGTTACGTTGGACGTTTCAGCAAGATAACGATCCCAAATACACCTCGCAGGTGGTAGAAGCTTGATTTAGATAACAAAGTGTTAATGTAATGCAATGGCCACCTCAATTCACCGGACCTTAACCCGATCGAAAACCTTTTGTCAATTGTGAAACAGAGAATTGATCGCAATAACGTTCAAAATACCGAAGATTTTTTCAACCGGATTCAAGATGCATGGTATGGTATACCACAGGATACAATTAATCATTTAATAGAGACCATGCCAAGACGATGCAAAGCTGTTATTGAAATTACTGGTTTCGCTACGAAATATTAAAAAAAATAAAATATAAATTGCAATTGTTTTGTCTTCTTGAAGTAGTGTAACTATGTTCATTTTATGTTACAAAGAATTACAAATATTGAAAAAATTCAAATAATTTTGATTTAAAATTGTTAATGAAGTTTACTTTATTATAAAGACAAAAATTAACCCTCTAACTGGCAAACGATGTTTTGCAATGAAATTCATACTATGTGCTCCACTCGAAAAAAAACAAATAATAATATCTTCAATTGTTTATCGTTGCCTAATTTGGGCGATAGGAGCCAACATATTTTAGGGTACATTTTGAAAACTAAAGGATATAAAAGAGAAGTTTTGAACAAAAACTATTTCTCCAACCAAGTTATTATAACCACCCAGCCAGAAATTGCCAATGGTCTGAAAAATCAAGCACTGGCAGAGCACTGATTTACAACGCAATGCCAACGTTAGTAAAAAGTGCTTTGCCAGTGCTTAATTAACAAAATTTACAACAGTTAAAATAATAAAAGCACTGGCACAGCTCTGGCTTAGAACGCTCTGCCAACGTTCGTCAAAAGTACTTTGCCAGTATTTGATTTACAAAATTAACAACCGTAAAAATAAAAAAGCACTGGCACAGTACTGACTTAGAACGCTTTCACAACATTGGCAAAAAGTGCATTGCCAGTACTTATTTAAAAAATTTACAACCGTTAACTTAATAAAAACAGTGGCACATCCCTTGTTCACAACAAGAGTGGAAAAATTCAAAACTAAATTGCAATTTATGATTTGAAGTTAAGAATATTAAGGTCTCCTGTTATAGTCAGCACAAAGTATAGTTTTTGTACTAAAATTTTACTTAAGAAATTTATTTTCAAATTTCTTTCTTTAGTAAAATTGTAGTAAAAAAATCGTGCTAACTTATCACAAAAATAATTTGATAAAAAAAATATTCAGTTATTTTGTAATTAACTTAGCTGAAGCAAGCCTATTGCTATTTCTGTTCAAATTATGAAAATCATTCAATAAGAAATAATACAACTCTTTACTGAAGAGAATTACTAAGTAGGACTTTATTGGTTGTTTTTGGTTTTGGTACTAGCAAAGCGCTTATTGCCAGTGCTTTGCCAACGTTTTAAAAAAGGAACGACCAAGCCCTGCCCGGTGTTATCATTTTGGGATTGGCAAAGCACTTAAATCTTCAGATATAAAACGCTCTGTCAACGCTCATACCTCCGTTGAAAGCACTGGGCCAATGCTTTGCCGTTCGTATTTTTCTGGCTGGGCAGACTCCAAAAACTATTTTTTTTTTTCTGCTCCTAATTTAATAAGAGGCGAAAAAGTTTCGAAACTTCAATTTATATTATTCAAACTTCAACGCTTTGCTATTAATACTTAATGTCTTAATTCGGCATAAATTCGGTTTACCGACACCTCACCAAAATAAATGAAATTTTGTCCTTTAATAGAAGAGACCACGCTGAGTCGAAATAAAAAAAATTTTGCGTCGTTCACGCCCCCTTTTCAGTGGGCGGGGCTCCAAAGTTTGAAATGAAATTGCAAATAACTTCAAACTATTGCAATAACTTCAACTACTTGTCCGATCTTAACAAAATTGGCGTCGTTGGAAAGGTCTCGAAAATATCTTTCCAATGAGGTATATAGTGTCCCAAAATATTAACCCCTTGCTGCCTAAATAAAGCATTTTTGTTTTTTTTATAATTTTTTTTTAACGCTCTTTTTGTTAAATAACGCCTATATAAGTACATAAAAAGTGTATAAAAAGGGAAAGTCTGTTTTATAAGCTTTCATAAAAGGTGCAACATGACCCCATAGGTCTTGAAATGAAGTAGTTATTAAGGGTTAAAGTTGACCATTAATAGGCAAAACTATGATTTTTGCAAGATTTTGAAAATTAGATTTTGTTGTATGGTATGGTTTAAGATTTTGTATGCAAAAGAAAACTTGTAAATATGCCAAAATTTCTGCGGCCCGGGGCGAAGCCTCAGCGAAGCCGGTGGGAGGACTGGTGGGAGGAGAAAACCCCTAAGCCCGGCCGAAGGCCGGTTACGCAGAAAAACTATTTTGCAAAGACCCATATATGGTCACGTCGATATATGGTTCAAAATTTGAAAAAAAGGTGTGTAAAAAAAATCATTATGCTTTTTTTGGGCAGTAAAGGGTTAATATTTTAGGACATTATATACACCATTGGAAAGATATTTTTGAGATCTTTCCGCCTGAGAAATATGGTTACGTCGATATATGGCTCAAATTTTGAAAAAAGGACGTTTAAAAAAAAAAAAAATATAAAAAAAACAAAAATTGTTTTATTTGGGCAGCAAAGGGTTAATATTTTAGGACATTATATACACCATTGGAAAGATATTTTTGAGATCTTTCCGCCTGAGAAATATGGTCACGTCGATATATGGCTCAAATTTTGAAAAAAGGACGTTTAAAAAAAAAAATATAAAAAAAACAAAAATTGTTTTATTTGGGCAGCAAAGGGTTTATATTTTAGGACATTTTATACTCCATTGGAAAGATATTTTCAAGACCTTTCCAACGACGCCAGTTTTGTTAAGATCAGATAAGTAGTTTTGAAGTTATTTTGGATTTCATTTCAAACTTTGGAGCCCCGGCCACTGAAAAGGGGGCGTGAGCGACGCAAAAAAAATTTTTTTTTGAACTCTGTGGGGTCAAATGTTCAAGGTCAAAAAATTTCAAAAAATTCTGAAAGGTGTCGGTAAACTGAATTTGTTCACTTAATTCTTCCAAATTTCATATAAAATTCGTCTATTAGTTTATAAGTTAAGCTTGTCCTTTAGAAGAATACTGATAAAATCCTGTTAGTTCTTGGACCAAAGTAGGGACTTATTATTAAAGATAAAGCTTCAACCTTACTTATTTTTTATTATAAAGAGTTTTTAGTCAACTTAAATTGGTTTTTTTAGATTTTTGAAAACTATGTTTTTTAAAAAATATCATTTTACGAAATTTTTATTTTGAAATTTTCTCGCTTCCAAACCGTGGAGGGCACACGAAAAATTTCTTTGCAAAATATTTAGCAAATTTAGTTTTCTATCGGAATATATTAATTTCTAAGTATAAAACGCTCATTTGATGCATTTGTGGTAAATTTTATGAAATATGCCCTGAGGCAGCCTTACCCGCTAGAGGGTTAAATTAAAATAACACAACCCCACGTATTTTTTTTTTTACAACTGATTATGAAATTTGTATGACAGTTGCAAATGATTTGTCCGATAATGTATATAAATTCGCGTTTCCGTTTATTGAACAAGGGAGGTGCAGTTACTAATTAAGGGAGTTTAGATTGAAATAAGGGAGTTTAGATTGAAAAGTTAATCTAGTAAAAAGTGGATTAACTTCGTATGTTTGCACTTACGTTAGGCACTTAATCTACTTTTTACAATATTAACATTTTAGTCTAAACTACTAATAGTGTATTTTTGACAAAAAAATACACTTTATAAGGAGTTCATTAGGCATAGGAACAAACAGGCTTTATTTATGATTCAAGACATGTAGTTTTCGTAGTATATTGTCTAGGACAATTTCGTAGACAACAGTTGCAAAATGAAAACATTTTAGTATTGCATTACTTTTAATGAAAGATTTTATTCATTGATAAGAAAAAAATCTGTATACACAATATATGTATCAATGCATACACACAAACAAATGTCCGATTGGTGTATTTACTTAAAATCCCGGTACATAAAAAACCACAAATTAATGTTCACATTTGTAAGATCAATTAGTATATTACATAATATAAAATAAAAATTTGTTGACGGAAGCCAACATAAAAATTTGCTGGACACATCTGATCTTCAGATTTCGTACAACTAAATATGATTTTTATATATGGTGAACTTACCTAACAAAAGCAAAGCCACGACTTTCACGGGTATAACGGTCGCGTGGTATGTATATATCACCAACATCACCGCAACGTTCAAAAACACGACGTAAATCCTCTGGTGTAGTACGGTATGTTAAATTATCTACCTAAAATGACGAAAAAAAAAACGTAAAATTAAATCAGTATGAAAATTTGTTTCAATTAGTCGCCATTTTGTTTTTGGTAGCAGGCGTCAACCTAATTTAAAAAAAATTATCCCAACCCGAACTAGACCGTACCTTAAGGGATATCATCCCATCAATCCGTGGCGGAGGTCGACCTCCGTTATTGTTGTTGTGGTTCATCTTTCGATTAATATTGAAGCCTTTTTAATTAACACAAGAATAGAAAAAAATTATCTCGTGGCTCTTTTATACTAGTCTTAAAACTTTACAAATATGGCGGATTTTTGTTATACGAAGAATCGAAGCCCACACGTCTTCACGGCAAGAAAAGTCAAACACAAATGAGCGAATTCATCGCCATTGTTGCCAACTCTTAAAACAATTCATTCTTTATGAAAGTGTGGCATCACTATTTTAGAAGTATTGCCAGCCACAAAAATTCTATAAAGTTAACTTAAAAATGGTAAACCA
The DNA here is from genome assembly GCA_021234595.1 of Delia radicum. NCBI lineage: Eukaryota > Metazoa > Arthropoda > Insecta > Diptera > Anthomyiidae > Delia > Delia radicum. The sequence continues at coordinate 122,454,669 of CM037854.1, forward strand.
AAGAACGCAGAAAAAATGGTGATTTTATAAAAGGCTTTCCTTGCAAAATTTTCTTAGACATGTTAATTTCCTAAAAATGCGATTAATTGCTTCATCAAGCACTAAACTAGGCGATTTAACCATTTTTTAAACTTTTTGATTAGCAGTTAATCTAACTTTTTGTTTGAGTACTATATGTAAACGACCCTGGTTGGCAGCACTAACAAAGTCAGGTATAAATTAAAGTTAAGAGGCTGCCGCAAAAATATTGGAGCTGTCGACGAACATTTTCATTAACTGCGATATTTTTCTTGTTCCTCTTATGCGGATACCTATTTACTCCACCTTGGTATTTCAAACTGAAAAAGTTAATCTTTTAGCTGTCAAGTTAATCAAAAAATGCATATGCAAACGAGGAAGAATAAAAAGGTGGATTTACTTTAATCAAGTAGATTCATTTGGCAGTCTGAACTCATAACAACAAAAAATCTAATAGGGAGTTCAGATTGCGAAATTAATCTACTTGAATAACGTTAATCCACCTTTTTAATATTCCTCGTTTACATATGCATTTTTTTGTTAAGCTTGACAGCTAAAGGTACCCATACACTTTGCAATATTATTGCCAGTATTATTGTAATTTTGCCCTCCACAATGCAATAAGATACACAATACTTTTGCACAAAATATGGCACCACTCTTTTGTTCTGTTGTGGAACGATATAAAAATTTCACAATGTGGCCAACACACTGTAAAGGCCAGTATTATTGTAATTTTGCCCTCCACAATGCAATAAGATACACAATACTTTTGCACAAAATATGGCACCACTCTTTTGTTTTGTTGTGGAACGAAATAAAAATTTCACAATGTGGCCAACACACTGTAAAGGTACCCATACGCACGCAATATTCTTGTGCTACTTTTTCTATTGTGAAAAATATTTTCAGTGTGTATGTCATATTGGAAGGTTGTACAATATATTGGAAAAAAACAATATGACACACACTGGTAATATTTTACACAATTAAACTATTTAGTTTAATGTATAGACTCTGGCAGCACTGAAAATTTTCTGAAAAATACTGACGATAACAACACTTCAACGTTCTTACCCGTTCTCACCCGGCATTCAGAAAATAAGTTATTTAAAATAATACGGTTTTTATAAACAATTTTATCATCTTGTGTCGGGTTTGTTTAACTTGTGTCGGGTCTGTTTGATTAGTGACCATAGCACTGACTAAGTGACATGTGACAGATGCCAAAATTGTTTTTAAAAGCCGTATTTGATTCAATAACTTTTTTGTGAGAACGCGTAAGAACGTTGAATTACTTTTAATAACAGACACTGCATTGCGTATATACTTGTTTCAATTTACACGATATTTTAACTTTCCCATCGACAGTATTTTTGAGAAAATTTGACAGTGTGCCAAACTTTAAATTATCGTGTCCGCTTTAGTTAGTATGACCACAGCACAGACTAAACAGACCATACAGATGCCAAATTTGTTTATAAAAACTTTGGTTTAAATAGCTTTTTTTCTGAACGCCGTGTTAGAACGCACAAGATCGTTACCCATTAGTTATTTTGAATAATATTTTGAAGAGTTACCATTGCCAGTATTTTTGAGAAAATTTGTCAGTGCTGCCAGACTTTAAATTTTCGTGTCCGGTCTAGTTAATTTTACGAGCCGTAAAAATAATAGATTAGCGTTAAAAGCGCAAAATTGACAACATGGTTTCATACTTTTTAGCTTTCATATATAGTTTGTTGGTGGTACTTAAATTGTACTATCTGCGTGGCCATTTTAAGTGATTGGGAAACGAATCGTGGTTAACTTTTTTAAATTGTATTTAATAATTTTTTATAACAATTCCAAAAAAGTGGTCCTGTAGCTAACCACATTAAGCACTCGTATTCGTTAATACAAATTTGAATACATTTTAAAGTAGTTTTCATAAATTTTTCACAAAAAATACATATGTACGGTTGAAATTCCTTTGTCGTCAATTTACATGTGAAAAACGTGATTTTCATGAAACGAGACAAGAAAAAAGAAAGCGTAAAAATTTATGAATAAAGAGTGAATGTGAATAAAGAAAGAGTCAAAGTATAAAATAAAAATAAAAAGATCAAGTGTGTGACCAAGTGGAATTTATTTAAGAAACGTGTCCGTCTGTTAGAAAATTTATCTCAGAAAAATTAGTGGTTGGCCAAAAAAAAAATCGCATAGAAAATTCATCGAAGGTTACCTACCTAACCGGATTGAGAGAGAGCAGAGCGTGTGTGTGCGTGTTTTTTTAAAAGTAAGTCGACAAAAAAAAAAAAATAAATTATAAATTTCACAATGGCTCAGGATAATGCGGAAATGTCCACAAAATTCTCGACATTAAATGTAAACGCTGCTGAATTTGTACCCAGTTTTGTACCCAGTTTCAGCGCTGCCGCTAGTACCGCTATAAGTACCGACAACACACCGGCAGCTACAATTACTCCCATGGATACATCCAGTAGTATGCCAGCTTCTGCAAGCGGCACACCTGCCACCACACCTAATTCAGAGGCATCCGGATCGGGTTCCACAAATGCTCTTAATCTGGTCGAAGTACCCCCCGGCGGAATCACCAATGCAAACGTCACCCATAAAGACTACGGCCGCAGCTGCTGCATCTATAGAAAATATTAATACAGCCGATAAAGTTGCAGCAAATAATGGTAAGTCTTATAATTATTGATGTGTCTTATGCACCCAATTTGTTGGGGTGAAAAATGCACTAAACTGACGTCATGACTACAGTTAATAGAGTTACTGTCATCATAGTCGTTGTTGTGGTCATTAGCCACTAGTTGTATGCTCATTTTAAGGAGTGCTAAATTTCTTATTTTATTCTATTGGTTATTTGGGATTCAATCTAACCTAAAAAATTTGAATGGGGTTGTTGCAATTTTTGCTTAAATTTATTGTTAATTTATTAAAAATGTGCATTTTATAATATACATACTAAAAAAATTGTTAAAAGTGCAATGTAGCATATTTGGTTTATACAAAAATTATTTTGATTAGTTTAAATAGGTTATTTTGATATCTTTTTCATTTTTGTTGTAGTATTTACTTTCTTTCATATATTGAACATTATTACTATTTTGCAATTTTTGTTGACACGTTAGCTTTTTTCTTCTTTCTCGTATGTGATTTATTAAAAAAAAAAATGGTTTAATGGCTTAACCCTTTGCGAGCTGAATGTGGGAATATAGGTCTAATATACTTAACTATGATTATACGTATAAATCAATAAGATCGTTCACAAGGGGTGTGCTAAATGTTGTATGTGTTGTATAGTCGCATCGAAAATAGAGCTGGTAAAATTTTTGGGCTCAAGTGCACTTTAGTACACGGGATTTTAAAAAAATTTTAATTTTCGATATAAAAAAAAAAAATGTTTTGCTTTAGTATTATAAATAGCTGAATTATAATTAAATAAATTGAACGAACCCAAATAGAAAAATACAAACTGTGGTACAAGCGTTGGCAGAACGGCCGCTTTTCAAAAACTAAAGTGTTGGGCCAACCTTGAAATGCTAGTCTGTAAGGATATTGTATCCATAGACTTAAATAAATAAATAAATACATTTTTGGTTGACAGTTTGTTTCTTGAAACGTTGGGAAAGAATTGGCAACACTGGTATAACAAAATAATACCATGGTAAAACAAAATATGGCTAAAGTGCACTTTATGGGGCGTAACGAAATTAAAAAAAAAAGGTACATGGACCCCTCCGGAATAAAAAAAAAAAAATTTTTTGTTCTGGAGTTAAGGGGGCCGGGGCCCCCTTTGGCCCCCAGGCCCTAAAAACTGTTACACTACCGAATATACAAGTATGGGTATTCAAATCAAAGGAAATTTTCTCCCGATTCCAAAAATAGTATTATTTTTTGGATAAGTGAACCAGGGCGGCAACCAGATCCATTTTAAACCCCCAAAAGGGGTAAAAAAAAAAATGCAAATGTTAATGAAAAAAAATATGACCCCCTCCGGAATAAAAAAAGAAATTTTTTTTGTTCTGGAGTTAAGGGGGGGGCGGGGCTCTCTTTTGCCCCCAGACCCTAAAAAGTGATACTCGAACGAATATGCAAGTATGGGTACTCAAATCAAACGAAATTTTCTCCCGATTTCAAAAATGATATTTTTACTCAATTTATTCAAAAAAATAAAAATTTTTTTGAAAAAATCGCGCCAAACGAGGCCCCCAGGCCCTAAAAACTGATCACTTTTTAATTATTTAAAACAAAAAATGAAAATTCTTTGAAAAAATCGCGCGTCTCATTATCTTCCGTAGTGTGACGCGCGCAGGGAAACTTTATTCAGCGAAGCCACCTGCCGCGTCCTATGGAGGAGAAAACCCCTAAGAGCGGCCGCAGGCCGCCACGCAGAAAAACTTTATAAAGCAAGGATTTTCAATATTGTTGCAGTTAAATTAATATTTGCAAAAATGTATCAAATGTATGAAGTGATACATTTCTTTAGTTCGAGTATCACTTTTTAGGGTCTGGGGCCAAAGAGGGCCCCGTCCCCCTTAACTCCAGAACAAACAAATTTTCTTTTTTTATTCCGGAGGGGGTCATATTTTTTTTCATTAACATTTGCATTTTTCTTTTTTACCCCCTTTTGGGGGTTTAAAATGGCTTTGGTTGCCGCCCTGGTTCACTTATCCAAAAAATAATACTATTTTTGGAATCGGGAGAAAATTTCCTTTGATTTGAATACCCATACTTGTATATTCGGTGGTGTATCAGTTTTTAGGGCCTGGGGGCCAAAGGGGGCCCCGGCCCCCTTAACTCCAGAAGAAAAAATTTTTTTTTTTTATTCCGGAGGGGGTCATATTTTTTTTTTTTTTTTTCGTCACGCCCCATAAACTGCACTTTTGCCCAAAATATTAAATTCATATTCAGCCCAATTCTCAATAACAATTCCGTGAGAATTTTTTCCCTATTCCCTGTTCCCCTTTTCTTAACACAATCTGCCCGGGGATTTTTCACTCTTCCCTTATTCTAAACGAAATTCGAAAATTGGAAACTCTTCCCCCGGAAAAAGGAGGTATGAATGTCAATAAAAGGTAGAATTGTGATCAGAGAACGAAGCCGATGTTGTATTTCGGCTGGTGGCGGCTAAACAAGATAACAGTCGGCGGCGGCTAAAAGTCGACTACAGCCGAACATTTTTCGTCGGCGGCGGCTGAACTAAAAAAAAGTCGGCGGCGGGCTAAGTGCTATGGGTACACCGAAGGTGGGCGCAGAGATACATATAAGTGGAAAACTCATACATATTATTTTTTCTTAATTGATGTTGTCGTCACCGGGAATCGAACCCCCGACCATCTGTGTAACAGTCCAGCGCGCTAACCATTACACCACAACGCCCCAAGTATAGTTATATATTTGTTTTAATTAGATAAAAATGGTGCTACTATTGCCCTGTTGTCATGAACGAACAACTGTTTTTTCACAGTAGCAGGATTAAGACAACTATTTAGAATTAACGCAGTTTCCAGCGACCCACTGAGTCAGAATCAGTAGGAATTTTTGGATTAGTTTGTGTAGTAGAGAAATAGTTTTTTATATTTTTTTGCGACATTTTAAAATTTTAATATTCACTTTTTCTTGCAACGCGAAAAATATAACAGGACTTTTTTTACAGACGCTATGGAATATTTTTATGTTGCCACATATTGAAAACTTAATGTTACCAGGTGGTTGGTGGTGTTTAAAAGATAGAGGATTCTCATAAAATTCACCTTTCGTTTATAAAAAATTATGCCTGAAAAATAGTCGGTTTCGGCTAAGCCGCGGCTATGAGCCGATCGCCTTCGTTCTCTGATTGTGATAGCATTTGTATGAATTATTCAATTAATATTATTCAATTCTCTATCCCTTATTATTCTTTTCCCCGCCTGTTTATAATAGGAGGATTATTTTTTCTCGAGAAAAAATCCGAGAGAATATTCATAATCGGGCTGATTATTGTAAATATTATTCTGTAAATTAAATTATTTCGAATTGAAATTGATAAAAATTTTTGATTTTCTTTTTGATATTTAGAGAGTTCAGGGGGGTTATTATGTAATTCAATTCGAAAATTTTTGTTCGAATTCGGAAATTTTAAAACTCTTGAAAGATGATATCCGCACTTAAAAGTCCAACTTTTTTTACTTTTCACATTTACGAGATCATTTTCTACACTTTAATTTTCAGTGTGAAAAATCTGTTCGATTAGAAATTCGTTTTGAATCAATTTACATAATAACCCCCTAGTTAAATATAAATTCAGTTAAAACTTATAAGACCCATTTTCACAATGTCCAGTTAGCTACTTTTGTTAAATTTTAACTGGACATTCAGTAATCGGGCCTAAATATGAAATGTAATAAACAGTTAAAGAAAACTGAAATTTGTATGTTTTTAGTTTAAATTGAGAAACAAAAACGTTCCACCAAAATTTTATTTGAAATATGTTTTTGTGAAAAAACTAATAGTGATTTTTTTCTGAAAGTCTGTATTGTCCAATTGTACAAATTCCAGCCAAATTTTTGTTTGTTTAAAATTTATAAAGTATCGACGTCAATTTTTATTTGCAAGACATTTTCCACTTGAAAATTTTCCATTCCAAGTACCTGTAAATGTATCGCTTTTTTAACATCATATAAACAAAGGACTTTCAAAACAACTAATTTAAACTGCACAAAATAAACTGGTTCATACTTTTCTACTCGAAAAAATTTTTTTTGGTGTAGTTAAACTACTGACAACATGAGACATCCAGTGTAAAATAAATCAGTGTTTGAGCTATCTTGCAACTACAGTGTAAATTCGATAATCCGGACTCCACTAATCCGGAATATTCGGTAATCCGGACAGCATTTTTCAGCTCATTGCGGTATTCTATAATCCGGATTAATTGCAGCTCTATAGTCCGGATTGAATAAAACCCGTTTTTATTTATTTTCTTATTCAAATCACAGCATGCTTTGAAAAATACAATCATTGCGTATTCTATAATCCGGATTGATTGAAACTCTATAGTCCGGATTGAATAACAGCCGTTTTTATTTATATTTTTATTTAAATCACAGCATGCTTTGAAAAATACAGTTAGAATTGTGTGATGAGTATGTTTGCACATGCGTTTTTAATTTAGTATTTATGCAAGATGACTTTGTCAAACGAAATTAATATTATTTATTGTTAAGTATGTGTGTAAATTGGTACTTTTTTTATTTTAACTGAACTGCACAAATTAATATTTATGTTTTTATGCTATGAATTATTATAATTTTTAATAAATACATACATTCGCTAATCCGGAATATTCGCTAATCCGGATTGGGGTCTGCAATCAATTATTCGGATTATCGAATTTTTACTGTACTTCAGTATCGTAGGATGCTGTTTGGAGTGGGTTTTAAACATCTTTTTTGTAAGGTCTTTTTTTTTTTTTGCTGGGAAGTGAAACAAGCACTTTTCCAAACGATGGTAGATCACTTCAAACCAATGTTTTGCAAGCAGTATTTTTTCATATTCTGTCGTAAATTTTATCAAACTTGTACTGGCAAAGCCCTTTTAGCAGGTATTGGTAAAGCGCTGAAACCCAATATTTTGCCAGTAGTATTGTTTCATATATTGTCGAAACTTTTGTAAAAGAAGTACTGGTAAAGCACTTTCTATAAACGCTGGCAGAGCACATTCAAACGATGTTTTCCCGGCAGTATTTTTCCATATACGGTCTTAGTTTTTGTAAAACAAGTACTGCAAAAACATTTTTGAAAGCGTTGGCAAAACAAGTACTGGCGAAGTTCTTTTTAAAAACTTTGGCAAATCACTTTTAACTGATGTTTTGCCATTAGTAGTTTTTCTTCAACAGTTATAAATTTCGAAAACAGTACTGCAAACACATTTTTGAAAGCGTTGGCAAAACAAGTACTAGCGAAGTCCTTTTAAAAAACTTTGGCAAATCATTTTTAACTGATGTTTTGCCAGTGGTAGATTTTCTTCAACAGTTGTAAATTTTGTAAACAGTATATGCAAGACACTTTTAGCAAACGTTAGCAAAGCCTTCGAAATAAATGCTTTCCCAATGCCTTTTCTTTGATATTACTGTTAGCCAACGTTGTGCCAGTGTTTTGTTTTTTGTACCATCGTCAATTACTATCTGGGAAATTCATAAAAAGGCATAGCTACAAAAAATTCCAAAATTAGGGTTAAAATAGGTGAGTTAAAAAAAAAATGTTTGTGTCGGTGGCCCATATTTTCCGAGTTATAGGCCTCTAAAGTTTTGTTATTTCATTTTGTGGATATATTTTTAATGTTGGCATGCGTTGTCGGAGCGAAACGAAATTGATGTCATTAGAAAGCTTTTTTTATTGATCCTTAATTTGGTATACAAAAATTTTAAAAATGTTAAGGCATTGCAGCCGAACTCATGACATTTTGTTTTTGAAATGCCACTTTTCTTAAAAAAATCCAATTATTTCAAAATTTTGCATACATAAGGTGTGTATAAAATGGCTCCCTGTTAAAGCCAATATTTCAAGCTTTAATTTAAGGTATTAGACAGTGGTATTAATTAAAATAGGGACACTTGCGTGCAACAGATTTGAAGTAAAAATTAACACATAAATGTTAGCACAAAACTATCAATATTATTTTTAGATTATTGTACAACAACAACTTTTCATTTTACGTTATAGTTTAAAGCTTGTGGTTGTAATTTAGACAACCAACATTAAAAAAATTTAAAATCTCTAATTCGAGTGTGAATTGAAATAGGCCCATTAAGCAAATTGTACAAAATAATTTAAATTTCTAGCAATTTTTTTTTGTTTTAAATATAATATTGGTCATTGCATTTAAAAGATATATTTATGTCTGTATCATAATTGTGCGAAATGTCTAGGATATGGAAAATCGCAACAAACTGCGAAATAAAAATAGTTTTTTGTTTTTTTTTTTTGTGCCAAGCGATTTTGTTGGAGTTGTTTATTAATTCTAAGATAAGGAAAAAAAGTCATGACCCCTTTTCAATCCTTTCAAAATCTGAATTTAAAAATCTGAATCCCTAGTTTAACTTTATTTATTGGAATAATTGCAGCCAATATCGAAAATTTTTGTTAATTGTACTTAAAAGTATACATGTTATACGAACTGGCGCCATCAATGTTTATATTTTACCTTTTCCAGTGTTTATTTTTCAGACGTTGAAAATAAATACTTCCATGTTCTAATAACGCTCATTTACAACAAGACTATCCTAAATCAAAAAATGAGATATTTGAGTTAATGATGCAGATCGATTAGTTATATCATGCTTTATATTGTGTAAAAATTTCATATTAATATCATGTATACTTTTTGAGATAGAGGATAATATATTTAATTTTTTCTTTAAAGTGGGTGCAAAGAGTATATACTTCATAGAGAAACTGTGGTACTCACGGATCTCTCGATAATTAGCGAATTCGCACACAACTCTCACTGAGAGAAAAATTCATTAAAACCCATATTTCTAAAAAAGTGACCAAATAAATAGAGAAAGGGTCGAGCGAGGCAGATATGAATTCAAAACTTTAAACTCGTTTTCTGCAAAATCGTGCTTTTTGAGTTATGTCAGTCTTGCAGTAAATGAGCGATATGTACTAAATTATTAAAAAAGTCTGAAAACAAACAAAATATAGTGGTGAAGTAAAAATTAGATTTAAACGTTTTGAATATTTAAATGCCTCATTTATGTGCTTATAAACATTAATAAATGTGAGTTATTTGATTTTTTGCACTTAAATTATATTATTTAATATCCAGTTGCTTGGATATGTATAATCAGCTATTACAATTAAAAATCAAAAATCGTGGAATAAAACTATTAACGTCATTATTTAATTTAACATGTCTACTTTTAAGTTCAATTAATAGAAATTGTTAAATCCCAATAAACAAAAAACAAAAAATTGTAAAATCCCAATAAACAAAATTAAACTGGGCATGATCTTAAAAATTTCTTAAAAATTTTCGATTTTCGAAAGCCAGCCTGCTTTCTAAGCATTTAAAAGTGGTCATGTCTTCTTATTGAAAATGGTGAAAGTAGAATAAATTCCGGGTATTCGATTTTAATGTTTGAACAGAAGTAAATTGTTTTATTGAAAATTATATTTTCTATAAATTGACAAAATGAAAACAGATTCAAAACATAAATAGTTTCTAAAATAACATGTAGAAATTTAACAGGTTCATTTTCAACACCTTCCCTGAACATGCTATTTATATTTTGATCTGATTTAATATAGTATTAAAACACAAAAATTAGAACATAATTATTTTAAGCCAAACTTATCCGTGAGTGTCTTTAACTTTGGAAATGGAACACCTTTCGTTAACAAATCTGCCAACATATCATTAGTGGGTAGATACTTAACTTCAATGATCTTATTATCAAAACATTCACGAATAAATTTCACCCTTACATCAACATGTTTAGTACGTGATGAATTGTTAAGAGCAACATGTATGGCACTTTCATTATCACAATGCAGAATCATCGTTTTAACAGGATTTGGAGATATTTCGTTTTCTAATTTCTTCAGCCAAATAGCTTCTTGAATAGCTGCCACCATAGACATAACCTCCGCTTCAGTTGTAGACAACGCAATAGTTTTCTGTCGCTTTGTAGACCACGAGACAGCACCAGATTGAAGAGTAAATAAATATCCTGTAGTTGAACGCCGTTCATCCACATCACTGGCCCAATCTGCATCACAATAGCCAGTAAAATCACCATTACCTTTAGAGTATACAAGACCTTTATCTAGTGTGCCTTTGAGATAGCGCATTACACGTTTGATAGCCTCCCAATGAGCCTTTCCTATATTCCCACCATATCTGCTTAATACGTTCACAATGTAGCAGATATCAGGACGAGTAACTTGGGCAGCAAACAATAAACAACCAAATGATTGCAATCAACAGGAGTATTAACAGGATTACAATTTTCCATTTTAAAACGTTGTAGCACATCAGAAACATATTGAGACTGGTCCAATTTTATAAAATTATTAGCACGAGTTATTCGAATTCCCAAAATAGTAGATGCTTCTCCCATGTCTTTCATTTTAAAGTTACAGTATCCATTTGGTGAATCATTAGATCATGTTTAGCAGCTAACGCAATTAAATATCTAATAGATTCATACCTTACCATAGGAGCAAAAGTTTCATTATAGTCAATACATTTTTCTTGACTATAACCCTTAGCAACTAGCCTAGCTTTTCTTCGAACCATTTCGCCAGTAGCATTTCTTTTGGTTTTAAAAACCCATTTACACGAAATCGGTTTCTTATTTTGAGGTAATTCACATAAACTCAAAGTTTTATTATACATCAACGACTCATATTCTTCCTTCATAGCCTGTGACCATTCAGAAGCATTTGGTGATGACATGGCCTTTTTAAGAGTAGACGGATCATCAGACACAAACTATGAAGCACAAAAATTATATGAATATCGAGGCAGTTTAGCAATTCTTTCAGAACGTCGAAGTACAAAACCATCTTCTTCTCTTGGCCTTCTGTTACTTATTTCAGATAAACGTACCTCATTACCAGCAACTGTTTCGAATTGTTGTAAATCACTAACTTCTTGCTCATTAAAACCAATAAAATCTTCACCACATACTGTGGACTCGTCAAAATCAGGATCTGGTGGCAATTCGACATTAAATGAAATTTCTTCCAAAGTTGTTTCTTCGCTATAGCCTTTAAAATCATCAACGAATATTGGAAAATACAAATTGTTATTTTGGGATACTTCACATTTTTTATTTTCAAAGAAAACCACGTCTCTGCTTGTTATAACATCCTTGGTTATAGGATTATAAATACGATAAGCTTTAGATTCTGTACTACATCCCACCAGAATACCATCAACCGATTTTCGTTCAAGCTTCTTACGTTTTTCTTTAGGGACGTGAACCATTGCCTTACAACCAAACACACGCAAATGTTTCAATGTTGGTTTCTTGTTACACCAAATTTCTTCAGGAGTACGTTCACTTCCTCTACATGGAACACGGTTTATTAAATAAGCAGCAGTAACAGACGTTTCAGCCCAAAATTCTTCTTCCAATCCAGCATCAAATAGCATACATCTCATTCTCTCAATTAACGTTCGATTCATACGTTCAGCAACACCGTTTTGTTCAGGAGTGTAGGGACAAGTTTTCTGATGAACGATGCCATGTTGTTGTAAAAATTTTGAAAATTGGTTGTTAACATATTCAGTTCCATTATCTGAACGCAAAATTTTTATTTTACTGGAACACTGATTTTCAACCAAATTCTTAAAATTTACGAATTCATTAAAAACATCTGACTTTCTTTTTATAGGAATAGCAAATACTTTACGTGAGTAATCATCGACAAATGTTAATAAATACCGATTTCCCGAAAACGATTTTTGTTTAAAAGGTCCAACGACATCCGAGTGTATTATTTCAAGTAAACTCGTAGCACGACTACCTGATTTTTTAAACGATTTTCTGGTTTGTTTACCATTTACACACGTTACACACTGATCATTTGAATTAACGTCACAGTTAATACCATCACACGATCGTTTTACATTTTTTAGATAACTGTTGCAAATGTGACCCATCCGACGATGACACAAATTTGCATTTTCATTAGCGATTAACACTTGTCCATTTGGAGTTTTTTTTTTTTGAGTTATTAAATTTTAATGGCGGTATGTATAATCGATACACAAATTGCCAAGTTATAGTAAGCGTTTAACCCGAAACGCATGATATATATAAGATGATTAAAATCAGACGAACAGGAACATCAGCAACACATACACAACCATTGCCTTCGCAATGGAGGCTCAGCGAGATGAGGCCCCAATTCGACATAAAAAGAACGAATTCCATCAGACCAACACGCGCACAAAACAACCATTGCCTTTGCAATGGAGGAGTAAACGATGTCTCCAAAGGAATCCGAACGGTTTGCATATGGCTAGACTCAGCAGTCTAACGGCATGCTGAGACACGCTTTATAGTATTGCAAAAAAGAATAGAATTAACCGTTATTCTCCATTAATAATTAATGCGAGTGACGAGATAACTTATCTCTTCGGCAACTAACGGCGTACTGCATTTGGAGTTAAAACATCACAATTTAACCGATACAAATCATTTTCAACAAAAGCTTTTCCTATTAAATTTTTATCATTGTCAAAAATTTCACAAATGTCATTTATAAACACAACTTTATTTCCTTTTTTGGTTGCTTGACGGACCGAAAGTAAATTTGTACACAAATCTGGAACATATTCCACATTGTTCACAACAGCATCATAATTATTATTTTTTGTTTTAAGCAACATAGATAGGGGACTGGGGGTAAACCCAACAAGACTGAACTGGTGCTTTTTACCAGGAAATATAAAATAGAGGAGTTTAGGAGGCCAGTGTTAGATGGTGTCGAGTTGCCTCTATCGGACTGTGCGAAGTATTTGGGGTGCTTCCTAGACAGCAAATTGTCTTGGAAGAGAAAGGATGAAGAGAGGCCTCAATGCCTACTACACATGCAGAAACTCCATCGGTAAGAATTGGGGACTAAGACCGGATATGGTAAACTGGATTTACACGTCGGTAGTTAGACCTATTCTCTCTTATGGATGTACTGTCTGGTGGGATGCATTGAGAGTGGATAGCTGTAGGAAGTTGCTCAACAAGGCCCAAAGGAGTGCCTCTCTTGGTATCACAGGTGCGAGGAGAAGTACTCCACAGGCAGCGTTGGATATCATACTGCATCTATCCCCAATTGAACATTATGTGAGGAGTGTGGCTGCTAGGAACTTATTTAGGCTCTACGAGTCTGCGCTGGTAAGACCTAGGAGAGATGACCACACAAAAATATTGTACGAAGTAGGACTGCTTGATCATGGTAGTAGTCTCGAGGGAATATCGGATCATATGATATTGACCTTAGACTACGGTGGAACACCTCCGGTGGACTTCCCGATTAGGGAGGTCTGGCGTGGATCCAATGTGCTGTTTGAGGGGTGGGCAGTATTCACGGACGGATCCAAAATGGACACGGGCACGGGTGCCGGTGTTTATATTGCTGGCACTGACGTGAAAAGATCATACAGACTCCCAGATGAGTGCAGTGTCTTCCAAGCGGAGATCCTGGCGATCTGGAGGGCGACGGAAGTGATACTGGGACACATCGTTGGGGGATCTAGGGTGACAATCTATGTCGACAGTCAGGCGGCACTCAAAGCACTGACAAACTACACGGTGCGCTCGCGCCTGGTCGCACGGTGTAGGTGTGCTCTGAGGGAGCTCATGGAGGCATTCACGGTGAGGCTGTGTTGGGTACCCGGACACTGCAAGGTGGATGGCAATGAGTTGGCGGACGAACTTGCGAGGGAGGGTTCAAATCTGGACTTGGCGGTAAGACACGGGGGGGTAAAGCCCCCTTTATGTTACTACTTTGAGGTTATACGGAAGGGATTTCGCGAAACCGTTAACCAATCATGGAGGAACAGAATGGACTGCAGGATGTCTAGGGCGTTATGGCCCGCTTTGGACGCAGGGGCAACCAAGGTTCTTCTGGGACTGGACAGGGAAGGTCTCAGGACCCTTACGGGGTTCCTGACCGGTCATTGTGCTGTCAGGGCTTTCACAAGCAGATGGGACAGGGACATACCGGATTTTTGCAGGCTGTGCGAGGACGTTAAGGAACTGGAGACGGTTGAGCATATAATGTGCCACTGTCCTAGGTTACAGGGTCTCAGACAGAAATGGCTAGGAGATAGATTTCACGACGAACTCGGGTGTGTCGCTGGATACAATCCAGTTGATTTGCTGAGATTTGTCAGGGAGATAGTACGGCTGTTTCTAGTAAGGGGACGTTAGGATCCGGTTTCTGGGGAGTAAATATATACTTTCTACCTTTCTTTATTTTTATCTTTCAAGCTATGTTTTCTGTCTATTTCTACTCTTTCTCACCGTTTTTTCTCTGAAGGAATTCACAATGGACCGTATTGGTCTCCGAGTGGAGTTGTGCCCTTGGGTACATAACCCTTCCTAACCTAACCTAACCTAACATTTTAACATTGCCAACACACGACACGGATACTGTATTATTATTTGCCACGACAACTTGTCTATTATTTGTATCTTTTTTTGTTGCACAGAAAATTTTCATTATTTGTCATATGAGATGTCGCGCCCGAATCTACATACCATTCGACCAATCTTTTTTACTTGAAAATATTGATGCATATAACATTTTACCATTATTTTTAGAACTGTTTTTAAATTTTTCGTTGTTCGATTTTACATTATTTTGTTAGGACAATTTTTACTGAAATGACCAACTTCATTACACGAGTGACATTTAAATTTTTTGTTTTTAAATTTATTTTTCAACACTAACGCATTTTCGCTACATTTGTTGTCAAATTTTGCATCTTGAAGCAACATATTCTTGACTGCATCTACGGTCAGCTTGGTTTTTAAATTCTCTACGGCCATTACCAAAGACCGAAATTCATCCGGGAGACCAGCGAGCATTAGAGATGTCGTCAGCTTATCATCAATATTAAGACCAGCATTTCTTACCTTTAGTGATGTCATTACCATATCACTTACATAATCTTGCATGGAATCAAAATCACCTAACTTCAGTTGCACTAGAGTTTTTAGCAATTCAACCTTTCTTGTTAGTCCATTATCTTGATATGCATTAACAAGAGCATCCCAGGCTTCTTTAGCTGTTTTTGCTGTAGCAATGTGTGCAAAATTACTTGGTTCAATCATAAGCGTAATTTCGGCCATCGCACGTTCATTAACTTCAATGTCTTGCTGACTGGTAGCACCGAAATTCACCACTTTCCAACAATTCTTAATTACTAAATATGACTTCGCATGTCTCCACCAAACATCGAAATGCAACAATCTTTTAACAATATACCACGAAACTTTATTTTACACGCGAGACAAGAGGCCCATAACCTATTGAAAATGGTGGAAGTAGAATTCCGGGTATTCGATTTGAATGTTTGAACAGAAGAAAATTGTTTTATTGAAAAAAATATTTTCTATAAATTGACAAAATCAAAACAGATTCAAAACATAAATAGTTTCTAAAATAACAAGTTGAAATCAAACAGGTTCATTTTCAACAAATATAGGGTTCAGGCTTTCAATTAATTTGTAAACAACCTAAAATTGATCAATTATATTGAAAATCTATGGGGTACTATGGGAAGCTTAATTAAATCTTAAAAACTGGAGATTTAAATGTCTTTGATTGCAATTTTTAATCAATTTTGACAACAAAACAAAACCGTTCATTTAAAGACAAGAATTTTTGAATCCAAAGTTATTAAGACTGTTGAAGTAAAAGTCTATGGTCATAAAATGTGCGTTATAAATTCGTTCATATAGGTTTTTATTTTGGAATAACAATTGTAAAATTAAAAAAAAAATCTAGGCCTCCATATATGGGTCTCCATATATGAGTGCAATTGACATTGTAATAAGAAAATTCAATTCGTATATGGAATAATATATGAACTTAAATATGAATATATATGCCATATATGGAACGATATCTGCAATGTATAATCCTATATGGTGTCATACATTTCCATATATGACCCCTAACTTTTAATGTATTAGCCCTTATATGATTCCATATATGCTCATATATACAACCATATACATATGTCAATATATGAACATATATGATCATTTTCAGCCTGGAGAAAATGTGTAATTTTTGAAATTTGATTAACCACTCCGTTAAAACATGCAACACTTTAATGCAATTTTCAAAATTCAGACACATAAGTGAAAAAACTGGGTACGCCATTAAAAACAGCGTGGCCGAAATATTTAGGATCATTGATCGGTACTCTTGTTTTCGATTTTAGGCGTAAATTTTGTACCGCTGTGTATTTAATGAAATTTAAAACTCCTAACATCTACTGATGTCCACCGTGTAATAAAAAAATTAAAAAAAATAATTAAAAAATTTAAGAACAACCCAAAGAAACAGCACAAAAATCTAAAAGCAGACATATGTATATATGCAAAAAATGTTTAATACAAAATAGATGGAGATTTTCTATAGCTATATCTCTCTTTACATTTCTGCAAAACCATACGAATCGAGTTTACTTATTTTACATAGTTCATTGGTAACACATCTGTGAAAAACAAATAAAAAAAATATAAAGTCGAAAGCAAAAGTCGACTTTTTATTTTTTATTTATTTTATTTATTTATTTTTATTTATTTATCTGTATTTCCATACAACAAGACATACATCTTTTAATTATAGTATGGAACTAGAAGAAGTTATAGTAATACAATTTAATACAATTAAAAAAAAAATTAAAAAAGAGGATGACAAATTTTAAAAATCAAAAATTAAAAACAATTTAAAAACTACAAAAAAAAATTACAAAGTTTAACAATAGTGCAAATTAATTATTAATGTTAGTTTAAAGTGTGTAGTTACGTTGTATTAATGTTCAAATGTTTTGTTATTTCGGTTTTTAAAAGTGTTTACGTTGCTGCTTGTTTGTGCCCTATTCGAAAGTCTGTTCCATAGATAGATCGCGTTATAGTAAAATTGCCATTCCGTTATCTTACTTCTGTGTGCAATAGGTATAACCTTATTCCCCCTGTCGGACCTTGCAAAAGTTATCCGATTATATAAATATGACGGTACTTTTGTATACACGATTTTGTGCAGAAGCGTAAGAGTCCTGATGTTGACCAGATTATTAAAAGTCAAGTTTGTAAAGTTTTTTACTTAAGGTTGCAATTCTATCAATAGTGTGAAGACCAAATACATATCTAGCAATGTTATTGAAAAGAGTATTCAACTTTTGCTTACTAGTGGAATCACAATTAGCATAAACTTCGCATCCATAAAGAAGTACCGGCATTAAATAAGTTTTAGCAATTTGCATTCTAATATTAACTGGAGTGCAAAAGTGCGTTGCCCACAGAGTACGAAGCATTGAGTACGTTTTACCTACTACAATATTAACGTGATTATCCCAACTGACAGTATTATTAAATGTCATGCCCAAATTCTTTGCTGAAGTTACGATTTCAATTATTTCATTGTTAATATGAATGTCAACGTTAATATTTTGTTTTAAAGATTTTTTACGGATTATTAAACATTTAGATTTTTGTGGGTTCAGGCATAGACCATTTCGTGATGCCCAGCAATAAATACTGTCAAGATCAGAATTAAGCTTGCATACATTTTCATTTATAGTTTTAAGCGATGTGTTGATGTATAGCTGCACGTCATCGGCATATAAATGAATTTTACTATGGAATACATTATCAGGTAAGTCATTAACGTACAAAGAAAATAAAAGTGGGCCCAGAATTGAACCTTGTGGTACTCCCCGGGTAACAGATAAAGCTCCAGAATAAGAATCAATTAAGAACACAGATTGAGAACGATTATCAAGGTACGATTTAATTAATGATACTGATGTGTCACAGAATGAGAATTGATAATAGAGCTTTGAACAAAGTAATGAATGGTCAACAGAATCAAAAGCTTTTGAGTGATCTAAAAGAACCAAAAGTGTCAAATTCCCACCATCAATAGAACAACGTATATCTTCAGTAACGTCAATTAAAGCTGTGATGCAACTGTGTTTCTGTCGAAATCCGGATTGCTTGCTGGTGAGCAGATTATATTGTGCTATGTGGTCACTTATCTGTTTATGTATTATTTTCTCAAAGACTTTGGATAGAAATGGTAAAATTGCTATCGGCCTGAACTCAGAATTGGACTTTGAAACTGGTATTATTTTTGCATGTTTCCAGTTAGTTGGAAAGACACTAGTCATGAGGATGGTGTTAAATAAATGAGTGATGAATGGTAACAGCTGAGGAAGTAGGATTTTAAGAAATTTTGGGTTGATGTTATCATAGCCAATAGCATTAGACTTAATCGAAATAATATTTTGTAAAACCTCAGATTCATTTACACAGCAAAATTCAAAAATGCCACTGCGATTATTATCAAAATTATAGTTGTGCTGTCCAAGAGCAGGAATAGGTATTCTTGTAAAAACATCATTGAGTTCATCTGCACTATATTTGCAGATAATGTTATTATTTTTGATCTTCCCAATACCAATTTCACGTATGGTTTTCCATTTACTTTTTCCATCAATTGCGTTACTAAAACGTTTAGCATAATATTCCGATTTAGCCTTTCTAATTTGACGATTTACTTCAATTCTACCTTTACAAAATTCTTCTTTGAGCTCAGGTGTCTTAAATCGTTTCCAACGCGAGTAAGCTCTATCTCTTTTTTCAATTAAAAGTTTAATAGACACTGTAAACCAAGGTCTAGTAGTATTCTTTGTTTTTCTTGTTTTTATGGGGACAACAAGGTCATATATATGTAGAAGATTAGTTTCCAAAAAGCACAGCTGGTCATTAACAGACGGCATGTAAAAAATAGAATCCCAGTCAATATTATAAAAAATTTCAGCCAGAAATTGATAATTGATATTTTTAAAATCACGATACGAAAAAGTTTCTACTTTATGTTTCAAATGAAAATCATAAGTTATAAAAATTAAATCATGTCTAGAAAAGCATGATGCCGCCAGTTGATCATATAGCAGCACTTTGGACACATCATTAACAAAGAAGAGATCAATTAGAGTACTCGCAGTGTTGGTGAAATGAGTAGGTAAGTTACAATTAACAGATGAAAGACCAATTTGTAACATTGAATCAGACAGATCAGTAGTTTCTAATAAATCTGAGTTGAAATCACCAGCAATTATTAAATCAGTACAAGAAGTTGTTAATTGCTC
Source organism: Delia radicum (assembly GCA_021234595.1). Taxonomy (NCBI): domain Eukaryota; kingdom Metazoa; phylum Arthropoda; class Insecta; order Diptera; family Anthomyiidae; genus Delia; species Delia radicum. The sequence continues at coordinate 122,474,583 of CM037854.1, forward strand.
AAGCATTTCCAAGAAAGTGGAGTAATCTACACGTTTGTTATAACGGTATACACAACCAATCATTAACTTCTTTCTTTTCGACTTTTTTGTTAAAGGAAAGTCGACATAGAAATAATAAAAATAAGTTTAGATTGTTTTAATAAGAAACTTTTTATTAAAAAGCATAAATTTACATGCTTAAAAAGGAAAATAATATTAAATACTAATAAAATAAATTTTAATTTAAAGTTAACATAGAAACTTATGGCGTTTTCTTTTCTGGCAAAAATGTCACATTGCACTTTGCCCTCAAATTACCTTTTTGTGTTATTTTCTAAAATAAGGTAAACACTCTGAGAGGGTGCCGTGTTTCTTTCTGAAAATGTTGCCTTATTAACATTAAGGCAAAAATGCAACATTTTCTGCCCTCAAAAAATTTACAGGTTTGAATGTTTTTTGTGTATATATTGTAAAGTTTTTGTCGAGAAAACTCTTACCTTGGTAGCAGAGTGGTAGTGTGCTGGCTTCTGACACAGAAGATCCCGAGTTCGAACCCATTCGTATCACATTTTTTTTTATATTTTTTTTTTGTTAAATTTAATTTACGATTTTTTTGAATTTGTTTTTGATTTTTTAATTATTCTTTTTGTAAGTATTTAATAATTTTTTAATCTGAAATTCGCTAACAAACAAAATTATAAAAAAAAATTAATTGAAAAAAATGTATGGAGCTAAATGCAAATTTTTTAAATAATTAAAAAAACAAAAATTAATTATTAAAAAAAACATTAATTTTTTTTTTAAAGTTTGCTGGGATTCGAACCCGAACCTTAACAACACTAAAAAACAGATTTGTTTAAATAAATGTAATAAGTGATGAAATTGTGTTCTATTCTGATTGTAAAAATGCTTCATTTTAATGGGACGAGGGCAAAATTTGAAAAATGTTGCTCATTAAGAAGGCAACACTTTTTTCCAGAAAAGTAAACACCATTAGATTATTTACTTTTAACTTTTAATAAAGAAAAAGTATTATTCTCTAGATATGAGATCAAAAACATAAACATAACAATTTAATTAATTATAGAATATAAAAAATACAGGTACTCAAAATATGAGATCGAAAACAAAAACATAAAAACATTCAATTCTTAAAATATGTAAAATATTTTAGAAAACTTAAACTAAAATTTATTTTGACGGCTTAGAAAATATTTCTTTCATACACTCAAACCATTTATTGACTCGTTTGAAAGTCTGTTTCTGATTTTATTAACAAATTGTAATGTTACGGAAAACACTCGTTCTCTTTCCACCGAAGTTGGACAAACAGTTAGAAGTGCATTAAACACCTTTTCAATATTTTCCTTCCTTCAAAAAATTTGAGTTCTTTTTTTATGGAACATTTTGCAGGTTTTTTGGAGTTAGATTGAGAGGATAAATTAACGTTATTAATAACAGCAACACATTCTTCAACATCGTCATAATCATCAATTTCCTCAGTATCATTAGATCCGCCAAAAAGACGAGTAAACAGAATTTCTGCATATCCAATTACGGAGCACTTAGAAGCATAGGAAAACAAACTATTTTCATTATTGTCGTTGAATAAATCCGGTTCTTTTAAATATTTTACCAATGTATACAATTGTTTGTCTCTCTTTTCATCAATATGTAGTTCAGGAGTGCCCAAGAGTTCCTTATGGAAGAGCAAACACCAATACATTTAAAGAAAAACTAATTTTTATTCAATATTTTTTGTTGTAAAAACCAATACATACAAAGAAAAAAGAAAAAAATATTTCAATATTTACCAGCAAAGCATACGAAAGTGTTGTTGCTTTGCACTTGCGTGTATACAGTGAAGAACGACAAAAAAACTAATAAGACAAAGTTGTTTGTGTATTTCGTATTGCTAGTGCTGAGTGCTCTATATGTGTATTAAAACGTACAGCCTATAGCTAAGTGTTTTTACAAAAACAAATGAGCACGAAGCGCATAGGGCTTGGGCACCCTTGATGTAGTTGAATAGCTTGAAATATTTTTTTCGCCAAGAATTGATGGACTCGATTGAATTTCTTTACATACATAAGGTTAATATATTTATATCACGGCTACTCAATCTTTCCACAGCTACTTTTATAGGTTTTAAAACTTCAAGCATATAATTCAAGCAAGGTAATTATAAAAAATGAAATTCCCGGGATCCCGCAATGAAAATCCCGGGAAAGCGGGAAAGTAAAATAATTGAAATTCCCGGGAATTCCCGGGAAAAAAACCCTAACATACATACATATGTCTAACAAATGACAACTACAAGGTCCGCCATCTAACGTTTTTTTTACAACTAGTGTTTATTTCGTGAATGGTAACACTTAGCTCATGTCTGATTTGACAGATAATTAGTTTAATCCTTCCGCTGAACGAATACGGTTGTGTATACGCTTGAACAACGATGGGAAATATTGCGACATTACTTTGAAAATCATGGTACTGTTGCAGCATGTGTGCGAAAATTGCGTACGGATTTTGGAAGAAGAGAAGCACCGTCAGCTCCGTATGTTCGTTATCTTGTGAAAAAAGTGAAAGAAACTGGCATCCTCATCGATAAACCTTTCAACAGGACGGCGCTACGTGCGCCCTGTTTTTGAAGATCGCATTATCAGCCGCAGAGCTGATGTCGTTTGGCCACCTCGGAGCTGCGATTTGAAACCGTTAGACTATTATTTGTGGGGTGCCGTCAAAGATAAGTGTTACGCCAACAAGCCAGAGACAATTGACGCTTTAAAGGACAATATTCGTGAAGCTATTGGTAAAATACAGCTGCACACAATCGATAATGTGCTTAAAAATTGGACCGATCGTGTAGGCTACTGCATGGCCAGCCGAGGCAGCCATTTGAATGAAATTATTTTCTATTATTAACCGGAAGGATTGTACTTTCAAATAAAAAAAAGAAATTTGAGAAAATATTCAGTAGTTTTTTTTTATAGCATTTTCAAAAAAAAAAGTTATTTGGCATACCCTTTAGATGCTATGGTATGGGTTACAAATGTTTTATATCCCAGAAAACAAAAATAAATAAAAATATCCCAGAAAACAAAAATAAATAAAAATAAAAATATCCCAGAAAACAAAAATAAATAAAACTATCACAGAAAACAAAAACAACTATAACAATATTTAAAATCTTAACTAGAATATTGAAATACATATAATATTCAATACCATAGTAATTATCCTAGTTCTTATTAACTAAATATCTGTAATTCTGAGCAATATTTGCTATTTATGTCCGTCTTATAGTTAATGCGTTGTGTAAATGGTACTGCGTTTGTAATTATTTTCGGTTTTCAAAATTGATTTATTATCGAAATCAGGATAATTATTAGAGTTATTGCAGTGTACTGATAATGCTGTTTTCTGTGTAGAAGTAGTTTTCTTGTATTTCTAATCAGACTTATGTCCTGCAATTCTAGTTTTTAGTTTATTTTTTGTTGTACCTACGTATACTTTATTACAATTTTCATTATCATTACCCCTACATGGTATCTTATGAACTAAATTGGACATTTCCAATTTATTTATTTTATCCTTCGTTTTGCTGAATAGTCTACCTAATGTGCAATATGATCTATATGCCACTAAATATTTCTTATCATTATAAATTTTTAATTTTTTAATCTTTCAGATATAAGAGGAACATAAGCTAGAGATTTATAAATCTTAGGTTCAGTAACCGTTCCCGTATATAAATTATTTCGGTTTTTATATTGTCTTATTAATTTACAGCTTAGTTGAATTGGGTAATTATTATCATTCAAAATATTCTTAATCTTTTCTATATTAATTCCGTGAAATTCTACTTCGCTAATCTTTCAAATACTTTTTCAATTAGATTCCTTGCAGTATTGATTATAATACTCTTGGAGTGTTTTGAATAATAGTTGATAATTCTTCTAGAAGCTGTGAGTTTTTGATACCAATCTATTTCAAAATTATTATTCCTTCTTATGTATAATTAATGTATCTAAATAAGGAATTTCAGTATTACATTCCTATTCAATTGTAAATCTTATATTGTCATGAAATGAATTAATAATTAAATAATTCACAACTTGTACTTTCGACATGTCAGCGTTTAGGTTTGACATATCATCATAACAACCTGCCTACTCATTATGCTTCAGAGCCATCTACATCTTTGCTTGCTTTTTTATTTCAAGCCCGTCCGTTTCCATTAAAATATATTGGATTTAATATTTATATAAACTTACAATAAAATGAGAAGTACATTGCCATGTTAAATTATAAGAAGACTTGATTAAAAACATTTTATAAATAACAAGTAATGTTAAGTTTCAAACAATAATTACAACAAAATATCTGGTCAAATACCGTGTCCGGCTATTTCCTACAATATATTCATATATACACTGAGGAGCATAAGTGTATCACAAACCAACAACTATCACTTTAACAACCTATAATTTCTATAAATTTTACTCAAATATATATATAATTTTTCATATTATGTTTGTACAAGTGTCTTCTCGGGTTTAAAAAGGTTTTATTAAGATCTGATCACAACAACAAATACACGAAGGCATAATGTAAATAAATCAAAATTATACAGTTTTGCACTCACTATTTATTTTTATATTTTTAAAACAATAATATATTTTTAATAACTGGTCCAGTAACCCTTTGCCTTCTTAAGCTCCTGGAAGCTATTAGGTAGACTTTGTGTGTACCTCTGCACAAATTCTGTAGGAATCGCCTCCCACACTTCCTTCGTCCACTCCCACAACTCGTTCACGCCTTTTGGAGGACAGGCATATTTTGCAAGCTGCGATTTGACGTGACTCCACAAATTCTCGATCGGATTTATATCCGGAGATTGTGGAGGCCACGTCATTACACCAAATTTTTGCTTTTTGAGCCAGTCTTTCACTACATGTGCGGTATGTTTGGGGACATTGTCTTGCTGAAAAATTACTTTTTTAGCAGCAAGACCCATTTTTTTCACTTCATCAGGAAGATTTTGTTGCAGGATGGACAAATACTGTTCCTTGAGCATAATTCCATCGATGCTCACCACGGGTCCCAATCCATCTTTGGATATACAACCCCAAACCATGATACAGCCACCACCGTGTTTAACGGTTTGGCGTACCTTATTTGGTTGGATTGTATCAGGGTCCTTAGTCCAATACCATGCACTCCCATCGAATTGAAAACGATTAATTTTAGTCTCATCAGCCCAAATAACCTTTAAATTACTTAATATTTGTTAGTATAAGCAGTAATACACACATATGTTTAATAACATACCGTATCCCAATCAGCGACATTCCAGTGCTCGTTTGCTGCAACAAAAAGATGGAGTAGGACCCTTGGTGCGCATCGATGGAATTATGCGCAAGGAACAATATTTGTCCATCCTGCAACAAGACCCATTTTTTCCACTACATCTTCCTGATGTGCAAAAAATTTTCAAAAAATATTCATTTCAAATTTGCTTACTATTAAGGTTTTACAGTTTAAAGTGATATAATGAAGTTGATTGTTAATGTTGGCCTACCAACTATATATGGTCCAAGGGGCTCGGTTGTTTTTTTTGAAAAATATTTTTAAAAAAATTAAAATAAATTAAAATCGTTTTTGGGCTACTGACTACAAACATGCATTTGCATGAAATTCCTTGCCCTACTGATTATATATTTTTGAGAGCATGGTCTTGGCTATTCCTAAAACCCCATTATATGCTATTCCGAACTTAATATTTTTCCTACTTTGGTCCAGGTACATTTTGATTTTGGAAAACTGTGCAACATTTGAAAAAAGTGCCATGCCACACATTTTTTCAACTTCATTTTTATTATTGAATCTTTAGTTAGAAATTTACAATAAATATTCAAATTTTAACCAATTTTGTTATTAATTGGGTATTACCTAGGGTATTCAAATTACTCGGGTTTGGTTTTGTTCGAGTGAGTGAGTAACTCGATTTTGAGGTTTTTAACTTACTCACTTAATCGAGTAAGATTTTATTTATTTTTTTATTTTATTAATTAAGAATCATATAATTACAAATTACTATGGCCTTCGGCGCGTTGTAGCGGAAAAAGACTAATGTCTCTGGTGGGAATTGAAACCACGACCCCGCACAGATGAGCTAGCCAGTTTTATTTAATTATTTTTTCCTTTAAAATTCATAATAAAACACAAAATAAATACAAAATCAGGAGTTGCAAAATCTATTTTATCAAAATTTAAAAAAAAATTTTGGGCCATTTAAAATTAAAAAACAAAAATATTCTAAAAAAATAATATACAATTGAGCAATTGATAATGTATAATATTTACTTTCGTTTTTATGAAGTTCAACTTTAAGAAGACATTAGAGATATAACTTTTAGAAATTTTTGCAAATATCAAAAATAATATGGCATATCAGTCTATGCCTCGGAAAAATATAAATAGAACGTCCCAATCTGAGTACAATACGAATCTAGCAAACAAATTTAACACAATCTAATGGTTTAACAGTTGTTGCGATTTTTATTTATTGTTGAATATTTAGATATTTAAAAATTTCGTATTAATTTTTTTTTATAGTTTCGACTATTTATTGTAATAATGTCTGTAATTGTTCAAGGATATTTGAATAATATCTTTAGAAAGTACTAAAAATGTGATATTTTAGGCATGGGTCTCGGTGCCGAACGTCATTTCTCCAAAATTACCAAAGAAATATATTTTTTATCAGTACAGTATTGCCTATATCGTGGTGCCATGTAAAAAAGTACACATGGAATTTAAAGGTCGAAAACTGACAAAAACTAATATATGTAATTTGGGGTTTAGTGTGAATGCAGTTTTATGTTTAAAAAACATTATTTTTAAAAAATACGAAACAATTTAAGTTTTTTTTAATAACATATAAACTGAAACAAGAACATATTTTGATTTACTCGATTAATCGACCAAAATTGTTCAAATTATTCGTTACTCGAAATTGGCAATTTTAATTTACTCGAACAGCTGTTTAAATTAAATTCATAGATAAAACGAGTAACGGTTAACCGATTGAATACCCTAGTATTACCAGTGCACAGTGGTTTACCCCATAGGCCAAAAATCAAAAAAAGCAATGTTTTTTCTAAGCTTAATTTATTTATAACACTTTAAATTTTATGAATCTAACAAATTTTGTTGTTTTTTTTTTGCGAGATTTAATGTTTGTGTCCGTTGAAAGTGGAGGTATGTATATATTGCATATATTGTGGTTACATAGTCATAAAAGAAAATTTAAGTTTATCTAAAAAGTTATTCGCGATATTGTGACAGAAGTCTCCAAAAACCCTACAAGCATTAAATTTTAACTTATTTTCTACTAAATTAAATAATAAAAGTTGCAAAAATATAAGCCCATTAAAAAATCCATGAAGAATACTTTTTTGACCTTTTCAAAACACACGTTTTTTAAAAACTACTTTTCACGTAGACTTTTAGTTATTTGGCCCTCATCCACCCACAACTTCTTATACATCAAATTGTAGATTTTTTATCCCTCTTTAAATTAAAAATATTCTATTTTCGCATGTATGTAGATGTGATTTACATAGTCATCCGACGAAAAATAATGAAAAATCGCATTTTGTTTAGTACTATTTCTTTTTAAGAATATGACTAAAGAGAAATAATTTTTTTTTTTTTAAATTGTTGTTATTTTAAACTTTTTATTGCAATTTTATGGTTTTTGACTTACAGTTATGAATAAAGAGAAAACATTTTTTTTAAGAAATTGTTGTTTTAAACTTTATATTGCAATTTTAAGGTATTTGACTTTCGGTTTAAGTGTAGCTTACTCATTGCATTTGAAAAGTGTCAAAACAAAGGTCAAATTTTAGTTCTTATAATTTATTGTTTTCGCGATAGTGTTAAAAGTTTCGAAAATATCAATATGGAAATTAAATTAGAAGGTTTATTCTGTCAGTGCCAATTTTCTAGAATGTATGTGATTGATATTTGGAGTTCCACAGCTGATAATTATTATTACCTTATATTACTTAATAATACCTCATATTGCATTATAAAACTTTGTATAACTTTGTAATTTAGTTTTTTTTTCAGTGTATATTTCGAATGAATTAAAATAGAATAATATTGAAATACTTTATTTAAAAAAATTTTTAAAACAAATCTATAAGCCAATTAACCCTTCAAAGATGAAATGGATACTGTGGCTACAGTTGTTAATATTTTTTCCTAAAAATTTGCAAACTTAAAGTTCTTTGGGCATGCTATGAGCGGGGAGAGAGAGACCCTAGATTTTTTAGTTTTGGAGATATTGATTTTTGACCGCTTGTCCATATAAGGGAAACCACTGTGCAGTGTAATAACCAAATTTTTGTATATAATCTTAATATTGCTTTCACTTGATTTACTTAATTTACTACTGTTTATGAAAAAATTCCTTTAAAAAGATAGTTTTTCTAGTTTTATGCCATATTTACAGTTAACGAAAAACTATTAGTTTTTAAAAACTTTTTGTGTTTACCAGATACAAAACACTTGTTTTTTGCCAAAGCTTCTTTAATCTTTCAAAATACAAACGGCAAAATATACCACCAATATAAAGTTAAGTTAAGTTTCTTTTAAAATTTTATTAAAAATATCTTTAAATTTCGACATAACCCATTTTTGACATAACCCATTTTGTCGAATTAGCGCAGAAATAATTATGTATTTATTAACGTATTTCATGTTCAAACCGCTTTTAACTTGTTTGGTTTGTTGTTACCATTTAGCTTATTATTTTTCAAAGTAATGCCATTGATTTTTTTTTACCAGTTGTATCAAGAACAACAAATGTTTTTAAGGGAAAAAGTAAAAAAAAAAAAAAAAATAAGTAGAACAAGAACTCAAACTATTGATATAGAAAATAAATGAAAGATAAAATTCATTTTAATAATTATTAATAAACATTTAATTAATAAATACTATAAAATTACAGAAAATGATCCAGCTGATAGTTGGGATGTAGAAGATGATCCAGTCATAACACCTGATGATGACGATCTCGATGATAATGATGACACTGAAGGTGATGCTACTCCCAAAGTTCTTAAGAAAAAGTTACCCAAAGTAGAAGAGTCACGAAGCAAAAAAGAACACGTTAATGTTGTTTTCATTGGTCATGTTGGTATGTATTTTGAATAGTTAAAAAAAGAAGCAAATTGTATTAACTCATAATGTTTATTCTATAATAGATGCTGGTAAATCAACAATCGGTGGCCAAATTATGTCGTTAACTGGTATGGTAGATAAACGTACTTTAGAGAAATATGAACGTGAAGCTCGTGAAAAATCACGTGAAAGTTGGTATCTTTCTTGGGCTTTAGATACAAATCAAGAAGAACGGGACAAAGGCAAAACTGTCGAAGTTGGTCGTGCATACTTTGAAACAGAACGTAAACATTTTACCATTTTGGATGCTCCTGGACACAAGAGTTTCGTACCCAATATGATTGGTGGTGCAGCTCAAGCCGATTTAGCTGTATTGGTTATTTCAGCGAGAAAAGGCGAATTCGAAACAGGTTTCGATCGTGGGGGGCAAACACGTGAACATGCTATGCTGGCTAAGACGGCTGGTGTTAAACATTTAGTAGTACTTGTCAACAAAATGGATGATCCTACTGTTAACTGGGATGAGGCTCGTTACAACGAATGCAAAGACAAGATCCTTCCTTACCTCAAAAAACTTGGTTTTAATCCAGCCAAGGATTTAACCTTTATGCCATGCTCAGGCTTAAGTGGATCCGGTTTACGTGATACCATACCAGATTCAATTTGTCCATGGTACAGCGGGCCTGCTTTTATTCCCTTTATTGATATGTTGCCTTCACTTAATCGCAAAGCAGATGGTCCCTTCATCATGCCCATTGTTGATAAATATAAGGATATGGGCACAGTTGTAATGGGCAAAGTTGAATCAGGTTCTGCGCGAAAGGGTCAAAATTTATTGGTGATGCCAAACAGAGTTAGTAAACTAAAAATAGAAATATTGAGGATATGTTAGTTATAAAAAAATATTTTTATTTTTTATAGACACAAGTAGCAGTTGATCAACTTTTTTCAGATGATGATGAAGTTACATCTGTGGGTCCTGGCGAAAATGTTAAAATCAAACTGAAGGTTTGTTGTCTGATAATATGTGGATTGTGTTGTATTATTAATATCGTGTATTTGTTTTTCTAACAGGGTATTGAAGAAGAAGATGTTTCTCCTGGTTTCGTTTTGTGCGACGCTTCTAATCCTATTAAAACGGGCAAAATTTTTGATGCTCAAGTGGTTATTTTAGAACATAAATCAATTATATGTGCGGGCTATTCGGCTGTTATGCATATACATTGTGCAGCTGAAGAAGTAACCGTTAAAGTAAGTATACTTTATTACACTCCGATATTTTTAAATCCTATAACCATGTCTTCAATATATTCATTTAAATTTTGCCCAAATTTATCCGAATATTTTCTGAATTTTATTGATATTGATATTTTTGAATTTCAATTGTTATTTTCTGAATTTCAATTGATATTTCCTGAAGATCTATTCATATTTTCTGAAATGATATTTTCCAAATTTCAAAAGATATTTTCTGAATTTCAAATGAAAATCTGAATTTTAATTGATGTTTTCTGAATTTCAATTGCAAGTTCTGAAACTCTAAGGCAAAATGTGTAGGAGTACCCCATCAGTTTATACACCGAAAAAATCAATGCAACTTTTTATGAAAAAAGTGTCGTAGATACTTTTCTCGTAAAAAACAAGATGTTTTTAAAATTCTACGAAATTAAAGAAATCATTCTTAGCTACTTTTTTCGCAATATATAAGTCAGTTTCTTTTATTTAACGAAACTGAAATTGCATTCGATTTTTCAATTTTACGAAACTAACGAAATAATTTCGTATCGTATTTCTTTGTAAAATATAAGAACCTAAAATAAACTATTTTACGAAATAATTTTTTTATTAAAAATTTAAAAACACTAACACCCCGGTATGCGTTGCTTCGATTTTGGGTTTTAGTGTGTAAAATTACATAAATATTAATATTTGAACATAAATTTGATAGGAAGTTTAAGAACATATGGGCATTTCCATAGTCACATACGTGACAGTCGTACTTTTTAATGAAATGAAAAACTAGGGAAAACTTAATTTTTTTAATTTTTATCCTAAATTATTTGCATTTAAAAAAGTTGTCGTGATGTGAGAAAAAAAGAAGTTGTGTTTTTTTTTTTTTAAAAACTAAATAAATCAAATAATTTTAATAAACATTATTTTAATATGATTTTCATTATTATAAGTTTATTTTCAAATTTGCTAAATTTTTAAAACTTTTATGGATTTTCTTTTACAACATAAAACGTGACGTCACGTAGAGTGATTTGACATACATTATCTAATTTTTAGAGGTTTTCTAACCCTGATAATAAATCTGAACAGATAAAGGACTTACGGATGATTCGAGGGCGGATCAATAAGTCCGTGACTTTTTTTTTAATGAAACACAGTTTTTTTTGCAAAAAAAAAAAAATTATTATTACAGAGAAAATTTGTTTTTTAGTCGAACGATTCGTATGTGGAACAAACTTCCCGCAGAAGTCTTCCCTGTTACTTACAATTTAGAAAAATTTAAATCAAATATCCACAAGCACTACTCCCTCTTTCCTCCTTCCCATACCCTATTTTCCTGATCAATACAATGCACTGCATGAGTAGGGGGCATCCCCTGAGTATTGGTCAAATAAAAAAAAAAAAAAAAAAAAAATAGGATTTTTCAAGTTCCATAAAATAGCCATTTGTTTGATCAATAATTTCATCGTTGAAGCTAAATCTCTTTCCACAGAGCCATTTCTTTAGGTTTGGAAATAGGAAATAGTCACTGCGGGCTATATCCGGAGAATATGTCGGAAAGGTACCAATTCGTAGCTCAATTCATGGAATTTTGCCATTGAGACTGAACACGTGTGACGGGTGCACACGTGTGCAGTCTCAATTATGAAAAATCTTGACAAAAAATCTTAATGAAAAAGAACTTTTTTCTTGGCCATATGGATTCGTTTTTTTTTTGTAATCTTCGTTAAATCGGTCCAATCAATTGGCATAATATTCTCCGTTTATTGTTTTTGCTTTTTGAAGGTAATCGATGTGGATTATCCCGCGTGCATCCCATAAAACTGTTGCCATCACCTTATTGACTGACAAACTTACCTTGGCCTTTTCGGAGCCGGTTCACTAGGAGAAACCCATTGTTTAGACTGCTGCTTGGTCTCCGGAGTGTTGTAATGGATCCATGTTTCATCCACAGTTACAAAATGCCGCAAAAACTCACTCGAATTTCGGTTAAACAACTCCAAACAATCCTTTGAAGTTGTTACACGATTACGTTTATGGTCAATTGAGAGCAAACGCGGCATCCGTCTTGCAGACAGCTTTCTTAAACCCAACTGAGCATGAAATGCCTATGGCATCAACAATCTCACGCACTTTTACTCTTCGATCGGCCAACACCATATCGCGGTTTTTTTTGGCCTTTTCGGGTGTATTGACCTCAATTGCCCGTCCAGAACGTTCAGCGTCATTTGTACTTCTGCAATCACAACGAAAGTCAGTAAACCATTTTTTTTACCATTGAAATCGATTTTGCAGAGTCCCCATATTATTTATCAAGCTTTTCCTTGGTTTGATTGACGGTTTTTTTTCGTAAAAAATAATGTTTAATGAGCACTCGAAATTCACTTTTTTCCATTTTTAAAAAACCCACGAGATTGTATGTTTTCAACAGCTGTTAAAAGCAAAGTAGATGACGGAACTTGCTCAAAATTTGACTGTAGTCTATTAATAGGCGGTACTTGGCGGAAGCAGTGTTGCATTTCATATAACTACTAGGGAAGTTCGAAAAGTCATGGACTTATTGATCCGCCCTCGTATTTACGAAACGTAGAACACAGCTTCCATGGTACTTAACTATCTTTAATAATATTATTTCGAAAATTGTGTGCGGAAAGATGAATGGTTTCAAGCATAGCAACACTGTTATTTCGCTATTATTTGTATTGAAAAATATCATTTTGGGGGGGCAATTTCCCAAATTATATTTTATGGCAAAAACACATTCGTCTTTCATTCTTCCGTATACGCGAAAAGTTGAAAGTTTTTTTGTGTTGTTAAAAGGAATAAAATTGTAAAAAACAGAATAATCATAAAGTTTAGAATATATTCTGAGTTTAAAAAATATACGCATTTGTTTTAAAATACGTTAAATATTTACTTTTTTTAAATTTCGATTCGTTACAAAAATGTAACAAAGTAGTAGAAAGGGGAAAAAAATGGAAACAATATCATATAAATATATATATATATTAGGGTGGTCCTTATTTTTCAACTTGCGATTTTTGGGGCTGCCCCCCTCTTAAAATATTTGTTTGGGTACAAAAATTCACCATGCAAAAAATTAGAGTTCTAGCATAACGGGAAGATGTCCCGCATCGCCCTTGAAAATCGGGCCCCTTGGAAAAATGGGCATAATTTAAAAAAAAATTACAAATTTTTTTTCTTCAAAATTTAAAAAATATAAAATAATTTTTGTGTTGGGTTTAATCATAACTACTCAGATAAAAAATATTACTTTCCCAGAAAATCGCTAACTTACCCTAACTTTGTGTCAAAAAAATTAATAAATATTTTGGGGGTACCTCAAAGTGACTTTTTTGCATTTTTGAAAATTTTATTCAACAAAAATCAAAAACCTGATGTTTGCTGTCAAGTATTTTATTAAACACATCTCAAGTATTAAATAAGCCAAGTATTACGGATATCCGTTGGCAAAAATTTTTGTTAGAGCATTTTGATTCTAGCGGATTTCAACGTTTTTTTAAATTTGTATAGACTTTTTTTTAATAAGATTTTTGTAATATTTCATCAATGTTATTGTGTATGCTATTTTATATAATTGTAATAACTTTATTATAAAGTATAATTTTTCGTGTTCTTAGTTAACCTGTGTTTTCATGGGGTCACAATTGACCCTCATATTTTAAAGAGTCAAAAATCACAAAGATGACAAAATAAATTTTTGTTTATGTTTCTAATTGTAATTTATTTACATTTTAAAATTAATTGAAATTAATTATTTAGTATAAATTCAGATACTTGTATTCATATTAAAATTATTTTTTTTGTACATATTCAGGAGTATTTTCGAAAAACGTATTTTTAATTTAATAGTGTAAATTTTTTTCCCTCAAAATTATTATTATGGAAAAGTTTTAAGTTCTAATTTTTACTAAATTAACCTACTCGAAGACTAGAAACGGTTAACGAAATTTTTTTAGAATAAATATAAATTGAATTATTCCTTTCTTTATTTTATTTATAAATTTTGCCACAAAGCTTCATTTTCTTACGTGTGTCATATTTGACCCCAGGTTAACATGGGTTAACTATCAACAGAAAATATAGTATTTTAAAATAAAGTTATTACAATCATATAAAAAGGCATATACAACAATATTGATGAAATATTATTAAAACCTTGTTATAAGTAAAAATGTATAAAAATAAAAAAACCTTGAAATCCCCGAGAATCAAAATGCCCTAAAAAAAAAATTTGCCAACGGATATGCGTAATACCTGGCTTATTTAATACTTGAAATGTGCTTAATGAAATACTTGACAGCAAACACTAGGTTTTTGATTTTTGTTGAATAAATTTTTCAAAAATGCAAAAAAGTCACTTTGAGGTACCCCCAAAATATTTATTAATTTTTTTGACACAAAGTTAGGGTAAGTTAGCGATTTTCTGGGAAAGTAATATTTTTTATCTGAGTAGTTATGATTAAACCCAACACAAAAATTATTTTATATTTTTAAAATTTTGAAGAAAAAAAATTTGTAATTTTTTTTTAAATTATGCCCATTTTTCCAAGGGGCCCGATTTTCAAGGGCGATGCGGGACATCTTCCCGTTATGCTAGAACTCTAATTTTTTGCATGGTGAATTTTTGTACCAAAACAAATATTTTAAGAGGGGGTACAGTCAAAATCTCGTTTTTATTTTTCGCCCATACAACGAAAGACAACCCTAATATATATATATAGTTACATATTTTTATATATATACATATTAGGCCGGGTCTATTTGTATGGAGGCAAAAAAATCGCTCAACGTTCAAGGAAAATAGTATTCTAGGGATCAAAATAAAAAACTTTTGCAATCACAACGAAAGTCAGTAAACCACTTTTTTACCATTGAAATCGATTTTGCAGAGTCCCCATATTATTTATCAAGCTTTTCCTTGGTTTGATTGACGGTTTTTTTTTCGTAAAAAATAATGTTTAATGAGCACTCGAAATTCACTTTTTTCCATTTTTAAAAAACCCACGAGGTTGTATGTTTTCAACAGCTGTTAAAAGCAAAGTAGATGACGGAACTTGCTCAAAATTTGACTGTAGTCTATTAATAGGCGGTACTTGGCGGAAGCAGTGTTGCATTTCATATAACTACTAGGGAAGTTCGAAAAGTCATGGACTTATTGATCCGCCCTCGTATTTACGAAACGTAGAACACAGCTTCCATGGTACTTAACTATCTTTAATAATATTATTTCGAAAATTGTGTGCGGAAAGATGAATGGTTTCAAGCATAGCAACACTGTTATTTCGCTATTATTTGTATTGAAAAATATCATTTTGGGGGGGCAATTTCCCAAATTATATTTTATGGCAAAAACACATTCGTCTTTCATTCTTCCGTATACGCGAAAAGTTGAAAGTTTTTTTGTGTTGTTAAAAGGAATAAAATTGTAAAAAACAGAATAATCATAAAGTTTAGAATATATTCTGAGTTTAAAAAATATACGCATTTGTTTTAAAATACGTTAAATATTTACTTTTTTTAAATTTCGATTCGTTACAAAAATGTAACAAAGTAGTAGAAAGGGGAAAAAAATGTAAACAATATCATATAAATATATATATATAGTTATATATTTTTATATATATACATACATATTAGGCCGGGTCTATTTGTATGGAGGCAAAAAAATCGCTCAACGTTCAAGGAAAATCGTATTCTAGGGATCAAAATAAAAAACTTTGCCGAAGGAACCATACCTCTAAAACGAATTCTGATGTCGCGACTTTTGACCCGTAGGGTCAAATTTTGAAAAAGCCCAACGAAATTTTCAGGATAAAAATTGCTCTATATATATGTTTTGTGTGATATTTTTTAGCGTTGCCAACATTGACAAATTATTCAAATATGTAGTACTAAAAAATGCAACTTTTAAATAAAAAAATACATTTTTAGCGAACAATTAATTCTAAAAAGAAGTTAAAAAAGGAAAAAAGGAGGAAAAACTCTGATAATACTTCATTTTTGTCTGTTAATCGAGATTTTGAGGTATGAAAAACTATGGCTTTTCTTGGAAAAATAATATTGAATTGTGTGTTTTTCTATGTAACCATTTAGCTTAAATATATTATAAACATTTTTAGTAGAAGCAAAGGTAGATCCTACATGGGTTATGGTGAAATGGATGCGTTATCTTAAAACTTGATTTGGAAATGCAGAAAAATGGAGATCTCCACATTTGATAAACCATAACTATAATTGTAAATATAGTGAAATTTCGCAATTTTCCATTTTTGAAATACGAAAATTTCTGACATGAATACCCTTAATATATTCACAGCAACTAATATTTTAATGACATAAAAAGATAATTTTTGCACATTTTTCTTTAATTTCGTGAACATAGCTTATAGCTAATAAAATCAAATATATTTAAAACACAAATTTGGTTATTTTTAAATGATGTTAAAAATGACATATTGCCACAATATCCCCTAGAAGATATATATTTTAAATCTTTATAGGGCTATGGAGTTCATAAAAGGTTTTGGTAAAAACTAAAAAGAATAATACAAAGTTATGTTATAAAGAGCACTGCGGTTTATCAATTTAAGATACTTTGATCAATTGACACATAAACTAGCCACTCACTAAATCTTATTTCTAAACATATTTGGTTAAACTCAAATATTAAATGCATTTTCTTTATGTTTTTAGGCCCTCATCTGTTTGGTTGATAAAAAGACCGGCGATAAATCAAAATCACGTCCAAGATTCGTTAAACAAGATCAGGTGGCAATTATGAGAATTGAATGTTCTGGAATGATTTGTTTAGAACAATTTAAACTTTTCCCACAAATGGGAAGATTTACTTTGAGAGATGAAAGTAAGATTTTTGTAACAATTTTTTAAATTAATTTTTGTTTTTAACTATAATTATTCTCTTACTTTACAGACAAAACTATTGCGATTGGCAAAGTATTGAAGGTGATCGAGTAAATTGAGCTAAGCTTAATTTTTTTTATTGTTCTTGAGTGCTTCAAGCCCCGCCTTTTTAATAAAAAATAAAGACCTAATTTTACCAGGCTTTTAAGCCCAGCCGTCAAATAGGAAAAAAAATTGAATGCATTAAAAAAAATAATTATAAAAGATTAAAAACAACTCACACAAAACCACAACCTACTCTTAAAATGAACTTTAATAACGAAACGAACGAAAAACAAGGATCATTAAAAAAAAAAAGTAAAGAAAATCGTCGTATATAAATATATATTATATTATTACTATTAAATATTTAAAGAAAAGGAATTATATATGATTATTTTTTTTTGTTAAATCAAAAAATATAAAAATTGGTAAAAGAGTGAAGATGAACAACATTTACAACAACTTAAACAAACAACAAAATAACTACTCTCAATTTTACAAACTTAACTGAAAAGAAAATTATACAGATTTTTTCAGTCAAAACAAAATTGTAGTTAATTAGATTCATTTTTTTTTTATTTTCTTATAAGTTTAACATTTTCTTTAACTTTAGTTTTATTTGGAAACAAACAAAAGAGAAACATTTAAATTGATAACACCAATACACAAAATCACTCTCATAAAAGAAATTCTAAACTATAGTCGCTAAAATTACCATTAAGCAATTTGCAAAGGCCTACACAGTTAATGTTAAAATGGATTACGCAAACATATGAAACCCCCTTATTTAATTACATTCATATTAATGGTAATTACACATTTATTTTCCTTCTCTTCCTTATCATTAAAAAAATATTTTGCCTCAAATTTTTATTTGCTACATTTGTAAAATTTTTAAACAAAACCTATAAAATAAATTGCTTTATTTTCTTTATTGTAATGCTACTTTTTAAAAGAAAATCATTTTCTTTTTATAACTAAAGAATTGTTTCTTTAACTTAACATTATTGTGCATAACTTTTATTTTAATTTTTTAACCCTTTTAAGTAATCAACAACAAAAAAAAAAAAAAAAGTAAAACAAATGATGGAAAAAATACTTTTAAATATCGTTTCTTTTATTTATTGATCTATTAAGGTGTGGCAAAAATAGGGGCATAAATATATTGTAGGTATTTTAGTTAACATATTTAAATTTAGAGTTTGTAAAAATTACATTTATTTTACTTTTTCAGGCTACCAACTGAAAAAATGAGTAAAACGTTAACCACAGATAATTCCATAGAAGATTTCACACCTATAACTATGGATAAGAGCTATACTTTGGTTATAATTTAGCAGGTCCTATTGAAATTCAAAAACGTAATTTAAAGTCAAACATTTTAAGATATAAGTAATTTAAAAATGTTTCGACACCTGTTGTAACTGACTTTAGATGCCTATTATTTCTCAAGCATTTTTGAATTAAGAGAACAGATGGACAGTGTTAGGTGGACTACCCAGCCAGAAAAATACGAACGGCAAAGCATTGGCCCAGTGCTTTCAACGGTGGTATGAGCGTTGGCAGAGCGTTGGATATCTGAAGATTTAAGTGCTTTGCCAACCCCAAAATGATAACACCGGGCAGGGCTTGGCCGTTCCTTTTTTAAAACGTTGGCAAAGAACTAACAATGAGCGCTTTGCCAGTACCAAAACCATAATTTTAAAACGTTGGCAAAGCATTGGTAGAACAACTAATAAAGTGCTTTTTTAATAATATAATAAGTGCTTTGCCAACCCCAAAATGTTAACACCGGGCAGGGCTTGGCTGTTTCTTTTTTAAAACGTTGGCAAGGCACTGGCAATAAGCGCTTTGCTAGTACCAAAACCAAAAACAACCAATAAAGTCCTACTTAGTAATTCAATTCAGTAAAGAGTTGTATTATTTCTTATTGAATGATTTTGGTAATTTGAACAGAAATAACAATATTCTTGCTTCAGCTTAGTTAATTACAAAATAACTGAATATTTTTTTTTATCAAAATATTTTTGTGATAAGTTAGCACGATTTTTTACTAGAA
This sequence comes from Delia radicum, assembly GCA_021234595.1. Taxonomy (NCBI): domain Eukaryota; kingdom Metazoa; phylum Arthropoda; class Insecta; order Diptera; family Anthomyiidae; genus Delia; species Delia radicum. Next base: position 122,493,976 of record CM037854.1, read on the forward strand.
TTTTACTAAAGAGAGAATTTTGAAAATAAATTTCTTAAGTAAAATTTTAGTGCAAAAACTATACTTTGTGCTGACTATAATAGGAGACCTTAACATTCTTAACTTCAAATCATAAATTTAGGTTTGTGTCACTGTTTTTATTAAGGTAACGGTTGTAAATTTTGTAAATAAGTACTGGCAATGCGCTTTTTGCCAATGTTGGGAAAGTGTTCTAAATCAGTACTGTTCCAGTGCTTTTTTATTTTTACGGTTGTAAATTTTGTAAATCAAGTACTGGCAAAGCACTCTTTACGAACGTTGGCAGAGCGTTCTAAGCCAGAGCTGTGCCAGTGCTTTTATTATTTTTACTGTTGTAAATTTTGTTAATTAAGCACTGGCAAAGCACTTTTTACTACAGTTGACAGAGCGTTGTAAATCAGTGCTTTGCCAGCACTTTATTTGTCTGATCATTGGCAAATAGTGCTCTGCCAGTGCTTGATTTTTCAGACCATTGGAAATTTCTGGCTGGGTATACTTAAAAACTATGACACGCAAAGTTTTACGTGTAGAAGTCGTAAGCTAAAGAATCGATGGTCATATAAAATTCGAAAAATGAAAAAAATTACGTGAAACTTACAATTTATATTATTTTTTTTCAAACACATTTCGCTTTGTGACAACTAAAGACTTTAATTAGCATAATACTTAAATCGAAACAAATTTTTAAGACTAATCAAAACAAATGTTTAAGACTTTAACCTCTCTGCTGCGTAAGAAGTATATAATATACGTATTATCAGAACTCTATCCTGCTGCGTAAGACGTCCACTCTACATAAGTGTAGCATGTTTTTTATTTCGAAGCAACCAGCGAAGGTTGAATGTATATAAAATTTTGAATTTTGCGATTTGAAAAGTATTTAATATGATTTGCTGCAAATATGTAACCCTCAACCCAATGAAATATCATAAAACCGGCAAAAAATGCATGTTTTTCAAAATAATCGCGCTTTTCTTTTTTGAACCCCTTCTAAAATTGCTAGTTCCAGAACAATTTCTATGGGAGTTATATCAGGTTCTTTAATATCAGTCTTAAAACTAGTGATGGTACAACTAGTTGAAGACCTCATGCAAGAGAATGTTATTGAGCATTTTAACAACATATTTGTGGTGTTTTGAGAACTAGTGCTCAACTAGACATTACTTCTAGAACGTTTCAAAAAATCTTAAACTAGTTCCAGAACTACTTCAAAAAAAAACTTTGAATCATGTATTAAATTTGAGTCTTGTATTAAAAATCAATAGAGTTCGACCAAAGAGTTCGATTTAAAAACGGTTTAGACAAATTTTTATAAATGCAACATTTTTATGAGCGATCTATAGTGACTTTCAATTTTAAATTTAATGTCGAAATCTAAGATAAACGGTAAAGTTAACATAAGGGTTTTCTTTAAAATTTGTTTTAAATGTTGATTGCCTCATTAAAAATGTGTAATATTTAACTTTTTAGAAATTTTTGTTTCAAATTTTTAATCTTAAAAATTACGGTATTCCCGAAACATATTTCTGGGATTGCGGGAACAGAAAAATGCTTAGTTTCCAGGGAATCCCGTTATGCATTCCCTAGTAAGAGTTGTCAGAACTTGTTTCCGAATTATTCGATAAACCGGGTTTTATCTATTTTTTGTGTTTTTAAATCCTGTTTTTGAAAAAGGGCGATTTTCGAGTTTTTCGAGAAAACGGGTAACAATTCGGAATTTTCAAATATTGCTAAAAATGTCAGAGAAATAAGCATTTTTTGGACTAATTTGTAAAATTATTCCAAGGATTCAATTTGGAATTCTAGCAAGTATAGAATACTCTCTTGCCTTCACAGGTAGAAATGATCGATGGTAATAATAACAAAGCAGTGGCAAAGCACTAGAATACGGTGGTCTTACAAAAAATAATAAATCACCACCGACGGAGCACAAAACACAAATGCTTTGCCAACGATTGAAAAAGGTATTTTCCAGCGCTTGCTTTGCAAAAAGTCAACGATTTAAAAAAAAAAAAAACTGGCAATGCACCAAGTTTGGACGCTTTACCAACGCCTGAAAATGGTGCTTTCCCAACTCTTAATTTGAGAAACACCCACAAATTACAATTAAAGGAATAAATCCTTCAATTTATTTTTGTCATTTTTATGCACAATTTAATTTTTAATTTTCACATTTAAAATTTTATCTTGATTGATTATAATTGCTATGTTGTTGATTATAATTGCTATGTTGTTGGTGGTGATTTTAATATAAATTTACTGCTTAAAGATAATGTAAGTGAGGACTTTATTGACTCTGTAAGCTCAGTGGGACTGTCTATTGTAAATGATCAGATGCCTACCCATTTTTCCTCTGGTTCTAGTCCGAGCTTGCTCGATTACTTTCTGCTTTCGGATCCTAAGCTACTGTTGTTATTTTATCAAATATCATTTGTCTCTGACGAAAAACCAACAGCTCAATTGATCTAAACTTATTATTTTCCGAACTTTCTGTCTCAAATCTCAATGATTGCTGGTATTATACCTCAGTTGATAGTAAGTTAGATGCTTTACTATCCACTCTACAAAATGCTTATAATAGACATGTTCCAATACGCAGCTTTTATGTAAAAAATACGTCATGTCCCTGGTATACTGCTGCAGTAAGGAATTCCATTCGTGAGCGCAACAACTGTTATAGTAACTGGAAACGACACCCCTCTTCTACTAACAAAGTTACATACACAAGGGCTAGAAATAGGTCTAATCTTATCGTTAGGCGAGCAAAAAAAGCGTTCTTTGCTCGTAAACTTGATACTTCTTTACCATCAGGCCAATTGTGGAAGAAGATTAAAAAATTAGGTGTACACTCTAAAGGTTCATCAGATTGTAGCTTAGATCCTGATGAGTTGAATGAGTTTTTTTGTAGAAGTGAGCCGATTGCTAACATTAATAACAATGGAGATAATAATAGAATTCAGAACCCCCTCTACAATTTAAACACCTTTCAATTTGATATACTTTCTGAGATTGATGTGTATAAAGCCATTATGAAGGTCCAATCAAATGCCATTGGTGAAGATGGTGTGTCAATAAAATTCCTAAAAATGATAATACCCTTTGTTACGCACATCTATAACCACTGCATAACCACATCCATCTTTCCAAAATTATGGAAAATCGGCAGAGTAATTCCTGTGGCAAAAATAACGTCTGCAACTGTTCCAAATGACTACAGACCCATCAGCATTTTGTCAGTACTAGCTAAAATTTTTGAATCTCTTATGACGAATCAAATTACTGAACATCTTAATATGAATAAGCTTTTATCTCCTCTTCAATCAGGTTTTCGTGCATTTCACAGCTGTACAACAGCTGTCTTAAAAGTAATTGATGATATAAGACCCGATTATGACATGGGTAATCTAACGTTAATGTGCTTACTGGATTTTTCCAAATCATTTGATAGGGTTGATCACTCTTTACTTATTCGTAAGCTAAAACATTACTTTGTCTTTACAGACTCCGCACTTACCCTGCTTAAAAACTACCTAACCGGACGTGCCCAGAAAGTCATTGTGGGTGACAGGGAATCATGCCTTAAGGGAGTTTATGCAGGAGTTCCTCAGGGATCTGTATTAGGACCGCTATTATTTAGTATTTTTATAAATGATGTTTTTGAAGTCTGTAAAAATGCACGTATGCATGCCTATGCTGACGATATTCAGCTATATATTTCGAATCGTTTAGGCCTTTTAGAAGACACATGCTTCAGATTAAATGAGGACTTACAGGCAATGAATAATTGGGCACAAGTCAATAAGCTGACGCTCAATCCCGGCAAGTCTTTGATACTTCCTATCAGTAGATACAAACCCTGCATCGAATTTCCAACAGCTTATTTGGGTGAAACTGCTCTTAAGTATGTTAATAAAGTTAAATATTTAGGGTTTGTTATCAACTCCACTTTGTCATCTACCGATCATGTTAATACGATAATACGTAACACATTTCTTACACTGCGTAACCTACGAGTATCGTCCAGTTTTATCCCAGTTGATGTTAAGAAAAAATTAGTCATTCAATTAATTATTCCGCACAGGTTTACAGTCAATTAGATTCGCATTCATCGCATAAACTACAGATATCTTTTAACAATGCTACAAGGTACATATTTAGTTTACGTCGTTTTAGTAGCATTTCTTCATGGAACAAAAAGGTACTTGGTTGTGACTTAGATGACTATTTACTAGAGTACCCATATGTGCATATTTGTTTTTTTTATCGCTCCCCGCTCATTTTAAGTTAAGTCGGGAGTAAAAAATAATGTTTAGCGAAACATTTTAGTTTTAGGTTTTAAACAGGCGAAGCAGTTTGAACTTTTGACCTCAAAAAGGGGTGAAAAAGCTTAATAGATAAATATGCTTGTAACTCTTAAAGTACAATTTTTACGAGATTAACCTTCATAACAAAATTGTTGAAGAATGAAAATGTGAAGATTTTCCCTCACATTGTTTTGACCGAAAAATGACAGATCGTGGGGTATGCGTGGTTAAAGTTAAAATTTGAGTAAGACCTTTTTTTAGGAAATGCTCGTAAATATTCGAATGGGGAAAAACTTCAGCTCTTTGCGTAATTTAATAGGGTATTTAATGTTGTTTTAATAAAAAATAATTTTGGAAAAAATATGTCGACCATTCCATGAAATCAACCCAAATCCTACTTTGAAGCAACATTTTTTTTTTTCACGATTTTAACTTAATTGATAATTTTTTATAAATTTAATGCATTTAATACTACTTCTTTAAAACTAATTTACTATAAAATCTGAAAATAAATAACGGCTTCCTTTGAGAACACTTAAATTAGAAAAAAAAAATGTTTAAAATTAAATTCAGTATAAGTTTTATTGTTTTACATTAATTAGTTGATTTCATATTTTAATAGTTAATACAATTTATAAATAATACAGCAATATACTAAACTAAAGCATAAATAATAAATTATACCATTAATTGTTCTAATTATTTGTCTTGGCGGTACATATACTGAGCCTTCGGAGTCAGAATCGGTATCAGTATCAGATTCGGTGCAGATATTTTTTTCTTCAGAAGTATCATTATCAATCATAACAAAATCCGTTGATTGATATTTAAAGTTTAACTGTACTCTTTTACGTACAGCTACCATTGATTTACAATGGTCGTTCAAAAAATCGATCACTTATTGCTTGTTTTGTTTTCTTAACAAATTTAAAGCATTAACGTGGGAAGCATCAAACAAACCATCTAGGGAATCAACAAATGCTTTTGCTCTCGGACATTTTAATTTTCGCAATCGGTTTTTTTTATATTTTTGTACTCATTATATAATCTTATAATGTTTTTTTTTTCAATACCGTCTCGTCTTTTTGTTGGTATTTCAAATTTTTGAAAAACTTCAATGACTTCTTTCGATATAATGGAAACACTACATTTTACACTTTTTTTATTATTTTCAATAAGACACAGTAATCGTCCAAAAAGATCTTTTTTGCTTGGAAGCATATTTCCACTAAACCCGCTTATTTTTTTTCCTACAAAAAAAAAAAACATTTTGGAGACCTTCAGAAACTCAAATAATCTTAAAGTTACCAACTAAATTGGAATGTTTCAATAAAGCATTTCTATCCACATTTTACAAATATTTTCACGGAATAATATTCAATATTATTTTAGCAATCTAATAAAAAAAATATTTAATTTTTATTTTATATAACTTGTTATATTAATACATTAAATTTATAGTACTAAGGCAAAGAGTACTAAAGCAAAAAAAAAAAAATTTTGAAAGCAAATAAGTTAAAAAAAAAAAAAATGTTGCTTCATAGTAGGATTTGTGTTTTCTCATGGAATTGTCGATATATTTTATCCAAAATTATTTTTTGGTAAAACTACATTAAACACCCTGTTAAACTATGCAAAGAGTTCAAGTTTTCCCCCATTGGAATATTTACGAGAATTTTATGAAGAAAAGTTCTTACTTACATTTTAACTTTAACCACGCATAACACCACGACCGGTAAGACTTAGGTCAAAACGATGTTAAAGAAAAATCTTCGCTCTTTAATTCTTTAAAAATTAAGATATGAAGGTTAATCCCGTAAAATTTTTATTTTAGAAGTTATAAGCAAAAATAGCTACAAAGGTTTTTTGTCCTATTTTTGAGGTCAAAAGTTCAAACTGCTTGGCCTGTTTAAAACTTAAAACTACACTTTTTGTCTAAAATTCTTTTTTTACTCTCGTCTTAACTGAAAATGTGCGGGGAGCGATAAAAAAAACAATTATGCACATCCCATATACTTTATGGGTGCTCTACTATTTACGCATGAGGAATTTGTTGTTTTTGCATAAATTAATTTTAGATAAAACTCCATCATATCTCTATGAAAAAATTGAATTCGGCAGGTCTATACGATCAGGGACATTAATTATTCCTAGATACTACTATTTAAACACAGGTAGATTTTTCTTCGTCAATGCCATTAAACTTTGGAATGACTTACCCATCAATCTTAAACTCATCACAGAAAAAAACAGTTTTAAAAATGAACTTTTTGATTTAATTACTAGAAATAATTTAATTTCTAGAAACAACTAACTACTACTTTTCTATATCTTCCTTATTTTCAGCCTATTCTTTTCATCTTTTGCTATACCAACTAGATAGCCACATATATATTTTTCTTTAACTACTATATGTTTAGAATATGTACCATAATCTTAAGTTTTTAAATTTAAACTATTTTTTTTTTTTTTTTAAATGATACTATTTTAAAATTTGTTATTATGACATTCATTATGTGATACCCTTTGAACCATAAAAGAATTTAATTCTTAAGGTTCTTATACTGGAATTTTTTACTTACTTAGTTTTCAAAATGTTTATTTTTGGTAAAATAAAATAGACTTTGTTTAAAACCAAGTTTTTTCGATTATTGTTTCTCACTCTGAAATTGTAATTTTTTTTAATTCCAAACTTTTGGATTTCCCAAGACTTCGCTTCTTTAGAAAATAACATAAAAAGGCTCTTTAGAAAGGGAATCTGGTTAGTTTTTAATGCCAACATTTAAATTTTAAGTAGTTTTTTAAAAACAAAGAATTTCAGAAATCAGCAGTAAAAAGCTATTAAAAAAAAAAACGAAATAGGTCGATATTTGAAAACTCTGTCCCTAGTTCTAATACATTCAAGAAAATAAATATATCGCCAATACAAGAATTTCATTTATATAGCAAAGTATTAACAAAAAAATATGCGCTTAAATTTTTTTTTAAATTAATTATTTTCATGTTTTAAGCAATTTGAATTTAATTTTAAAGTTAATTTGTATTCTCAAGTAAACAAATTTTTTAGGGCAACGTTTAATTATATCGCACTTGATCAACAAGAGGGTATTAACTCAAAATTTTAAAATTTTCAGTAGAGTCAAAAAACTGTTTATGGCCACATTTTAACAGAATTTAAAAATTCAAACATATCATAATAAGCAAATTCCATTTGAATATATACACATAGACCATAAAGTCTGCGTTCACCTTACACATTTTTATAAGTGATGTTAAAACTCAACTTAAATATATAAATCAAATAATTTTTATTTTCATTTATTTCTTCTTTACATTCTTAAGTTTAAAAAGCAAAACAAAAAAAAAATCAAATTCATCTATTAATTTTTGAGATAACGGTATTTTACAATTTCAAAGAAACAGGAATTTTAACATCTAAGCCGCGGTCTGGACGTCCAAAATATTATCATCCCGGGAAGAGCGGAAGCTAATCAATTTGACAAAGGTTAATCCTCGTATAACTTCTACAAAAATTGTTGAAAATGTAAGTCAAACGTTTAAAAAAAGTATTTGTGCCGAAACTGCAAGAAAAATTTTACGTAAAGCTGGGTATCATGGTAGAGTCGCTCGACGAAAACCGTACATTTCACTTGTGAATAGACGAAAACGTATAGAATTTGCTCACAATTTCATTAATAAGCCTCCAGAATTTTGGAAACAAGTCTTATTTTCAGACGAAAGTAAGTTTTGTATATTTGGTATAAAAGGCCGCCAAATGGTGTGGCGCAAATCAGGAACTGCGCTTGAGAAACAAAATCTTGTTGGTACAGTCAAACACGGTGGTGGTAGAGTTATGGTGTGGGGCTGCATGGCGGCTGGTGGTGTGGGTCAGCTGGAATTTATTGAGTCAACAATGGATAAATGGGGATATTTGAATATATTAAAAAAATAATTTGAAACAAAGTGCAGCAAATCTTAACTTATCTGCAACGTTTTGGTTCCAACAAGATAACGATCCAAAGCACACAGCAGAGGTGTTAGACTTTGGCTTTTGTACAATGCTCCAAGACAGCTTAAAACACCCCCCCCCCCCCCCCCCCCCCAATCGCCTGATCTCAATCCTATTGAGCATCTTTGGGATCTTTTAGAGAAAAGAATTCGTCAGCATGTAATAACCAGTAAACAAGCTTTGCGAAGTGTTATGCAGACAGAATGGACAAAGATTACAGCTGAAGAAACAGAGAAGCTGGTAAATTCAATGCCAAACAGACTTAGCGAAGTCTTAAAACAGCGTGGATATCCAACAAAATATTAAATCTCTGATTTCTTTATTATTTCTAAAGTTTTTGTAATTTGTTTTAAGACTGAACGCAGACTTTTTGGTTGTTATATTTATTTGTTGTTACACTAAAACCCCGTTATCTCAAAAATGAATAGAGAAATTTAATTTTTTGTTTTGCTTTTTAAACTTAAGAATGTAAAGAAGAAATAAATGAAAATAAATATTATTTGATTTATATATTTAAGTTGAGTTTTAATATCACTTATAAAAATTTGTAAGGTGAACGCAGACTTGATGGTCTATGTGTATATACATTGTTTTTGTTTTAAATTTTACCACTCATTGCAAAAAAAAAATCAATTTTTTGAGTTAATACCATTTTTTTGAAATTTTATCGATTTAAATTTATAGAATAAAACAAATTTTATCAACAAAACAGTATCAACTCAAAATACAACCAAATATAAATAAAACAGTTTGATTATTTTTAACATAAATAAAGGCTCAAATCAAAATAATATCTTTTTTATGAAAATATACGATTCATTTCTATTTGAACTTTTGTATTAAATCGAAATAATACCTTTTTGTTGAAATAAAGGTAATCACTACATTATCATGAAAATGGTCTCAAAAGTGGTTTTCGAGATGAAAGAGTAATCGGAATACGTTGAAATTTTTACAATAGATAGATATTGATGTTGTTAGTTGATTTCTTGAAAAAAGTGATATTTTAAAAATTTTGAACTAATACCCTCTTGTTGATCAAGTGCGATATATAAATTAGATATGCGATGATATCAAATTAGATCTGAAAAATGAGAACATATGTATACTTGCATCAAAAATACATCAAATTGTATCGAATTCGATACAATCGTATCGAATAATACTTTTGGATAAGAGTTGATAAAAAACAGTTCCTAGCTTTTCTCAGCAATTGTATAAAATTTTATATAACTTCATAAAATTTTAAAAAAGATTATATGTAATTTCAACTAGAGATGTCACAAATATTATGTATTCGAATACAGAATTGCGTGATAAAAAAGTGTTTGTTTTTATTTAAATTTGTAAATGAATGGTAAGTGCATAATTTTAATGTCTTTAATATGCAAAGTGTTTCTTACTTTCTGTAATATTTTTAAGGAAAGTATTTGTTAAAGTTATTGTTAATAATTTGTGTATTTATTTTTAATTTCAGGGTATTTATGCTTGCATATGCACTAACTGAAGAATGAACTTTATTACACCATCGATCTCTGGGCAACAACCATCGATCTTGGCCAAAAATTCTGCAAGGGTGTTGAAGCAGTCTGGACCGTCAAGGTTTTTTACTTCGTGGAAGTGATGGCTTATTTGTAAGTGTAGTTAAAAGTGCATAAATTAAAAAAATACTTCAATTGTTATTTTGTTAGTATATTTAAGTAAGTAATTTTAACTTATTAACAAAAAAGCTATTTAAAATTAAATTATTTTATTTTCAACAATTAAGAACAAGTAGAATGAAACACTAGAAAAGCAAAAATTTGTATACTAAGTTTAATTATATTTCAACTTAAATTGAGTATTTTTCTACTGAAAACTAAAAGTGATAACATGTTAAAATCAATTATAACATATTTAAAATAAGTAAAAAACCTACTTTGTTGTAAATTAACAGCGTTTTCATTTATTTTAAGTATGTTTCTACTTGATTTTAATATTTTATTTCTTAGTGTATAACCAATTAATTTTGTGGAGAAATGTAGTTTGATACAGTGCTTCATAATCACTCAACCCTACTTCAATATTTTACAGGACAACCAAAAAAATACGCGAAAACAAAAACATATAAGATTAGAACTTTATTCATAAAGCCGCTATTTTTTATCGTTTAGCCAAATAAATCATCATCATCAATAAAACCGGTTTTGTGAAATTTTGTTAGTTACGCGCTGACGATATACTTCCTTACATGCTCATGTATGAATCCTTTTTGCACATGGAATTCCATATACTTCCATATTTGCACATATATGGCCTCTTTGTATATGCAAATATATGCCTATATATGTAACATATATTTCAATATTTGTCCATATATGAACATATTTGCACATTAGGCCGAGTCGATTTGTATGGAGGCAAAAAAATCGCTCAACATTCAAGGAAAATCGTATTCTAGGGATCAAAATAAGAAAAAAAAATAAGAAAAAAATAAGAAAAAAAAATAAGAAACGAATTCTGATGTCCCGACTTTTGACCCATAGGGTCAAATTTTGAAAACTTCAACTTTGAGCCATTTAGAGTGCCAAAATCGAATCCAACCCAATCGAATATAATTTATTCATTTATCTGCTAGAGCATCTTCCGGAGAAGAAATAGAGACCCTAATCTTGAATAGCCTCCTCCTACTTTCTGAAATATCTCTATCCCGAGATTTGTACATTTTGCTATAAAAACACGGCTAAAAAGGCCCTCTTTCAACTTAAATTTTAACCCCTTAACTGTCACCTAGAATGATGATTTAAGCATTAATCTGCTAGCTCGTCTCCCGGAGAAGAAGTAGATCCCATACTTTCTGAAATATCAAAGTGGGATTTTTCAAAATTTGACCCTACGGGTCAAAAGTCGGGACATCAGAATTCGTTTAAGAGGTATGGTTCCTTCGGCAAAGTTTCTTATTTCGATCCCTAGAATACGATTTTCCTTGAACGTTGAGCGATTTTTAAATCGACCCGCCCTATTGCACATATATGAACTTTTTAAAACGGGTTACTAGGAAACTACACAGTAATGAATCTACAGATATAAATGAAACTAGTATATCTTGTAGAGGACAACAAAATATTAAACACGTATTTTTTTAGCTACGCAATCTCAAGTAGAGTTGTCAAAACCGGTTTTTCGAATTATTCGATAAACCGGTTTTTTATATTTTTTCGGTTTTTGAAAAAGTCCGGTTTTTGAGTTATACGAGAAACCGGTTGTTTCGTCTCGAATAATTCGGCATTTTCCAATATTTTTTAAGCAAACAATTTCAGAGAAATACGCATTTTTTTAGAATAATTTGCAAGAGTTCTCTCATTTTTAAATGCTTATAAGTATAAAATATTGTAAAGTCAAATTAGCTTTGTTCCTATTTTGACTTTATGATGCATTCTTTACCATATGTGATTTTGTGGTTATTGCGACTTTGAGCTTAAACAAAAGTTTTGAATGCATCTGTATGACATTATTTAAATTAAATTTTAAATTTATATTTTAAGTATTTTATATGGTACAGAGTTTATATATAATTATATATGGCAAAACATATCATTATATATAAATATATATAGTAAAATTTAATGAAAACAATTCTATCACTTTTATATATTTTTAGCACCGTAGACTTTTACAGTCTAGTTCGTTTGAGTGAGCGCTCTTTCCAGTTCGATTGATTTTTTAAATTCAACCAATCAGAACAAAGTATTTACAGAACAATTTATTTAAAGTACTAAAAACAATGTTATAAATTTTAGGTTTTCAACCAACGAACATGCAGACTAAAAAAGAACCAAGATACTTAATATCTGTTAAATTTTATATGCCAACTGGTTTTAAGAGAAAAAATTTTTTAGAGAATTTTTTAATGCATATTTTTTAGTATATATTTTAAACAAAATTTTGTGTTAGTTATACAAATTTTATTCGGAGAATACATCAAATAACACAAATTAACTTTTAAATTTAATTGAAATTGCTTAAAAGCATGAAAATTGATTAATTAAAAGTACAACTGTTACCAATTTTTTTCGAAACTCTTAAAACGTGTTCAGATTTTTAGAAGAGAGCGTTTGGAAACGGCTTGTTTAAACAAATGAAACACCCAACCCTTATAACATGCGTAATGCATTCTAAATATACAATTTTAAAAATAAATAGTTGTTTAGTTCCACTATAGCCAATTTAATTTCTATCACTGATTCTGTTTTGTGGTTAATAAAATAGTTGTTTTGAACAATCTGAAATTGCTGAAGTACTTAATTGGGTGTTTTATCCTTCATAAACAAAATATTGTATTGATCCATAATACCGAGTTATTATTTTTAATTATTTTATATAACAAGGACGTGTAAAGTTTGCTGTCTGGGGGGTTACCGCGTAACTCGAATCGAAAACCAAAATTTTTTGAAAAGAACTTCCGAATCGAAAGTAAATGCGTACTGTGTAATTCGTTCGGAACGACTACAGAGTTGTATTCATAATAAAGAGGGAACAAATTGAACAAACTTGGCAACACTATTATCAAATGTCAAAATTACAAAAAATCCCAAAACAAACAAAATTTTAAATCAAAAAAGAAATTGTTTTTTCGTTTTAAAACATAAAAATGGATTGCGTTTATTTATTTTATTTTATTAATAAAAAAGATGTAATATAAGTATTTATCTACATAAAAACAAAAAAAAAAATTCACAGTTCAAAAAATAACAAAATTCTAAAGGCAAAATAAAGTAAAAATAAAATTAAACGTTAAACTTTACTTAGAAATACGATGTTTTTCTAATTCGATATTTTATTTCCAATTGTTGCAGTTTGCGTATTGATTTCTCTAGTTCCGTTCGTTTCTTAAATACAAATTTTTGTTTTTTAAATTAAAATTTTTCTTTTTCAAGTTCAAATTTGTTTACCTCCTGCTTATATCTACGGTCTTGAACATCATAGCTTCTTCTCAAATATTTTTGAACCCCAGCAAGATTTTCATTGATTTCAGTTAAAACTTTAGTGGAATTTTCATGATACGTTACATGGTTTTGTACTTGTTTTTCCAGAAGGGTATCTTTGTTAAAAACGTTTCTTTTTGGCTGCTGTGAAGTGGATACTTCATTACTTTCCTCTTCAGATGAAGAATTTGAACTCATATTGACATCAGTTTCATTTTCAATGCCAGTTTCAAGAGTGGAATTTCCACTTGTTGATGAAATGGTGTTTAAAGAAGTTCTGGCCCCAAACTCTAACGAACCTTATCTTAAACTTATACCACTAACGGCCTCTTCACAGTATCTGCTTGGACCACCTCCGGTTCCAGAAATGCTGCTTCGGTTACGACGGCATTTAGCTTTTACATGAGTCTTGTAATCGGCCCAAACCTATTGGAAAAATATGTTTTAAAATATATTATTAAAAACGCTCATTACACAAACTTACTTTTTTCCAGCCATTGACATCACGTTCGGGTGGTCCGAAAGCATTCAAATCCGAACACAACTTTTGCCACAAATTGTTTGACTTATTTTTAGCATCTGGGACTTTTAGATGCCCTTTTGCCAAGTCTGAATGCTTGACCATGAAGTCTACCATTACCTCATATTGTTTTTTATTTGTGTATAAATTTCTTTTTGGAGCTTGCCCAAGATATATTTAATTTATATTTAATTTATCTTGAGCTTGCTTTATAAATTGAAAACACAAATATTATTAGATTTAATATAACATGTTTATTGGGTAATTTAATAAATATTTTTGTATAAATGAACAATATTATTAAGTTTTCTTTATTTGTTAATCATTTTTTATTTTTTAAATGTGTAAATACTTACATTTTTATTATTTTTTCACTTATCACTAGCAAAATAGCTTTCGAACAATTTCCGAACGTTTTTATCACAAAAACAGTTCATCTTCGTAATACAGTTTCATTTTCGAAAGGGATTTTTTTGTTCGAAAATGGAGAAAAAAAATGTCCGTACTTTCGAGAAAAAAAAGTACGAAAATCGTTTTACACGGTACAATTTGTTCGTATTCGTACATTTTTCTTTTCGAATCGAGTTACGCGGTAACCCCCCTGCTCTTGAAAAAATCTGTAAGTCTTCTACTTAAAAATTTTGCGAACAAAGAATTTGATTTTCTTCCTCGGTAAATGTTGTTTTTTTGTTGTTTTACCTTTAATTTTTTTTTTTTTTTTAATTTATTATATCTTCCAACTTTATGTTCATAAAAACCATACATTTTGAGATTTAACATTATTTTTAAAATTAATATTTATATGTTTTATAAATGAATTACCAGTAGTACTTAATTTGATTAAAATAAAAAGTACTGATCTTCAAAATATTTAAATTTTTTTTTAAATTTTTTAATTAAAATATTTATTAGATAAACTTGTATCAAATTTTGGTCATATTTGATAGACAAATTTTTCCGATCAAACTATATGAGATTAGATCCCAGATAAAATGAGATCAGCTTATGTATGCCATTTTTCGGATCAGATGTGATGTTAAGTTATATGTGATACTATATATAATTATATATGATTGATTATATCGGAACGTTACCGGGTCGTTATATAAAAGCTCGCTATAATCGATGTTCGTTATAACAGTATTATTTTGTATTAAATGTGTTAGTAAATGGGCTTGGACTAGAAAAATCGTTTACCGATAAAAAAAAGTTTCTATATACTCATATACAACTTGATATTATTATATATGCATTAGGCCGGGTCGATTTGTATGGAGGCAAAAAAATCGCTCAGCGTTCAAAGAAAAGCGTATTCTAGGGATCAAAATAAGAAACTTCGCCGAAGGAACCATACCTCTAAAACGAATTCTAATGTCCCGACTTTTGACCCGTAGGGTGAAATTTTGAAAAATCCCACTTTGACCCATTTAGAGTGCCCCAATCGAATCCAACCTAATCGAATATAATTTATACATTCATCTGCTAGAGCTTCTTCCGGAGAAGAAATAGAGACCATAATCTTGGAAAGACTCCTCCTACTTTCTGAAATATCTCTATCCCGAGATTTGTACATTTTGCTATAAAAACACTGCTAAAAGGCCCTCTTTCAACTTAAATTTTAACCCCTTAACGGTCACCTAGAATGATGATTTATGCATTAATCTGCTAGCGCGTCTCCCTGAGAAGAAGTAGCTCCCATAATCTTGGAGAGATTGGAGAGATACTTTCTGAAATATCAATGTGGGCTTTTTCAAAATTTGACCCTATGGGTCAAAAGTCGGGACATCAGAATTTGTTTTAGAGGTATGGTTCCTTCGGCAAAGTTTCTTATTTTGATCCCTAGAATACGATTTTCCTTGAACGTTGAGCGATTTTTAAATCGACCCGCCCTAATATGCATATATGTGTGGCAATATATAACGATATATGTTCATATGTTATACGTAGTTTATAAAATTTTTTTTAAAATGGCGTTATATATCATTGTATCGTATGTTATATATTAGTATATCTTGTATATCTGATCATATGAAATATATATAAAAAATCTCCAAAACAAGTAAAACCAAAATTTAAAAAGATCACCAAAATTTATAAAAATCGGCATAATTAAATAAACCGCCGTTTTTTAAAATTTCATATATTTTTTCAAATTTAGCATTTTTTTTTAATTTTAGAAACTTTTTTTATTTGGCGTTTCTTCTTTAAATTTTTAGAGATTTTTTTTTTTTAATACTATCAATTTTTCAAATTTTATCGATTATTTTTTAATTTTAGCGATTTTTTTTTAATTTATGCTAATTTTTTCCATTTCGGCGATTGTTTGCAATTTTATCGATTTTTTTTTTAATTGTAGCGAGCTTTCTTCAATTTTTAATTTTTTTTTTCAATTTATTGTTATTATAGGTTTTTTGTTGCTTTCCAAAAACTGACATATTCTGTTGTAATATAGTGTCGCGTGCCACCTTAATTAAATTTTTTTCAAAGCCAGTTTTTAGTGCAATCTTTTAAAATCCGGCGAATTTTTTTGCCATCATCAGAAACTAAGCTTTGTTTTTGTTTTTTTAATTTTCTTGCCTTCGTGCAAATTTTTATTAATGTTTTCGACATTAAAATTTTTTAGTTTTTAACTTTGTTGTTTTTTTTTAAATGTTTTTTTTCAACAAAATTTTTACTATATTTACCTCAAATTTAGTAGAATGCAAATAGCAGTTTGTTTTGCTAAAGTCATCAGAAAATCAACAAATTGTAGATTGCTGACTTCAGAAGGGCAGATTTTTATTCGCATTAAAATTTTTTTTTTTATATTTCACATTTTTTTTATGAGTTTTTGGTCTACTATTATTTAGCAAAAATTTTATGCTGTTAAATTTGTTACTTTTAATTAACTAAAATATAGCTAAAATATAACTAAATATATGTAGAATCAACAGATCTATTTTTGCTATTGTTGTCTTACTAATATTTAGCAAAAAATTCTGCTAATTTAACAGTTTTTTTCTGCAACGTCATTTTTAAGTAATTTTTGGTAGCTTTTTTTTTTTTTGCTATTTTTACAAGTTTATTTCTGAGTGTAATAAAATCTAATTAAGATTGAAATTTTATCTTTTTTTTAATAAGTCCTTACTTTCGTCCAAGAACACAGGATTTTATCAGGATCGCCGTAACTTATAAACTAATAGACGGATTTTTATGAAATTTGGCAAAAAGAAGACATTAAATATTAGTAGCAAAGCGTCACATTTAGAACAATATATGTGACCTGCTCCACGAAAAGGGACCTCTGCGCCGAAAAATTTTTTTTTACTTTTTGAGTGATTCTTATAGGAAAAAAACGCTCTTTCAAATGCCGCAAACCGCAAGTTTCTATGTCTTTTAGTTTTTTTTTACAAATCACCTGTAAAGATGAACATAATTAATGAAAAAATGGAAAAATGTGATATAAACAGAAAATATATATAATATTTGAAATTTAAAAAAAGTTCAATATCAAAGGTACAAAATTACAAAAATATCAAGGTTGAAGGAAGAGTTGCATAACCATGCGCAAAACACGGAAAAACGAAGCGCTTTTTTTAAACGCGTTTTTCTCAATAACTTCCCTTTTCGTGGAGCAAGTCACATATATTGAATTATTTATACTTTTTCACCCCATTTCGCTTTTTTTCCAAAAAGTGAAATTTGCCATATATTCTTAAATAGAAACAAAAAAAAAAAATATTTTTGAATTGAGGTTACATCTTAGTAAGAGCATTATTTTTGTCCAAAACTTCTCTTTTATATGCGTTAGTTTTCGAGATGCATACTAAAGGTATTTGGGCTCAGATCGACTAAAGTAGGCAGCGATATAAATTTTTTGAGACGAGCGATGTTATGAATTTCATTGGAAAACAGCGTTTGCCCGTTAGAGTTTAAATCAATTCAAATTAAAAAAAATCATTGGCATTCGCTTCTTAATAAAATTGTTTTTCATTAGCATTGAGCAAAAGTAATTATAACTAAATTTCAATGCCAATGAAAAATTTTCAAGTGTGATAGGTACACAAAACTTAATTTAAATGTGCCAATTAATAAATTCGAACATGGGATTTTCGGTGCGTTGATAAATCTAGTGTTGAAATATCCAAAGATTCACTCCCAACTTTTAAAACTTAAAAAAATCGTATACAATTTTAAGCCACATTCACACTTGTTTATGCTCAAAACACGTGTTTATGCTCAATACGCATTAGTGCTCCATTTTATATTTCAACAGTTCTTTATTCTTTTCCACTCGTTTTGGCAAAACACATGTTTTGCTATCTAGTCTGTATGCTGTATTACACAAAACACAAAAAAACATTTACAAACTAATGCTAATTTTGTCACTATTCCCTCGTCATTAAATCTATCTTCTATACACATATATTTATATCATTTTCACAGGATTTTGCAATTAGTCCTTATTTTCCATTTAGATCTGTTAATCAGACATTTAGTTTGTTGCATTTGTTTTTATCTACCAATAGTAAAAAAAAATTATAATTACAGCTTTAAAAGTTTAATTATAATACAAACAATAAAGTAACAACAAAAAAATGTATAGCCATTTAAAATAAAACATACAAAACAATTGGTTAATTAAATTAACTTTAAAAATTTTCATAAATGTATTTTTTTTGTCCTAAAACAAAAATCCTTTTAATGATATCGAAGTTAATTTTTTTTTTAAGTTTAACAAATTCCTTTTTCAATTGAGTTTTTATTTATAAAATTATGGTTCAAATAAAAACAAAAATTAATTCAATTCCCAAATACTACTAAAATTGGTTTAGTAAAAAATTAAGAAAAAACAATTATTTATACAAAAAAAAAAAAAAAGATAAAAGAAAAACATTAATATGCCTAAAATAACGATAATAAAAAAAAAAAAAAACATTTTCTATTAATAATAAAATAAAACAAAAAAAGATTATATTATATTATAAAGTCAAATGCATATTTGTCTTGTAATAACAATGTTAGATAAATTTGGTTAAATTAAATTAAAAAATTAATTTAATTTTGTACTCAATAAAGTTTCAAATAATTAAACCTAATTAATTTCTAAAAATTACATCTCTTTTATTGCACTGCACAACTCGAAAAATAAAACAGGAGTACCGACCACTGATCCGAGCTGATTTTAATGGCGTATCCAGTTATTTCACTTCTGGGCCAGAATTTTCGCAAAATTACATTAAAGTATTGCATGTTTTAATAAAATTTTTTATACAAATAATTTTATAAAAATAATATGTTTTTTAAATGTTTTACTTTTAAATTTTAAAAAATTAAAACCAAAAGTTATTTTTCGATCTTTTATCATAAATTGTGATGTGAGGAAGATTATTTAAGTTCAAGATCATTTGTTTTTTGTTAACCCTTTCCTACCGGCTATGCCGTTAAGTCAAAAAATATAATTTTTTTTTTATTATATTATAAATGAAACTAATTATTGATTTTTAAAATTTTTTATTCGGACTCTTAGTATTACTTTTAGAACCTAGACTTATAAGTACCGTCAGTCTATTAGGACTTAGACTTATAAGTACCATCAGACTATTAATGTCACAGATGAAAAAATAAAATAAAGGCATTATTTGAAAAAAAAACGCTAATTATTTGCCTCATGATATTCAGCAAAACAGTTTCTCTTTTCGTTCAGGCATAAAAACACATCACAGTGAGAGCACTTGGAATGAGGCTTAGATTTTACCTTCTTCATGCTACATACCTCACATCCCCTCTTTTTTCCATCTTTCAATGTGGAGAAGTCTATTTTACGCCTTTTATTACAAGGACTTGAAACATTGTCTTTTGGCTTTCGTTTTTTCTTACCCACATCTTTCATAGACATTAAACCTTGGGCTATTGATCTTCTAAAATCTTTGACTGTAGATTTTTCAATTATAAGTCCATGTACAATATATGCATTTACAAAAGCGATATCTAGCACACCCCAAAATATCCTATGGCACCATTTAGGCGATTTACGGTCAACGCAATAGAGTGCTCTTAATCGATCAGCGGTGGCAACACCTCCCATATATGCGTTATAATCCTTTACAGACCTAGTTCAAGTAATCGTACACTTGGTTCCATTCTTCTGCTTTCGTAAAACAGTAGTTTCTTCACTGCCATGAAAATTTGAAACAAAATTAACTATTTTGTTATTTTTCCACTTTCAGTAGCCAATATTGAAATCTGAAAATCTGTGATCATACTCTCCTCTTTTTAACTTTTCGAGTAAAGAAAGAGAGGAGAAGAAATTGTCAAAGTATATAACTTTTTCTTTTCCCTATTCTTGTTAAGTCAACAACATACTACTCTTTCCCCTAAAGTATATTCAGAAAACTTTGCGCTGATTTTATCGTCTTTCCCCTATAATAAATTGTTTTTATAAAACCTCTCCGATCAGCTATAGGTTTCATGGGCAGATATTGTTTGAGTACAGACCTACCCTTAAATTTTATCATAGATTCATCTACATCTATCCATAATGCTTCTATTAGATCAATATTTTTAGAAATATCCATCTAAAAAGCAAAAATATATACATATATAGAAAAACAGAGCTCAAAAAATGCTTAAATTCACTGTCGGTACTTGCAAGTCCCTAACGGTTTTTGCAGATTTTATGCACATAAAATGTATAAAACACCTTTATAATAATAAAAAGAGTTTACAACAGGTTGTAAACTTACTATATATAAAAAATAATATTACTTGCCTTGTAAAATCTATATATATATATATTGCAATGAAAAATGGTATTTTTTTTCTAACAATTCACCTTCAAGTTCCAAGTTCAATGTGATACTAAATGGCAATTTTTAACTTTTTTTCAAGAGAATATTTTTTGTTAGACAGATGAATTGTTTTAGAAGAGATATTGAAGCAGAGCGTAAGCTGCTGCGATCTCATATTTATTAAATTTACCGTTACAATTAATTGGTACGAATTAGTACCGTCAGATAGGAAAGGGTTAAACAAAAAAACGTGCAATTTTTATTTATTATTTAAAAAGTGGATGAAGACATTTTTTAATTAATAAATAAACATTTCACGGTTTTTTGTTTAATAAAAAGCAAATGATCTTGAATAATCTTGCTCACATCATAATAATATATTTTCTCTTAATTTTTTAAGGTACACTGTCAGACAAAATAAAGTGCGGTAGCATACACTTTGCATTTCCACGAAAAAAAATATTATATAATAATTTAGAATCGCTAAAAAATGAAAGGTTTTATTTATTCTATACAAAATGCTACTAAAAAAATAATTTTACAAAAATTATTGACTTCATATATACAAAAAAAACTTAAAGAATTATGTACCCAAAGAATTCTAAACGTCAAAATAAAGTAACACTTAAATGTACTATCAAGAGAAATATAAAAAAAATAAATAACTTTATATGATGTTGCACCCCCTTTATTATTGATGACTTCTTTTAGTCTCCTGGGCATACTTAATGCTAGATTTTTCAATGTACTTGGTGGAATTGCCCTCCATTCTATTTGCATTTTTTCCCAAAATGAATGAATGTTGGTTCGCGACTCCATTGGAATTTTGTCATCCAAAATGGCCCAGAGGTGTTCAATGGGGTTTAAATCAGGGCTCTGAGCAGGCCATTCTAATTTTTCAATGCTATTTTCCTCAAAATATTTTTTGGCTGCCTTGCTGGTATGCTTGGGGTTGTTGTCCTGTTGAAAGACAAAATCCCCCAAGTTCATTTCTTCCGCACTACTGTATAGATTTTCTTTCAAAATGTTTACGTAGTGCTCACCTGTCATTTTTGAATCAATTTTGACAAGTCGGCCTACCCCTGTAGTCGAAAAACATCCCCATACCATAAGGCTCCCTCCACCATGTTTAACAGTATGGATAATGTTTTTCGATTTAATTCTTTGTGATGGCGGCTGACACCAAACTCTTTTGCGTTTTTTTGAATTTTTTAATTCAAATTTGGATACATCCGTCCAGATTACTTTATTCCAAAATAATTCTGGCATATTTATATATTTTTTTTGCGAATTCCAACCTCTTTATATTTGCTGCGCGTAGAAGGGGGTTTTTCTTAGCGTAGGTAGTTCTTAAACCGCTTTCATTGAGCCTTTTTTGGACAGTTCGCGTTGAAATATTTAAGTTAAGTTCTTCTTTTATTTCTATGGCGGAGGTAAACGAGTTTCTCTTTGCGAGAATGGCAATATGGTCGTCGTCTTTCTTCGTAGTTTTACGGTTTCTGCCACATAATTTTTTCAAACTTTCGTTTGACTTTCTTATTTGTACAAAGATATAATTTTTCGTACTCCGGATTCTGACATCTTATATTTTGAAGATAAATCTTTCAATTTCATTCCATTTTCTCGATCTTGTATAAGAAAATCCTTTTGTGTTTTGGTTAAAGGTTTCATTTTAAAATTATGTTCGTCTGACGCTGTTTTATAAATGTACAGAAACTTAAATGAAATTTTTAAGCATTTTATTAAGAATTAAAATATATACCTTTAGTTTTTAATTAAAATATTTAATAATGTACCAGAAATATTAATATTAATGATTTGTCCAACTTAATACTTTTATCACAAGCTCAACAACTAAAGGCTTTAAAAACTAATATTGTTTATTAAAACAAAATACGTAAGTTGTAAAATAACGGGATTGCAAAGAAGAAAGACATAATACATGTGGAAGATAAATATTGAGGAATAAGTAGGTAAAGTACAACACCACACTTTATTTTGTCTGACAGTGTACATACTGATGAGACCTGCAACAACATTTTCGTATCAAATTTGTTTAATAAATATGCAGCATTAACAAGTAAATCCGAGGTTTTCCTCAGAATTTACTATATTTAACTATTTTTGGAGAATTTATCATCCAATTTCGCAATAGATAAAAGCATTTTTGTGCATAATCAAAAGGACAAATCTGAGCAATTATTTTGAGTAAAAAATAAAAAAGAAAGTGCGGTTCCTGGAAAAAACGAAAAATGTGTCTAAAATGTATATGACAGCATATGAAAAGAATGACCTGTGAGTGTGAGTTAATCTTTTAGTATAATATGTAAGTAGCTTAAAACATTACGTGTACCAAAATTCAGCCAAAAAGGTTAATATTTGCAAAAGTTATTTTAACAAAAACTTTCATTACAGTGAATGTCTACAAAATATTTTCAAATCTTATTTTAAAAATGTTTACACACACTCAAACCTCGTTTTATGTGAATGTTCCGTTCCATTAAAAATCGCATAAAGCGAATTCGCATAAAACGATACACTAGCTTCATATAAAAACCACTAATACGTTCCTGAATTAAAAAAAAAAAACGCATAAACTCAAATCAAAGCATTAAAAAGTCGAACAAAATCGCATAAAAAAGTCAGTAAAATAAATTATTTGATTTACTAACTAAAACAATAAAAACACAACATAAAGGGCAAAAACAAACAAAAATATAATACATCGTCGGTTAGCCTGCAAGTAGTGCTATGTGTATTTTTTTATTGTATTATTTAGCGCACCGCGCTTTAACAGGATTTCCGGATTGCTTTAATTCAGTATTTTAGTAAATAAGGTAGTGAATAATTAAGGCATATGATGTCAATAAAACATTTTAAAAGGATAATATATACACATTTTATGAAGTTAGTCTCAGTTCACACACGGCAATTTTACTTGCGCAATTTTTCTTCAATTCTATGAAATTGCTTTTGTATTCACACAGGAGAAGTTTGTTTCAGCAATTTTCGTATATCAATCTGCAGTGTTGAAAATTGCGGATGACAAAACAAAACGGAATTCGAGTACGGGCAAGTCTATACCCCCTTCCATTTTCTTTTCCTCCCTCTTCTATAAACTCAAGAATTGCGCAATTAAAAATGGCAATTGTGAACCGGGACTTACAGTCCGTTTACGAAATGTATCCGTTCGAGTAATGAAGCCTTTAAGATTAAGTTCCAAATTATTTTTATTCATATTAGGAGAAAAATGGGTTGCAAATAAAAGTGATAATTTTTAATAGTTTTGTGATTTGAGAAAAGTTCGCTACAAAAAGTTCGTCTTTAGACATTCGAGTCATCTTTCAGATTTAAAAATTTTTTTATATAAAAATATATTCTTTATGCAATTAAATTGAACTGCATATAAATTTGAAGAGTTTTGTGAACAAAAATATGATTACCTTGAAGTATTAAAATAATTTGGAACAAATTCAGTTTACCGACACTTCTCAGAATTTTTTGAAATTTTTTGACCTTGAACATTTGACCCCAAAGTTTGAAATGAAATCCGAAATAACTTCAAAACTACTTATCTGATCTTAACAGATAAAGGTCTTGAAATATCTTTCCAATGGAGTATAAAATGTCCTAAAATATTAACCCTTTGCTGCCCAAATAAAACAATTTTTGTTTTTTTTTATTTTTTTTTTTTAAAACGTCCTTTTTTCAAAATTTGAGCCATATATCGACGTGACCATATTTCTCAGGCGGAAAGATCTCAAAAATATCTTTCCAATGGTGTATAAAATGTCCTAAAATATTAACCCTTTACTGCCCAAAAAAAGCATAATGATTTTTTTTACACACCCTTTTTCAAATTTTGAACCATATATCGACGTGACCATATATGGGTCTTTGCAAATAGTTTTTCTGCGTAACCGGCCTTCGGCCGGGCTTAGGGGTTTTCTCCTCCCACCAGTCCTCCCACCGGCTTCGCTGAGGCTTCGCCCCGGGCCGCAGAAATTTTAGCATATTTACAAGTTTTCTTTTGCATACAAAATCTTAAACCATACCATACAACAAAATCTAATTTTCAAAATCTTGCAAAAATCATAGTTTTGCCTATTAATGGTCAACTTTAACCCTTAATAACTACTTCATTTCAAGACCTATGGGGTCCTGTTGCACCTTTTATGAAAGCTTATAAAACAGACTTTCCCTTTTTATACACTTTTTATGTACTTATATAGGCGTTATTTAACAAAAAGAGCGTTAAAAAAAAATCATAAAATAAACAAAAATGCTTTATTTGGGCAGCAAGGGGTTAATATTTTGGGACATTATATCCCTCATTGGAAAGATATTTTCGAGACCTTTCCAACGACGCCAATTTTGTTAAGATCGGACAAGTAGTTTTGAAGTTATTTGCAATTTCATTTCAAACTTTGGAGCCCCGCCCACTGAAAAGGGGGCGTGAGCGACGCAAAATTTTTTTTATTTCGACTCAGCGTGGTCTCTTCTATTAAAGAACAAAATTTCATTTATTTTGGTGAGGTGTCGGTAAACCGAATTTATGCCAATAATTTATAATTGTCTCACTTTATAATAAATTATACAAATAGTGCAAACACTGACATGTCCTTACATGATCAGAAAATTTGCTGTGTCTTCCCTTTTCATCTTATTCACCTCTCATTCATTCTTATTCACACTATTCACTTTCGTCTGGTAACTATGTAATCTTAATTGACTTCTTATTTAGTTTTCATTTCGTACTCGACTAAATCGGAAGGTTCAACGCGTCTCTCGTCCGTAAGAATTATAAAAAATAGTGAAAGTGTTTTAATTGTTTAAAAAACTGGTTATCAATGTGAATAAAATGTGAAATTTAAAATTAAGTTATTAAAAAAGGAATAAAAATATAATATTAATAGAAAAAATAATAAGAAAATATAATTAACGAAAATTTTCAACTAGAAGTGTTTTTAATTTTAAAGTTCATTTTCTTTTATTGTTTTCTCTGTTTTGGCAAATGCCAATAAGAAATATGAAGAGGTGTTATTTCTCTATTTTTGCATTTACAATAACAAAAACAATCAAAGTGAAAAGAGAATGAGGGAAGCTTAAAATTGATCAAGTAATAATGATTCTGTACAAAAAATATTGTGGCATTGTCTATTGTTGTTTGTCAATTTTTGTTTTATTCTTTGTTTTTATTATTGTGCATTTTTGATAATATCATTGATGTCTATATTTCTCTTAATGGAAATATTGATCTCTTAAGAAAGATTTGTAATTTCAATAAAATAAATATTAATCAGGTTTCGAAAAAAGTTTTACGAAATCGTATTTAATAATAAAGTCATTTTGCAATATATTATTAATGTATTAATTATTTAATAATCGGTAATCGGTTCGTGCGTTTAAAAATATTAAATTTTATATACAAAATCTGCATAATTATATATAAAAAGGTGAGTAAATATTACTATTTATCAGCTCTATGATAAGGTCTAAATCACTTTGGGCAAGCGTGGATCCAGGGAGGGATAACTAACCGATAAAACAAATATAATACGATACAAAATAACGTATAGCACAATTAGATAGTTTTGCGCATTAAAATATTCTTTGGTTGCTTACATTTTTAGACAAAATTTAAATTGCCAATTTGGCACGAGATATGGCACAACAATTCCAAAAACTTCTAAAATTAACATTTGATTTATGGTTTTTTGGCTAATATTTTTAATAAAAAATAGTAATGAAGGAATTTAAATAGTCAAAAAGAAAGTTTAAAGATATTAAGGAATTCTTGTAAAAACACTATAAAAAGGAAAAAGTCCTCAAAATCTGAGGATTTTTCTTTAGGAAAAAGTCCTCAGAATCTGAGGATTTTTCTATAGGAAAAAGTCATCAGAATCTGAGGATTTTTCTATAGGAAAAAGTCATCAGAATCTGAGGATTTTTCTATAGGAAAAAGTCATCAGAATCTGAGGATTTTTCTATAGGAAAAAGTCATCAGAATCTGAGGATTTTTCTATAGGAAAAAGTCATCAGAATCTGAGGATTTTTCTATAAGAAAAAGTCCTAAGAATCTGAGGATTTTTCTATAGGAAAAAGTCCTCAGAATCTGAGGATTTTTCTATAGGAAAAAGTCATCAGAATCTGAGGATTTTTCTATAGGAAAAAGTCATCAGAATCTGAGGATTTTTCTATAGGAAAAAGTCATCAGAATCTGAGGATTTTTCTATAGGAAAAAGTCATCAGAATCTGAGGATTTTTCTATAGGAAAAAGTCATCAGAATCTGAGAATTTTTCTATAGGAAAAAGTCATCAGAATCTGAGGATTTTTCTATAGGAAAAAGTCATCAGAATCTGAGGATTTTTCTATAGGAAAAAGTCATCAGAATCTGAGGATTTTTCTATAGGAAAAAGTCATCAGAATCTGAGGATTTTCTATAGGAAAAAGTCATCAGAATCTGAGGATTTTTCTATAGGAAAAAGTCATCAGAATCTGAGGATTTTTCTATAGGAAAAAGTCATCAGAATCTGAGGATTTTTCTATAGGAAAAAGTCATCAGAATCTGAGGATTTTTCTATAGGAAAAAGTCATCAGAATCTGAGGATTTTTCTATAGGAAAAAGTCATCAGAATCTGAGGATTTTTCTATAGGAAAAAGTCATCAGAATCTGAGGATTTTTCTATAGGAAAAAGTCATCAGAATCTGAGGATTTTTCTATAGGAAAAAGTCATCAGAATTTGAGGATTTTTCTATAGGAAGAAGTCATCAGAATCTGAGGATGTTTCTATAGGAAAAAGTCATCAGAATCTGAGGATTTTTCTAAAGGAAAAAGTCATCAGAATCTGAGGATTTTTCTATAGGAAAAAGTCATCAGAATCTGAGGATTTTTCTATAGGAAAAAGTCATCAGAATCTGAGGATTTTTCTATAGGAAAAAGTCATCAGAATCTGAGGATTTTTCTATAGGAAAAAGTCATCAGAATCTGAGGATTTTTCTATAGGAAAAAGTCATCAGAATCTGAGGATTTTTCTATAGGAAAAAGTCATCAGAATCTGAGGATTTTTCTATAGGAAAAAGTCCTCAGAATCTGAGGATTTTTCTATAGGAAAAAGTCATCAGAATCTGAGGATTTTTCTATTGGAAAAAGTCATCAGAATCTGAGGATTTTTCTATAGGAAAAAGTCATCAGAATCTGAGGATTTTTCTATAGGAAAAAGTCATCAGAATCTGAGGATTTTTCTATAGGAAAAAGTCTTCAGAATCTGAGGATTTTTCTATAGGAAAAAGTCATCAGAATCTGAGGATTTTTCTATAGGAAAAAGTCATCAGAATCTGAGGATTTTTCTATAGGAAAAAGTCATCAGAATCTGAGGATTTTTCTATAGGAAAAAGTCATCAGAATCTGAGGATTTTTCTATAGGAAAAAGTCATCAGAATCTGAGGATTTTTCTATAGGAAAAAGTCATCAGAATCTGAGGATTTTTCTATAGGAAAAAGTCATCAGAATCTGAGGATTTTTCTATAGGAAAAAGTCATCAGAATCTGAGGATTTTTCTATAGGAAAAAGTCATCAGAATCTGATGATTTTTCTATAGGAAAAAGTCATCAGAATCTTAGGATTTTTCTATAGGAAAAAGTCATCAGAATCTGAGGATTTTTCTATAGGAAAAAGTCATCAGAATCTGAGGATTTTTCTATAGGAAAAAGTCATCAGAATCTGAGGATTTTTTTATAGGAAAAAGTCATCAGAATCTGAGAATTTTTCTATAGGAAAAAGTCATCAGAATCTGAGGATTTTTCTATAGGAAAAAGTCATCAGAATCTGAGGATTTTTCTATAGGAAAAAGTCATCAGAATCTGAGGATTTTTCAATAGGAAAAAGTCATCAGAATCTGAGGATTTTTCTATAGGAAAAAGTCATCAGAATCTGAGGATTTTTCTATAGGAAAAAGTCATCAGAATCTGAGGATTTTTCTATAGGAAAAAGTCATCAGAATCTGAGGATTTTTCTATAGGAAAAAGTCATCAGAATCTGAGGATTTTTCTATAGGAAAAAGTCATCAGAATCTGAGGATTTTTCTATAGGAAAAAGTCATCAGAATCTGAGGATTTTTCTATAGGAAAAAGTCATCAGAATCTGAGGATTTTTCTATAGGAAAAAGTCATCAGAATCTGAGGATTTTTCTATAGGAAAAAGTCATCAGAATCTGAGAATTTTCTATAGGAAAAAGTCATCAGAATCTGAGGATTTTTCTAAAGGAAAAAGTCATCAGAATCTGAGGATTTTTCTATAGGAAAAAGTCATCAGAATCTGAGGATTTTTCTATAGGAAAAAGTCATCAGAATCTGAGGATTTTTCTATAGGAAAAAGTCATCAGAATCTGAGGATTTTTCTATATGAAAAAGTCATCAGAATCTGAGGATTTTTCTATATGAAAAAGTCATCAGAATCTGAGGATTTTTCTATATGAAAAAGTCATCAGAATCTGAGGATTTTTCTATATGAAAACGTCATCAGAATCTGAAGATTTTTCTATAGGAAAAAGCCATCCGAATCTGAGGATTTTTCTATAGGAAAAAGTCATCAGAATCTGAGGATTTTGTATAGAAAAAAGTCATCATAATCTGAGGATTTTTGTATAGGAAAAAGTCATCAGAATCTGAGGATTTTTCTATAGGAAAAAGTTCTCAGAATCTTATAAAAAAATTTCTCAGATTTTTTTTATTGTAAAAAACCTCAGAGTCTGAGAATTTTTATTTAAAAGAAAAAATCATCAGAATCTGAGGATTTTTCTATAGGAAAAAGTCATCAGAATCTGAGGATTTTTCTAAAGGAAAAAGTCATTAGAATCTGAGGATTTTTCTATAGGAAAAAGTCATCAGAATCTGAGGATTTTTCTATAGGAAAAAGTCATCAGAATCTGAGGATTTTTCTATAGGAAAAAGTCATCAGAATCTGAGGATTTTTCTATGGGAAAAAGTCATCAGAATCTGAGGATTTTTCTATAGGAAAAAGTCATCAGAATCTGAGGATTTTTCTATAGGAAGAAGTCATCAGAATCTGAGGATTTTTCTATAGGAAAAAGTCATCAGAATCTGAGGATTTTTCTATAGGAAAAAGTCATCAGAATCTGAGGATTTTTCTATAGGAAAAAGTCATCAGAATCTGAGGATTTTTCTATAGGAAAAAGTCATCAGAATCTGAGGATTTTTCTATAGGAAAAAGTCCTCAGAATCTGAGGATTTTTCTATAGGAAAAAGTCATCAGATTCTGAGGATTTTTCTATAGGAAAAAGTCATCAGAATCTGAGGATTTTTCTATAGGAAAAAGTCATCAGAATCTGAGGATTTTTCTATAGGAAAAAGTCATCAGAATCTGAGGATTTTTCTATAGGAAAAAGTCATCAGAATCTGAGGATTTTTCTATAGGAAAAAGTCATCAGAATCTGAGGATTTTTCTATAGGAAAAAGTCATCAGAATCTGAGGATTTTTCTATAGGAAAAAGTCATCAGAATCTGAGGATTTTTCTATAGGAAAAAGTCATCAGAATCTGAGGATTTTTCTATAGGAAAAAGTCATCAGAATCTGAGGATTTTTCTATAGGAAAAAGTCATCAGAATCTGAGGATTTTTCTATAGGAAAAAGTCATCAGAATCTGAGGATTTTTCTATAGGAAAAAGTCATCAGAATCTGAGGATTTTTCTATAGGAAAAAGTCATCAGAATCTGAGGATTTTTCTATAGGAAAAAGTCATCAGAATCTGAGGATTTTTCTATAGGAAAAAGTCATCAGAATCTGAGGATTTTTCTATAGGAAAAAGTCATCAGAATCTGAGGATTTTTCTATAGGAAAAAGTCATCAGAATCTGAGGATTTTTCTATAGGAAAAGTCATCAGAATCTGAGGATTTTTCTACAGGAAAAAGTCCTCAGAATCTGAGGATTTTTCTATAGGAAAAAGTCATCAGAATATGAGGATTTTTCTATAGGAAAAAGTCATCAGAATCTGAGGATTTTTCTATAGGAAAAAGTCATCAGAATCTGAGGATTTTTCTATTGGAAAAAGTCATCAGAATCTGAGGATTTTTCTATAGGAAAAAGTTCTCAAAATCTTATAAAAAAAATTCTCAGATTTTTTTTATTGGAAAAAACCTTAGAATCTGAGAATTTTTTTTTAAAGAAAAAATCATCAGAATCTGAGGATTTCTTTTATAGGAAAAAGTCCTCAGAATCTGAGGATTTTTTTTATAGGAAAAAGTCTTTAGAATCTGAGGAATTTTTTTATAGGAAAAAGTCTTCAAAATCTGAGGATTTCTTTTTATAGGATTACACCAGCTAAAATTAATATTATTTACTTTTAATTGTTTTTATTCTTTACAGGTAAATGAAAGAAATAATAAATGCTTTAAGAATTTAAAAAAATTGCAATGGCTGGTATGCTGATAGCAGAAGAAATCAAATTGGAATCGGTATGTATTTATTAATGATTAAATATTTATTTTGCATATTTTTGTTCTTACTTTCGATAAAGAGTTTAGTTAAACCATTCATTTGGTGTTATTTATCGACAACCGTATATATTTCCAACTGTTTAATATTTTATTAGCAACCAAATTTTAATTTTGTTACATTTTAACTTAGGGCTCAGTTAAATTAATTTTCAAAATAAAATTGGTTAACTTTAAATCAATCAACTGAGGCTCAGTAAAGGGTATTTTTTTTGTACTTTAGGTTCTAAATATTTTTACCTTAAAAAAAACTGCTTTCTACTAAGAAAAGATAAAATTCAGTAAGGGTAAGGTACCCCTTACTGAATTTTAAGGTTAAAAATGTAGTTTAAAATAACAGGGATTTTTTTTCGGTGCAGCTTTTTAAAAAAATTATTAAAAAAACAACAAAATTTTTGTAAATATTCTTAACTTGATTTTAGTTGTTTTACTTTTAAATTTTAAAAATTAAAACCAATAGTTTATTTTTCGATCTTTTATCATACATTATGATGTGAGCAAGATTATTCGAGTTCAAGATCATTTGTTTTTTGTTCTCTGATGAGAACCCTTCTACATTGGTTCTCTGATGATTTTCATGTAAGGACCTGTCAGTAGATAAAGTCTTCTATAAGTTAGCGGGCAAAAACTTTTTTGAGTAATAAAAACAAATGATCTTGAACTCAAATAATCTTGCTCCCATCAGAATAATTTTATTTTCATAAAATACACTGTTGGGATACAGTTTCCCAGTTCTTGCCCGTTGTCTGTCTGCGTGATGTTATATTAGCAGTGGTCGACGTACGCGGGTACCCAATTTTACCATAAAGCGTTTTTATTTTCAAATTTGTGTGTAAATTGTTGTTGTTTCTGGTAAATTGGGTTCCCGCGGGAACCCACGGTAACGACCTCGAAAAGACCTATGGTTTCTTTGATTTATTTTCATCGGATTGAATTAAGATGCAATGCTGAAAGAAAAGAAATGCAATATTAAATAGTAAAATATTTTCTCTTACAAAACTAACCTTCATATTTTATTCATTTAATAAATATTACAGCAGTGAAGTTTTAACTTAAGACGCGTCTTCCGTTTTCTTTTCTTGACTAACAATAAAAATTGCATTTACATTAGCACGAAATCCAACTTAAACTAGATTTCAAAATCTAGTTCTCGTATCATTTTATGCACAACCATATGATCGAATTCTAGTTTAAACTGGATTTCGATGGTAAATGTAAATGCAGCTTTACCGAAATAATTTAAAATAGCGTTAGCCTTAAAATTTAAAATACCTTAAGCTTTACCCACGATAGACTTTCCGTTTGTTAATTTGGTTCAAAATTTGGATTACATTTTCTTCAAATATCAGAACGACCATAATTAACTTCCTAGAATTTGAAATTTTTTGACAGATTTGATCAATTCTGCTTTTTTGTTTTTATTAAATTTTTTAAAATTTTTTTTTAGTTATTTTTAAAATTTATTTTGTTTGTTTGAGTTGGGTACGATGGGATTCGATTTCAAATTAACCAAATTAATAGAAATCGAATTTTACAAAAGTTGACTTAAGCTAAATATGGTTGCTTCAATGTATTTTCATACAATCACTAAGTCCATTAATTCAACTTCGGTAAATATAGTTGGACCTTTAATTTTTTTTTGTTGATTTAAGTTGAGATCAGAAAAAACGCTTTATATAGATATATTTCCTAAAAGTTTGATCATAAAATAGCCAGTCATTAGAATTTGGTCATGATGGGGTTAAACATATTGGTGTGCATTGATATTATCGTTATCCTTATAATACCGATACCGACATAACCTAAATAACGTTACCCTTAAAATTGCGTTACCGAAATAACTTAAAAACCGTTATCCTTAAAAAACCGTTACCGAAAAAACTGAAATACCGTTACCGCTAAAATACCGTTACCGAAATAACTTAAATATCGTTATCGCCAAAAACTGTTAACGAAATAATTTAAATAGCGTTATCCTTAAAATAGCGTTACCGAACTAATAAAAGAAAATAGAGTTAGTCTTACCTGCATCGAAACGGTTACCATCCATGTATAAAGCATATCTACACGCATCATGTTATGACAATTTAAGAGCATCATGTTATGGTTGCAATACGTAATAATCATAATATGATCCTCATAATCATATGATACTAAATGATGATAAATATGTCGCCAGTGATCATATTATGATCAGCCAGAATCATGTTTTTAATTGTTACGATCTTAATATGACAATCTCATGTCCCCAATCATGTTTAATCATAATTATTCTCTGTTATTTTCAAATAATTCAAAAATGTGGCAACTTTGGGTCCACGATATTGGCAATATCGGCATTTAAGTTTTGTTTTCTTGAGTACTTTAATTTTGTGTACGAATACATCTTATTTTCGTAAATTTCAGATATGTTTTCATATAAACCCTTAAACGTTAGATTGGACAGCTGATAAAATGGGTTGTATTTTTGTTCCTCTACAACATATCCAAAATTCATTAAAATCTGTTGGTTCGGGTCGGAATACCTCCTTTGTAAGGTTTTTCTTCTCTACAGCATATCCAAGTTTCATTAATATCTTAGTATGTGCCCTTGGAATCCTTTTTTATCAGTCAGTTTAAATAGACAAACCTAGATGTTTAAAAAATAAATTAAAGACAATAATTCTTGATCTGTACATTATAATTTATTAAAAACATTAATTCTATAATAACAAAAAATGCAAGTCGTAAGAATACTATCATAAGTAGCTACCCCACAACTGGCATTTATCAACTCATGACCATTGATATATAAAAAACAGAAAGTTTATAGTTCATAGGACTAAAAAATATAAAAAATTCGTAAATTTTAATAGCCAAATTACGTTATTTTTTGGCTAATAACGGTGTAATTGGTTTATTTTTACGATCAATTTCTTCCAAACGTTGAGCTTCTTTTTCACCATACAAATCTAAATGACGACCATGATACCAAACCAGAATGTCGAATACTACACC
Organism: Delia radicum; assembly: GCA_021234595.1. NCBI lineage: Eukaryota > Metazoa > Arthropoda > Insecta > Diptera > Anthomyiidae > Delia > Delia radicum. The sequence goes on from CM037854.1 coordinate 122,528,072, forward strand.
TATGGCAGTTAAAGCTGAACATAAAAATTTTATAATTTTGTTAAAATTTGTTAACATGATGTATTAATTGAAAACTTACAAAATGCTACACTGTTGACCAAATAACGAAATGATGATTGATCATAAAGTTGACAATTACCATTACCACTACATGTCTTGGTCCATTTCAAACAAGTCGAATCGATAATGCGACCAAATATAATGGGACCCGGTATAAGAGCTAATAGACTGACCATCATAAGTGATAAACCTTGAGCAAAAGATTTATCTTCTGGTGAAACGGCTCTATAGTTGACCAATAGATTGCCTATACGACCGGAGGATCCAAACCAATTTACTATCATTGATGCTATAGAAAATGTCCAAAACGCAGTATTACAGCCTTGCAAACATACACCAGGTTTGAGAGTATTTGTTAGTTCTTCTATAGATCGACGTGTTCTAGAAATGAGACCTTCTTCGGAGACCAAGTCATAAAAAGTAGTTTCGTCTATTTCCAAACTTGAAGTGTAATCTGCTAGACTTTCTGTTGTCGTGGAAGGTCTTATTGTTGTCGGTATTAAAGTCGAAGAGGTTAATAAGGGTTGTAATAATTTAGGAACAATTGAATTTGTTTCTGTTGTAAAAGTTGATAAAATACTGGGAGTGGTGGAGATGCGTTTAAAAGTTGTCGATGTTATTAAGTCATTTTGTAAACAGGAACAATTGGAATAGTACTAGAAAATTAAAGAACAAATTTTAATACTTAAAAAACAATATCTTGAAAAATAAGTGGGTGTTTCACTTAATTTTATGGGGAATTCACCCGGGAATTTTGCATTCAAAATCAACTAAAAATTAACCAATGCATTAAAAGTTGAGTTGGCAGGCAATACCGCTTAAATAACGTTTCAATTTACTATCGTTATCCCTAAATTACCGTTACCAAAAAATAATTGAAGAACCGTTTTCTGAAAAATACCGTTATCGATATAACTGGAATATCGATATCCTTAAAATATCGTTACCGAAATACTTAAAATACCGATAAATTTTGGTTACCGACGATAAATTTTGGTAACGTTACTTTTAAAATAACGTTACCGAAATAACTAAACACCCGTTATCCTTAAAGCACCGTTACCGAATAACTTAAATACCTCTATCGTTAAAAAAAGCCGTTATCGAAATAACTGAAATACTGTTACTCCTAAAATGCCGTTATCGAAATAAAAAAATAGCTGTACTCAAACTGTAGTAAAATTTACAGTAAAATTATAAAGCAATTGAAATGCAAACAAGAAAAAAAAATTTAAAACAACTACATATTTTAAAACGAAACAAAATTTAAGTAGTTTTCGTTAGCTAAATTTTAAAATAATTGTCGAAACAGTTTTTAAACATTTCTAATAGTAAAGTAACTGAAATTGCTATTAAAAACAACCACTGCCGATTACTACACGAAAAACTAACATGTTAAAAATACATGCATTCTCTGAGTGTAAAAAAAAAAAATTAAGTAAAATCAAGTATTACCATGTCTTAAGCCAACACTAATAGGAAAAAATTAGTAAACACTTTTGCTAAAACTACTAGAAATTAGTTCAAAATTACGTTGCATTAAAAACTGCTAAAAATAGCAGATTTTTTTGCTATTAGTAAACACTTTTGCTAAAACTACTAAAAATTAGTTCAAAATTACGTTGCATTAAAAACTGCTAAAAATAGCAGATTTTTTTGCTAACTATTAAAAAATAATGAGAATATCAAAAGTAAATCTCTTAATGTACAAAATTGAAGTAATATTTGCGCTAAATTAAAAAAAAATATTTGCTAGATATTAGCAGACAAAAAAAAATCACAATAAATATGAAATTTCGAAGTTTTTTTTGCGAATACAAATTTGGCTTTTTGAAACCAGCAATCTACAATTTTTTAGTAAAAATATTTTATGTTGATTTTGTTAGTTTTACTGCTTTTGTTTGCTGTTTTTGCTAATTTTAACAGAGTAAATTGCTACTATCAATTGAATAAAACTCAACTACAAATATTTTTTGCTAATTTTAACAGAGTAAATTGCTACTATCAATTGAATAAAACTCAACTACAAATATTTACCAAAAGTTTTTGCTAATTTTAACAGAGTAAATTGCTACTATCAATTGAATAAAACTCAACTCGAATATAACTAAAATTTTGTAAATTAAACAGTTTTATTATTGCTGTTTGTATTTAACTAATATTAAGCAAAAAATGCTTATTTTAGCAGTTTTTTATACAACGTAGTCTTTAACTAATTTTTAGTAGCTTTGTTTAAATTTATTTCTATGAGTGTATTACCTACCTTGAGATCTGAGTTCCATGTTTGACAACCAGCATGACAAGGTGAAAAGTATGTAGTCGCCGTAGATTCATGACATATGGGAAAATAAGGTACATCATCACAACCACACTTTACATTACAGGTAGAAGTTAGATTCAATCTGAAAATTTAAAAAAAAATATATTAATTGTTGTTCAGACCTTGCGATTTCTGTTACCTACTTTCCATGTTGATCCAGTGATACGGTATCATCACAGTACATAAACATGTATGATATTTGTCCCAGTATATAAACGAAACCCACAATAACATTCCACATAAGAACTTTACTGGGTGATGGCTTCTTTTTCGATATAACTAAACCGGATCCAATTAAGCCGATAACCATACCTATTATAGATACAGGACCCACTACAATTGTGGCACTTTGTGCATTTTTATGAAATTGTACTTCCATATATTTGGTTAAAAATGTCATATAACCCGCTGCGCCCAATATATAGAAAACACCCGATATAATATTGTAGATCAATAGTTTATTACGCAATAAGCGCATGAGAGCTTTGGGGAAATCTAAAAAGAAATGTAACAAATTTATTAAAATCTAATTTGTAATTCAGCCAGCAAAATTTGAATAATTTTTTGAGGGTTCATATTCTATGAGCTGAAAAATAATCAAATAAAACTAAAATTTTTAAGATTTCATAATTTTTCTGTCAAAAATTACTAATATTTTGGATAAAAATATGAGCGTTCTAAAAGAATCATAAAGATACAAAAAATTGAAGAAAATTATTAAATCCAAAAAATGGTTCAGAAGTGACTCATAAATGTAATTAACATAAGAGATGGGCAAGTGAGGGAATTTTGACTCACGTTCACGAGAGAATAAAACTCCACTCATGCATAATCACTCACGAATATTTGTTCTACTTACACTAACTCACGCTCACGTAAGTAAATTTCGATTTTACTCACACTCACGCGAATTCACGAAATTAAATCTTGCCGGAGAAAAATAAAATGAATTTAAATTGCGAATTTTTAACTCAAAATTGCTTTGAATATGTAATTTTTACATTTATATTATATATGTGAAAGCCAAATATGTTAAATCTGCGAAAAATAACGGAAATATTAATTAAAAGCAAAAACATTAGTTTTTTAAAGTTCAATTCACGCACACTGACTCACAAAATTTTATTTGTAGTCCATTTTGATAAAAAGTTAAGAAATTTGGTGGTTAATTTTTTTAAATTTAACGGATTATTTTGATTTTTAAACGGGATTTAGAGCTTTTTTTAAGTGCTTAGAGCATTGTTTTTTGGTTGCCCTAAATATAATATTACATATCGTTTTAAAGATACTTAAACATTTTTCGAGAAAAATGGAAAATTTGAGTTTTTGCAAGTTCAATAAGTGCTCCATCTAAGATTTTAGTTTTATCGCAAAATTGTTCTGAGACAAACTAAATACACTGAGAGAAGTATCTGCATAATATTAATGATTTTCTGCATGAAATCAATCATGTGGACATTGTGGTGTAATGTATAGTGCGTTAGACTGTTACACAGATGTACCCGGGATCGATTTCATCCGACGACAACATCAATTTAGAAAAAAAAAATATATGTGCGCTTTTTATATTCCTGATACGTATCACAGCTCGTGTATCTCCTAAACTAGCAAAGCTAGAAAGCTAGCTCCTAAACTAGCAAAGCTAGAAACTAGGGATTTGCCACGTAGCTTCATTTAATGTCCAGAACAAAATCAAACAAAGCTATTTGGATAATCGAATTTTAATGGTAAAAATGGATTAGTGTAAGTTTCAAAAATTCGATATTTTGACCCATTTTTTGGTGGGTAGGTTGGGGGGGGGGGGGGCGCATACATGCCAGCCTTTATATAAATAAAAAGCCCACATGGAAATATATCCACAAACAAAAAGTCGGTAGTAAAAGGGTTAATGTTTGTGAAATGAAATTCATATAAAACCAAAAAGAATACACTATATAGAAAATCTATGTTTCTCACGCTTCTCTCGATAATTACCGAACTCGCACCGAGAGAAAAGTACATATGAAAAACAGTTTACATATAAAAAACGTGACCAAATAAATAGAGAGAGGATTGAGCGAGACAGAAATGGATAGATCCTCAATAATAAAACCTTAATTTTGGTCAAAAGTAACTTTTTCTGAGTGTAATGTTTTTTTTTTAACTTACCTTTAAGTGTTGGAAATTTTGAAGTTCCTGCTGGCGGGGTATCTAAAGTTGCATTGGATGAAAAACCTCTTCCCAAAGGTAAACCTTCGTCCATTTGTAATTCCTCATGCCTTAATACTTGAGGCACATGTGAGTTATACAAGCGTCTAGTCATCTTAGGTAATTCTTTGGGAAACAGACCAATTAAACCCGAAAAAACCACCATAAGTGTGCCTAAAATCATCCAACCAAACCACCAAGCTCCCAGCCATCTAGGATCCTTGTTATCAATTAAAGGTGTTTTACTGGGATCGATAAAAATATTTAAAGATAGGTAACCTGAAGGGAAATTAATAAAATGCTACTTTAAAACTGCATATAAATTCATTAAACCGGTTAACTAAAGGGTCCGCCAAATAACTTTTTTTTTTGAACTCCTGAACCAATTGGACTTTGTATGGCGTCATACCAAGGTCTTTATGCAAAATTCGTCTCAATGATGTCTCCAAAATGTTCAATTGTTGAGAACGACGGTGAATTGATGTTGATGGCGCTTCACGCACACTTTCTGCCACAGCAGCAATATTCTCGGGTGTACGCACTGTTTTTGGCTTTTCACGCTTTGGTTCATCGATGAGGATGCCAGTTTTTTTCACTTTTTCACAAGATAACGAACATACGGACCATATTCGTTCAGCGGAAGGATAAAACTAATTATCTGTCAAATCAGACATGAGCTAAGTGTTACCATTCACGAAATAAGCACTAGTTGAAAAAAAAAACGTTAGATGGCGGACCCTTTATTTACCTATCAGGAACCCGACAATGGGACCAATCATTCTTAAAGACATGGCCACGGCCAACATAAGAGGTGTATTGGTTTTCTTCGTATTATCATCGAGATATGTTTGACCCAACGAATAATACAATGTATTGCCCACACCAAGTACGAATTGTGAGAGAAATATTAATATCAGTGGTACAACTGATAACAACGATTCACATTCCTGAGCAAGCTTAAAAACACCGCACAATTTTTGAGAATTTTTAATGGTAGAATTCTAGAAAATATGGAAAAAAGAGAAATTTACATTAAATTTTATGCATTTGTTTATTTTATGTTAGAAAACACTCACGAAAAAAGAAAAGTATTTATTAAAACAAAGTTTTTAAGAAGATAATTTATATTTAAATAATCATCACATTTGTTTGAAAATGATCTGCTCCTAGCAATTACGATACTAAAAAAGTCAAAGAAATCTCTTTTTCTCACTTTTTGTTCAGATTCCAATTTTTAGCGAAATAATGAGCCGATCGAAAAAATATTTTGCACACATAATCTGATAACCTTCTTAAAGACAAATTGATAAGAAAAAAAGTTCAGTGTAGTATACAAAAACAGTTGTAAGTGAAAATGCGAGTCGGGGTTTTTTTCGATCTCACTCCTTAATTGGCTTTAATTTGAGAATTTATCAGTATTTTGTGTTTTTTTTTTATTATTTTTATTATTTTTTCAACCAGTAAATATGGGGGAATCAAATTCCCATTTCTTAGAAAATATACAATAAAACTAAAAAATAGTATGTTTTTATTTTGAAAGTGGTATGTGTTCATTCAACACTGATACAAGAACATTTTCGCAATAAATATGTAATTTTTTTATTAAAAGTGTAAATAAATGAAAATGAAAATTATTCAAGTTCGAGGCCATACTCTATATTTCTTTATTAGGATATTGTCCTAACAAATAATCTATAGAGTTTTTGTTTTCAAATTTATTAATTGACCACTTTCAGGAATGTGTTGATAGATCTATTTCGGGAAAGATTGATCGCCAAATAGCCGGTTAATCCATTTAAGCGATTTTTCGAATAATGCCTTAACCGGTTAACTGTCTAGGTCAAATAATTGGAAACAGACGCTCATACCAAGAAAATAAAAGGGTAAACAAAATTATTTAAATTTTTCATTAACTATCCGACAATTCCCAAAAATGTTTAAAAAATTTCCAAAACTGTGATTTTTTTGAATTTCATGTGCTCATTTTATTAGGGGATCAGGTGGGACTAATATTAAAACATTTTAAGACTTTTATGAAGAAACATGTTTCATAATTACTAAAATACAATTAACAATTTCTGGAATATTATTAATAATTTCTGAAATACTATTGACAATTTCTGAAATACAATTGAAGATCTTATTGTAAAAACTTGATAAGCCGCCTTTACAATTTTCTAGTTTTCGCTGTTTTCTAGACATCCGTTGATTAAATCTTGAATGAAGTATAAAAGTCCTGTTATAGCCATATTTCCTTAATTTATTCACTTTTTTAAAGGCGAAAACTAACCAAAAATTAATTGTGGCTTATCAAGTGTTTACAATTACCCCTTCAACTGATAAAACTGAAATTGAATTGATAATTTCTGAAACACAATTAATAAAAATTAAATACAATTGAACAGTTCATGCGAATAAAGACGAATAGACCATTTGTAGAATTTTACAGGGGACAATAAAAACGCAGGAAACGGTTAAAAAATAACATTTTTGTCAACTTTTTGGTATTAGCTTAAAGATTTAAGTCACATTTACCTATATACAAAGTTTTAGTAAGGTATTCGAAAGAGAACTTGCCAAAAATTGGACTATAATTTGTGCTTAAATGGAAAAAGGGCGAATATCCAAAAAAATGTATTGAAATTTGAATAAAAATGTGTTATTTTGCAGCAGATTTTGACTACATTTTCATGAGATTTGCCAAACTTGACGAACTATGGTTGGTATTTGTTTGTAACACTTTAAGGACTTCAAGGATACACTTTTTAAGGATCGCAAGGACATGCAAAAAAAATGTTTTTTGTTAATTTTTTTTTTAATATTCCTGCCATTTGATGCAGTAGTAATTCTTTATGAAACTAAATACATTTTTAGGAATTATAATATTAATTAATATTATAATATTATTATAATTATTATATGATCTTAATTACGTGGTAACACTGAAGATTTTTTTTTTCACAAATCTGGTTAATTTGTTTGTATGTGCTAAGATTGTTTTTTTTGTGTACAATTTCAAATTTTAGCTAATATCAATTTTAAACTCGCAGCTAAATAATTTTTATATATTATTTTGTTAAGGATGGATATTCGCAGTTTTTGCTTTCCACACTTTAAAGTCTTATAACTCAAGAACGGTAACATTTTTTGCCAATATAATAAGTGTGGTTTGTTCCTCGTAATGTTCTTTTAACACATTGTTACCGAAAGTAAAATTTTTGTATGTTTTTGTGTTGTATTTAATCAAAATTGTGCGTTAGTTCACACCCAATTTAAACAAAAATATAAAAATATACGAATTATTGCACTTTCAAAGTCATTTTTTTAGCCTTAAAAGTCAAAATTTCCCCAAAATTTCTGCATAGGATTGTAGGGCTCTGCTAATAAAATGCATTTATGCAATAAAACGTGTTTGCGAAAAAGTGGACTATTCGTCCTTATTCGCATGAACTATTCAATTGATAATTTCCGAATAACAATTTATAACTTCTGAAATACAATTGAAAATGGTGTAATTATATTTGTATTTATATCAACAATTTTGTGTATTTTTTAAAAGATTTTTTTGATTAAATTTTCTAATGGAATTTTTTTGAGTGTAATACTAAATTCTAGTAGTAAATGATATTATCAAACAATGTCACTATTACAATTTAAATGTGGACAATGTGAATTTAAGCATGTCTAAAAATATTCATTATAACAATAAATTAAATTAGATTGTATTGTAATCACGAATTTTGTCTAACTAAGGCAAGTTCAAATCTGCTTTTTTACAATTTCACCGCGCAACAGTATTTTTCACACATGGACAACTTAATACAGACCATATTTAGTTGAACTGTGTTTTCAGTTTTTCGCCATCACGTAAAAACAAATATTAAAATATTTGATATCAAATGAAAGGTAAGCTCCCTTGCTTTTAAAAAAAATACTGATTATCAAAAATGTCCTTAAAAAATGTATTCTTCAATATCATTTGTGATAAATTTGTCCAAAATAAAATATTTGTGATGACTTAATATTCAGAAAAATATACCTAATATCATCAATATGGCTTTCTTGCTTAGTTTTACTAATATTTTAAAAGTTTTTTTTATAGAAACAAATATCGAATATTTTTCATATGAAATATATTATAAATTTTTGATGAAATTAGAAGGCAATACAAAATTGACCACTAGCAAAAATTCAAAGTAAAGCTTTTGTTAAAAATAAAATGAGAAAATATTATAGATGTGATAATTATGTGGTAAAAAGCCATTCTAGATGTAAAAAAAATTTTGTTTGAAAAAGCATTTTTGAGGTGAATAATAATTTCTCTGGTAAACAGCAATTTCTGTGGTGAAAAAACTTAGGTTGTTAACATAAAATATTATTCACTTCTAGCGTTAAAGAATAGTTTGACCAGACGCCTAGAGATGAATTGTACTAAAATACACCAATTTGTACCCAATATTTAGAGGTACCTTCGCATTTTTACTCATAACTTCTTAACCGCTAAACCAATTTTGCTAATTTTTAATACCAAGATGCTAAGAAAAATTTCTAATAATTTAGGTAAAACTAAGCAACATTGCTTAATTTATGGTCATCAAAGATATTGAAGGATTAAATTTATAAAAAGGACATTTGTAAAATTTTTAATCTTGAAAACTTTTAATCAATCATTTTTTAAAATAGTTAAGACTCTCGTTTTCTTTAATACCCATATTGGCATCCTTAAACAAGTAAAAGTATTTTAATATTTTTAAGCAAACGTTTAATCCTTGAAGTTCTTTTAAAAGAAATTTTAAAAGGACTTCAAAGAAAAACTGAAAACGTAGTTTAACTGTATGTCGTCTCTAGTTTTCGTGCATATTAATTTTTTCATGTGTAGGGAAAAAATTGATATTTGTTGCAGTGTGTTTTCTTTGAAAAAATATGTATGAGAAGTTGTTAAAAAAATGATAATATAAATGTGTTAATGTTCACCTACAACCAATGATACGGTGCCATTATATCCAGCTACATCTTCATAATATTCTTTAGTCAATTCTAAAGCATCTTGACCAGGACCGTAGATAAAATGTGGCAACGCTAATATATAGCAGGATAAACCACAAAATACAATACCCCAAGCAATCCAACGTGGACGATTTCTTTGACCACCAATATAGGATAATATAAGGGATAGTAAGATTTGTGATATTTCGTTGCCACTGAGAATAATACCTGAAAAGAGGGATACAATAAGTTATTATTTAAGGTAAATATCAAGGGCAATAAGTTGATATCTCATAACTGACAGATAAGTTTTAAGTTGACTTAAGTATGCCAAACGTCTACTGAATTATGCTATAGTCACTTGAAATCCATATCTTAAGTGTTAATTTAATCATCAGTTACGAGTTTTCAATTTATGTCCATCGATATGGTAGATATACATATGAGGCTTTCTAAGCCAACGGCTCCGCTACAGGAATAATATCGTATCAATGTCAAACTTACAGTATTTGTAGCTTTATATGATGCGAATAAAATATGGTACAACTTATCGAAAAAGTCAGTGAAGACGTAAATTTTGCTGTCATTTTAAGTATATTATTTATAATAATAACTGAGTTTGCGAAATGCTAGAAATTAGACTGTATCAATAGACTTTTTTATGGAGAACAAACATTTTTTTTAGTTTAATTGAAAAGTTTATTTATTTATTTTTAAAAGAAAGCTTAGACATGTTTCTATCGATTCAGAAAGTTACATTGTGAAACTAGGATTAATGTTGAAGAAATTATTCGTTAAATATATATATATATATATATATATATATATTAAGGTGGTCCCTCAATGTATGGAAAAATTTAAAACGCATCTGTTCCAAAAACGACGGGCAGTTTTGTGTGAGGTTAGGATAAAAAAAAAAACTGTAAAAAATTTGAGCTCGATCGGTTAAAAATTGGCGTGCCGCACGAGGGTTAAAGTTCATGAGAACAAAATTGGGGCAAAATGGATAGAAAAACACTCGTAACTACTCAGGAGTCACAAATATGGACTCCTGGGTGGCTACGAGTATTTTTCTATCCATTTTGCCCCAATTTCGTTCTTACGAACTTTAAAACTTGTGCGGCACGCCAATTTTTAACCGATCGAGCTAAAATTTTTTACAGATTTTTTTTATTCTAACCTCACACAAAACTGCCCGTCGTTTTTGGAAAATCGAAAATAAAAAAATAAGGACCACCTTAATATATATATATATATATGTATGCACAGCTCATACTATGGGGGCATCTGTATATACACCCAAAATTGTCCCCTAAGTATGCGCAGTATCAAACTAAATGTCCTCAACTTATATGTATGAAAACTTTGTGAACAGTCCCCAAATGTCCCCAAACTATGCCTGTTTTTAGACCACCCTTTTATGGTTTTATCAACATTTTGCCAACGTTGAAAATTTTCTTTCCTTCTTTCTTTGTTCGACACGTTTGAAGCAGATGCACCTTTTGTCTAATGATGTTGTTATTTTGGGTTTGGGAAACCACTTGTTGCCAGCACTTTTACCACTTTCTAAAGTACTTTACCAGCGGTGGTCCGTTTGTCTTTGTCTGACTGGAAACTTTTGAACGCGTCAACAGAAATGTAAAAATGTGGTGTCATTTATAAGATAATATCCTCTTCTTTAAACAGTGTTGTACAAAAATTTATCTTTTTCCCCAAAATGATAACGAAATTGAAAAATTTAATTCGCGAACATCTCAAAAATCCATAATTGATTTTTCTGAAATTTATTTTGTAAATAACTCAAAGTATAACTTACAACATATTAAAATTTCAAGTTGGTAATCAGGGGTGCTCAAAAATAAACGGAGTGTTTCCGAAAGTATATTTGATATATAATATAAAATTTTATATGTTCACCCTACGACTAATTGCAATATTTTTTGCCTAACATGGGAAAACAGGAGACTACATGTAGTTAAAAAATTCATATAAAATTTTTGACTGCACTGTAATACATACTCAAATTTTATCCTGCTAGCTTTATTAGTTAGCAATCACAAACATTTGAATTAGCCCTGTAGAAACAAAAATCAAACATAAAAAGTTTAACACCTTGAAAAAAACTTAAATTTTTTTTTCTCACAGATGGAAAAATAAATATGTACGGTAAACTAGAGACCCCATAAAGATAATCTGCGTTTTCAGTTTTTCGTCATCACGTCAAAATTTCTTTTAAAAGGAATTTAAAGTTTAAATTTTTCCAAAAAATATTAAATTACTTGCAGTCGTTTCAGAATGCCAATATGGGTATTTAATGATGCGGTTTTTAAAAAAATAATTGGTTATAAGCAGGGCCCGGAAGTTCATGCAAATACATGTATTTTCGCTTAAGTCTGGGATCGGGGTAAACAACATAACTTTGCGAATCCACGAATTTGTGTTAAAATGGCATCTATTTGTTAGTGAATATTTTGCTTTAAATGCCTATTTTGCTTTAAATGCATATTTTGCTTTAAATGCATATTTTTACTTATTTTGCTTTGTGGAATATTTTTATTGCATATTTTTACTTATTTGCATATTTTATACCTTGGTTTTAGATGACGTTTTTATTCACACGAACGAAAGAACAATAACAAAATACATGCAAGACAAAAAAAAAAAAAATCAATATAAAAACCAGTGCTTAGTTAAAAAAAACAATTTAAATTTATTTTGGATGTAAGAAATAACTGTAAATTTTTTAAATGATTTTAACAATTCCCTGTTAAAAATCTACATATATGGATACATACATGAGCACACGTGCTTCATACATGTCCACATACATTCATACATGAATCTATTTTGATCACCGCTAGAAGTCTGGTGATCAAAATATTTTTTAACAAACGCTGAAGGTGAATATTTTATTTTCCCCCTTAAAGTTTTTTTCACAGCAGAAATTGGTGCTCACCACGGAAATTGTTTTTCACCTCAAAAATCCTTTTTCAACAAAAATGTTGTTCACAACCTATAATGGTTTTTTTTTTACCACAAAATGAGGAACTTACCTTTAATTTTATATCAATATTTAAGTCATATCATGATTTCAAGTACATATTTTAATATTGTTTTTGAAATTTTTTTTTGAAAATTTAATTTTAAAATTACTTTTGACGTGATGGCGAAAAACTGATAACGCAGTTTAATTATATATACATGGTCTCTAGTTCTCTCACGTATATATGATTTGTGCATGTGTGAAAACTACGGTTGCACTGTGTAATATATTAAAATTTTGCTTGTACATGGAAATTTTAAATCTTTGTTATTGCTAAACTAATAAAGATGGAAGGCTGAAATTTGAGTATGTTTTGCAGTACAGTCAAACCTCTAACATAAATTTTTCTTTTAACGAACTTATTTAAAACAATCAAGGATATTGAAGGATCAAATTTTTAAAAGGACATTTCAAAAATGTTTGATCCTGAAATGTTACGAAAAATAATTTTGTGGAATATCACAGATTATGATCTTTCATCTGGTATCCATATTGACACCATTTAATGAGTACAAGTATTTAAATAATGTGCTTAAAAATTTAACATTAAATGTCCTTTTTAAATGACATGGAATGCGATAAAGAAAATTTAGGTACGCAGTTTACCTACATGTGATCTCCTGTTTAACATGTATATCGATTTTCCCATGTGTTGCAAAAATTATTGAAATTTGTTGTAGGGTGCCATGCGAATATAAAGGGTCCGCCAAATAATTTTTTTTTTTTGAAAATGCTATAAAAAAAACTACTGAATATTTTCTCAAATTTCTTTTTTTATTTGAAAGTACAATCCTTCAGGTTAATAAGGGAATATAATTTCATTCAAATGGCTGCCTCGGCTGGCCATGCAGTAGCCTACACGATCGGTTCAATTTTTAAGCACATTATCGATTGTGTGCAGCTGTATTTCCTCCTCTTCAATTTTTGTGAACAAAAATTCGTTTAACATGGCCCGATAACGATCGCCATTGACTGTAAAGGCCACTCCTTTCTCATTTTCGAAGAAAAATGGCCCAATTATGCCTCTGGACCAAAATCCGCACTAAACAGTGACTCGTTTTGGGTGTATCGGCACACATTCTGCAACATTACCATGATTTTCAAAGTAATGTCCCAATATTTCCCAGCGTTGTTCAAGAGTATACACAACCATATTCGTTCAGCGGAAGGATAAAACTAATTATCTGTCAGACATGAG